>CM061533.1:76687695-77069197 GCA_030545055.2 Neoaliturus tenellus
TAAGTTTTCAATTGTACAATTGTTTAGTACTAGGCCTAAAGATTAATTAGAGTAAATTAGCTTATTAATTAGAAGGATACAGCGATTGAAAAATTACGTTATATACATGTTTCGTACCATCTGCTTTACGCTCCACTTACCACTTATGGAGTTCTATCTGTCGAGTATCGACGGGCAACTATTCGTATGGCGAAGTATTGTTGAATAAACCAAAACAATATTCGCCATCATTCACTGTTTATATTTCGTAGAGAACATAAGAAGTGCAACTGAGAGGTAATTTGTCATTGTTTCCTGTCGCAAACCTGTTTCAGCATAGGCTACTTACTAATTAATGAGGATAATGCCTTGCATAAGCACTGCAACATAACTTACCATGTAAGGTTGACCAATGTATCTATGGCTAGAGACACTCGACTATCACAGTGTACGATGTGTCATGTCACCCTCTCCATACCCCCCCCCCCCCCCCTCTCCCTCATCCCTCTAACTGTAAATTACCTCTTGTCTCCTCGGTCCCGTGATTTCCCAACTCGAGGCGAGAAGGGATAATCACATTTGAGACCTATCTTTATGGAATGGAAAAATCCTTAATATATGCAACATTTACGAATTTTTACCTCTATAACGTATTAGTATATTGAAATTAATCGATTAAAAAAATAGACTTGACGTTATCTTCTGAATTGTGTTTTATATCATCCTACGACTTTTCTTAGGTCTTATGAAATCTTCTTAATTTAGCTGAATGGAGTATTATTATGATGGCTTATAAGGAATAATATTTTTTCAGGCCATATGACTTAAATGCATTATATAAATTGGTTCAATTTATCGAACTAAAAAATTAAATTATTGTTTTACTTGCTAAGAAATCTAAGAAATTTTCATGTTAAAAAATATAATAATGATATTAAAATTACTCTTACACTAATGTAAATTCTAATACATTCATTCAAAATTAAAATAAAACCAGGTATTTTATAGTTTTTTTCATAAAATATATTTTTAGTTTTTTATATATATTTTTAATCCTGTAAGTCAGGATACAGAGTGGCAACATAATTTGTATATCAGTACTTTCATGTAACCTGCAATGTATTAATTGTATTACAAGTTATACATCCTACATTGGAGTAAAAAGATACTGACAACCATTTTATGGAAATCACAAAAATCTTTTGGTTTTGTGAACTATTATTACTGTTTCTAAACTTATCCAATTTTTGCAAGTTTTCCCTCCAAAATGTCAAATAGCTTAAGAATGCTATTTTTATAATTAATTGTTAATTATAGAGAAATTTTATTTAACTCTGAAACAACCAAAATTCATTTCTAAGACAAAACCACGATGTAAACTAAATGTATTGATTTGTTGCTAAGAATACTTAAGATTATTCAGGGTGTCCAGGGACTCTGTGGACAACGGTAAATGACGTTATTGCTTAGGTCGAGACAAACCCATTTTACCATAGGAACATGGTTTCTAGTGCCTAGTTTAATGTCTATTTGTCTGTATGTGTCTTTTAGAAATCTATAGCTTCAAACGGTTTGAGGTACAACATTAAAAATCTCCACATATCTTTGTCTTATTAAGATATGTCTTTATGATAAGTTATATCTGAATATCAATGTAACTAGGAGTACGCTCGTACCTCCCGTAAGTGTCTATTCGAAGAAAAAATTTAAAAATTTGCATTAGGGATTGTCACATTAAAAAAAATTTGATCCCACTTTGTAATGGTATTAAAAACAACTAAAATCACTTGTAATAAAAGAAAACCTAAATAAAAACTCAATTTTCTTATATTTAGGCAATACTTAGTTCGTAGTTACTTTTAATTTAATGGATTTGTGTCATACACATTTTTTACAAGCATTTACTACAATTAGTCTTAAACATTTTTACAGTATTTTAATTATTTAGGATAGTACAAATAAGTTAGGTTGCCCCATGTACACAAAACAAAATAATTTATTTATTTTAATAATTAGGCCTACAGTACAACTGGCTGCCTTACTCGCATCACTGTAAAAGTGTTAAACTTCTCAAACTTTATATTTTTTTTATATATATTTTAAACACAAAAATATGGTAAGGAAAGCCTATTTTTAGAAAATAAAAAATCATCTTGATTATAATTAGGCCTATCACCCCAGAGAACATTCAAGAATATTTACACACTTAAACCTATCAAAAATCGTTTTGTTTATCCTACAGATGTAAATTTTAACTACTTGTGACTGGTTTCAGCTCATTCATAACCCATCTTTAGTCACCAAACCCTATCTTTTATACAGTATTATAATATATGAATATTTACGCCCACTTGCACGGTTGTTGTACGTACGGTTGGTGCGGTGATGATATTACATCTGTCGCAATAGATTTTCAAACTCAGTGAATTTCGATCGGAGTTCAGTTTTTTCCCAATATACACCATAGGCAAGAGGATGTAGGTTTGCTGCCATGGGCGTGTTGTACATAAATATACCATATATTTGTCAAATATTACCCACTCATGCGACAGAGAATCTCAAGAACCATAGGGTATAGAGGGATGAAATTTGGCATGAACATCTTTAGGTGCTCACTAAGAAACGGTTTTGCAATATTCCATCAGGTCTCCACAGCACAGGATTTTGATTTTGATCTAATGTTATTCGTAAAGCCAGTTTTTAATATGTTATATACGATATATATATATATATATATATATATATATATATATATATATGTGAATTTAGGAAACACGAATCTGAAAAACTTTATGATGTAACGGGTTGACATTTGTAATGTGAGATCCGCTTTGCCCATAGGTAACTAAGAAACGCTTTTAAAAAGCTTCTTAAGGGCTCCGCCCCGCAGGACTTCAAAATTATATGTCGTTGAAATTTGAAATGACACTCTCCTTTGTTCATAGGTCCTCACCAAGAAACACTTTTGCAAAATTCCTTCAGGGCTCCGCTCCACAGGCCTTCAAAATTTATGTCAAAATTACAATAGAGTGTACGCAGATGGAATTTGGCATGGACCAAAGAGTTCTCTTTGGTAATAGTCACTCTTTGCTAGTAAGACGCACGAAAATAGTCCGATGGAAATTTTAACAGCTGTTTCCCCCCTCACCCCCTCTCGCCCTGCAATGTTGTCATTTTGTGTTTATGTTTACCATTTGTAATATAGTATAAAAATGTATTTTAGAATAAATCTGGCAAAAATGCATCGACTCTCATTGGACTATTTCCGTGAATCCTACTATAATAGGTGTTCACTAAGAAAAGATTTTTCAAATATATTTTTTAAAGTTCCTTATGATTCCACCCCAAAAGGCTTGAAAAATATGATGCCTTGTGGCCAATTTTTAAATGCGAATCAAAGAAACAATGGATCTCAAAGATTGTAGGGCCTGCAGCCCTGCAGGGTTACAATTAGTAAAGAACTTTCATTTTTCTCATTGGTGCTCATTATGAAACGGTTTTGCAAATTTTGTTAACGGCTCCGCGCCACGGAACCTCAAGATTGCCATAGATCCTAGCGGGTTGAAATTTAAAGTGGACATTGCTCTTTAATAATAGGTGCTCACTAAGGAAAGGTTTTGCAAAATCCCTTCAGGGCTTCGCTAACACAACGTCAATGTTTCAATAGGATTCTTGAGAAGAAGACTTTGTTACCCTTTAAAGATATTTTGTTATCTATAAAATAAAATTTGCGAAGCCGTGAAAATAAAGGGCGAAGCCGTAACGGGCCACAGATAGTATAGGATAACCCCCCCCCCCCCATTACAGGTATCAGAATCTCTTATATTGTCATCTTTAAGATTTAACTAGTGTAATTTTTGTACATACCAAATTTGATCAAGTATTGGTATTTATTTTATTTTCCCCTTAACAGCGAGCAGGTAAGTAGGTAAATTTGACAACATATGGGTGTTGTAAGCAAATATAGGTTTACCCCCAGATAACCTACAGATATCTATGGGTTATCTGTGGTTAAACCCTTCCTAGTAAATGTACTTCCGGTACAAAATTTAAGAGGTTATGTTACCAATAGGAAAGTGAGTTACAGTTTTGAGTTGAGTTTCCTTAAGAATAACATGGTAAATGTATTTAGGGGTTTCTCTGTAATCAACTATGCCAAGTTTTAAAAATTAAAAATAATTTTTTTTTCAAGCTCCTTTAAATAATTTAATGGTCACTTGTTAAAATTGATGGTTTAGTGATGCCTTTAGTATACTATCGCCAAATTGTTTGGGCAAATGCTGGAGCAAAAGTTGGGTTTAACTCGCTCAGCGAACTCATGAAATACACTATCGCTGTTACTGTTTGAACTGATCTCATAACTCTTAGACGAACAGTGAAGCAGTGTAGTTAGGCATTACCAAATCCTTTTTCAGTTTAATTTCAGTAACAGGATGATTAAGTTTACCCCTTATACAACCCCCACATCTGCCAGATTGCGTATATCTTTGATGTGCTTGTGTGCCGGGCCCACAACACAAACTCCGTATGATAATACTCAAGAAACTCTAGATTTCATTTCACCACTTATAACAAGCAGTTATAAAATAACACCAAAGAAATCAATACAAACCAACATACGCCAACTTTTGATTAGAACAGAAGAACCTCATGGTAGTATGTACTGGGTCACTGGGTGGATTCGTGCAAAAACCAACTGCAGATGGAGCACAGGCAAGCACAAACCCTGGAGAAGCGAGCCATGGTGAACTAAGTCAACCAGAGTCAAGCTCACTTAGAACACTATCTGCTTGACCTTGCCCGCCTTGATTAAGGGATGGTGTACTGCAGAAATTAAATTAAAATTAAAAAACGATTAAGTGTTTTACTTTTATGACATCACGTACCTACCACTTTGAATTTATCTTCAATGTGTCGACTCAACTATGTATGATAATACTCAAGGAACTCTACAAGATTTCATTTGACCACTTCATTAATAACAAGCAGTTAAAAATTACAGTAACACCAAAGAAATCGATGTACACAGAATAAACACCGAGACTAACCCCAATGCAGGTTACAAACAATGTTAATGCAGACTAGTTGCTATAAGTGAGGGAGAAAGGAAAAAGGGACCTCTTCGCGGCAAAGTAAAAATTACAGTATGGGCAGTTTTATCGATTGAGGTAAAAAATATCTATTTTTGGTTGTTTGCATTTTAATATGCTCCATTTCGTCCTTTACCGGTTGAAATATATTAGAAAACACTTGTAATGGCATAAAACATTCAAAATAACGGTCGATGTCTAGCTTGTGGAAAAGGTACCTCTTCGCGCTTATGGATAAATAACATTGCCGCGCCGCGAACAGGTCCCTTTTCAAAACCAATCTAAAAGCTATGCTACACTCTTAAAACTGCACTCTGACGAATTCTATCAGCGACGAGGTGAACTACTACGAGATAATTGTAAATATAGAACATCTTTCAATAAATAAAAACCAGAAAATGCTGCCCAGAGGTCGCATATGGCAGTTTTGCAATTCGTTATGGAGAAATAACATAGGACCGCGAAGAGGTCCCTTTTCTGAAATATCAAATTTTCACTACATGCTTCAATAAAAACATTTTTTCTTGAAAACTACTGTGAGTTAAGACAAAAATAGGTGTTCCCATTAAAGAGGACATTTACAGCTTTCTTTAGGTACCAAAATCGTTTTTTAAATATGAAAAATAAATGTTTTATGCTAATTTGAGTTTTCAAACAGATTATATCTTTAACAAAAAAATCGTAGACTTGCAGGACTTGCGCAAAATTGTTAGGAATTAAATGAGGAATTCAAAAATATGAATAACTAAATATCAAAATTTACCACGAACAGGTCCCTTTTTCCTTTCCGCCTACATATTTCTCACCTCTAACTCTCGATATATATTTTTGTGATATTTTAAAGCATTTTTAACTATGCGTTTTCCTGATTTCGAGTGTTAGTGTCAAAACAATAGATCTTATAAAAAATCTAAATAATATTTTTGAAAAATATTTATACAAACTACAGTTTTGGTCGTATGACTCTGCCTTATGTTCGCTTGTTAAACCTCAAAACCAAATTTAATGGTATCAAAAATATTTCGTTTTTATTATTTTTTTAAGTTAAGGTGAAGTGACTATGTGGTTGGTCCAATAGAACAATCTGTGAGGTTTTTTGGGAAGATCTTCAAAAGAGCTACAGTTCATGTAGGGAAACTTGCTAAAAGTAAAATACCCTCATCGCAGCAGATCTGCTAAACTCAGTGAATTTGGAAAGGAATTTGATATTTTGTATTTTTCCCATAAACACCATACAAATGAGTAATGTATATGTTTACTGTCATGGGATGTCGTTGAAAATAAAAAAATTCGGCCATATGAAGCCATATACTAAGTTTCATCAATATCTGTTCATAAATAAAGGAGTTTGCCTATTCTGCAAAACATTATCATTAACATGGAAAAAGAGTATGCAGGGTTTGCTGCCATAATAATTACAAATACTTCCGTCGCAGCAGACCTGCATACTCAGAGAATTTCCTACCGAATTTTGATATTTTATTTTTTCCACAAATTCCATTGTGGTGAGTATGTTGGTTTGCTGCCATATGGGTTTTGGAAGCATGTATTTAAGTTGTACCTTTCCTAGCGAATTTACATACCAAATTTTACCAAGCTATGCCAATAAATAAGAAAGATAGAGGGTTTTGTTTATTTCCCTAAGAATGAAAACTTATTTTTGGATTTTCTCCATAACCGTTTGAGCTATTAACCAGATCAAAAATTCAAAATACTAAATTGTTTGATTTTTAGATTTTTTAAATGGTTCTGGTTAAATTTTTGGAATTTGATAAATTAAGGCAAAAAAAGCCAAAAACCTATTTTAGACCCTTTTGAAAACCCTTAAAACCCTGTTAACACTGACCCATCATTCTGGTTTGCGAACTCGATAAAGTAAATGCTGCCTTACACTTCCTTTATCAAATTTGATCAAAATCTGAGATTTTGTTCAAAAGTTATCACATTCACCGACACTTATCTATATTCATAAAAGAGAGAATATACGTATGTATGTATGTTGCCTATGGACTCCGAAACCGCTCAACAAATTGTAATGAAACTTTCAGGCATTATTAAGCATTATTCAAGGATGTTTGTGTGTAGTTAAGGTGCAAATCTGTCCAAAGGGCTCTGACCAAGAGGGCATACAATAGTTTGAAAAAATCTGAAAATCTATATTTTATCTATTTTTATTGGTTGATAAGAAACAAATTCAATGAAAAATTCTGATTTCAGGTATTCCAGTGATTTCTTATATATAAGGTTAGAGTAACCGCGAGTGAGATTAGCAAATGAGCTAAACCTGACGGCGAGTGAACGTAGCGAACAAGCTTAATTACCAATAAAATCAATTCAATCACGAGCGGAGCCGTAACGGGAAACAGCTAGTATAAATATATATATATCTCCATTCCACTCACTAAAATGGTCAGTTACGCATAAATAATTTTTTACAAGTATAGTAGACAAATAATAAAATTTGTAAAAATTTTATGTTATTATGAAAAATATGATCTTAAAACATTATTTTAAGACATTTTTATTCATGAGTATATTTTATTTAACTGAATGGATTAGGAGAAATAATCAATTAAAGTTAGCCCCATGTTATATTCTTGTGGGACTAAAAATTAACTTCAATTGCCTGTAGCGTCCTAACTGTTTAGTTTAGAGAAAAATGTCAACGAATGAAAAAATCTTCAAATTGCGTGATAAATCCAAAAATGACATTGTAATTGAGGGTTCATATTTGAAATTTTTTAGTTGACTGCCATATTGAAAAATGGCAGCCATTTACAAAAAAATTATTTACTTAATTTTAAACTTCTTTAAAAACAAGGGATTGTTTCCCATTTAAAGTTTACTGTAAGATTAATATTTTACAAAATACCTCAAAAAAAAGTATCATGGTCCAAGGGGTAGGTCTAACCGTAACTACTACCGTAATAGCGTTTTCCCTACAGGGAAATTCGCTAAAAACCTAGATTTTTACCATAAATAGATGGATCTCAACCAAATGAAGGTAGGCCCTACCAAACTAAATACTAAAACTTTTTAATATCTCGGTAACCAATGGATATGGAGCAAAGTTTCAATGTCCTATATTGTGTGTTTTTCAAGCTAATTCCTGTGTGGTAAAAATCAAAATTTAAAATTTTGCAAAATTAAAAATGAAAAACAAAAAAAACCTATTTTTGAGAAACAAAACCATCCAAAATTACTCTTTCCGGTAGGTGCGATGAACTCATCTTAATAATAGTAGGATTGCACATCTCTACCTAATTTGGTCCAGATCGGACTGTTTTTACGAGAGTTATCGTGTCTAGGGACAAATATACATATATATATGTATAAATTTTAATGACCATTATTTTTGGTCTCGGGGCACCACAAAAAAAGTAACATGGTTCCGTGATTAGATTTTACCATGAGACCTACGGTAATAGCTTCTCTCCTATGGGAAATTTGCTAAACAAATATTTACTATCAAAGATCCTTTATTCATAATAATGTAACAAGTACATTGCATAGCGTTGTAGCAAAAAAGTTGATAGCCTACTGTATTTTACAACTGCACTTAAACTTACTAATACTGTAATAGCATTTTTTAAATAAAGAAGGAATAAAATAAATAAGATTCTTATGTTTACTCGGCATTCAAATACTTATCAAACGAGTACGGATAGAGCTGCAAGAGTTGCATGGATGTTACATGGTTAGTGAGTTTGTAAAAACCGATCCAACTACAGAAAAGCAGCCTTAATATTGATGGAATAATGTCCATTAATTATTTTAAATTATATGGAATATAAACAATAAGAATTGGAATTTTATGATGAATTGTTTAATAGTCATAGCCTAAATAGAAGGTAAATCATATTTGTGTTTGATTGTCCGAACCACCCCCTGTCCTGGTTAGTATGGACTCAGATTTGCTCTCTACTGCATATAAAAATGTCAAATTTGCAAAGTATAGAGCAATAAATTAATGCCAAAAACCCATTTTATACCCTTTTGTAAACCCATAAAAAACATTTTTGCATGGTCCAATCATGCTGGTTTTAGAATTTCACCTGATAAATGCTATCTTACACTGGTGTACCAAATTAAAAAAACAAAGTGGAGGTTAAGTTCAAGAGTTATTGTGTTAAGAGAAACACAAAGGCCTAGAGCCTACATAAGCTTACAAATCTACAAGTCTTTTTTTTCTTCTATTATTCTCAAAACGAAAAGTACCATGGGCTTATGTCTCAACGTAGGCCTAAGCATAATTCCTTGTAAAAGGAAAATTCGCTAAAATTTGAACAAACGCTGTTTTTTTGCTTTTAGTGACTTCAAAATGAAAAGTAGGCTATCTTGGCTCCTGTCTTAGGTTTTACCCTGACTACTATAATGATAGTATTTTCCCTAGGTCAATATGTTATTGAAATTTGCTACAAATTATTTAAGTTAGGCCTAAAAATTACTTGAGGAGTAGAATGGATAGGTCTACTGACAAGGAATACCGGTATAAGTTCGTTATCGTACTCCATTGTTTTTATCACTGGATGAAATTTTGATTTTGCGATGAAAATTGTGCGATGAAAACAATCAAATCAACAAGTTTCATAAAGCGCCTACACTAATATTGAATGAAAATATCTATAGATCAGATGGATATATCTATCATATCAACAAATTTACCAAATCAATCAATAGATAGCCTAAATAATAATCTTATACGATCACAATTAGTAATTACCGTACCCCTATTTTGTTTACATTTCTGAGGGGAGCGAGCGAAGCTCCTGTACTACACTCTGGCTTTTTATTTACACGTACTCCTCCTGAACAGCTGGAGTGATCCTCACGAAATTTTGCTCGGTCATAGTAACCATCTATGGGAAGGTATAAATCTGAAATGGTCCAAATCGGACATAAGGGTTGTGCCCTACGGCCCTTTAAATTTACCATGTTATTTTAATAGGAGAAATATTTTATTTGGTTTCTTTACTGTGTGATGATTAAATACAGCTGTTAAATATAAGGATCAAATTTAACTGCAGACTGTTATTATTAGCTGTTTGTGAATACAGTAGACTCCCTCTTAACCGTCCATCTCGGGACCAGGCCTCGGCCGGTTAATGATTAGGCCGGTTAAACCAATGTACATTTAAAAATTCCAACCTACAATTTCATATGGCCTAAATGCAATTATGGCTTGAAAAACCAACTATAAATATATTACTCTATATAATTTATAGCTAACATCCGACAGCGATGAAATCAGTGACCAAAAAAAATAATAATAAGTCGTTTCCTATATTATCTATTGGATAGCAGGTCCAAACACATCCACTTCCAGTGGCATACACTTAAGTCCAGGACAGTACATTTTAGGTGGTTTGAGAACATCATGATATAATGTGGAATTGAATGATACATTAGATAAGAAAACAAAGATTCCCACGAAAAATGGCCGGTTAAAGCAATGTTGAGATAAAAAATGGCCAGTTAAAAAGACGATGTGTTTGTGCCAGAGTAGGCCCGTTAAAGTGGCGACCGGTTTAAAGGTGGCCGGTTAAGAGGGAGTCTACTGTACAGTAGTTTTATGTGAAATTGTTGTTTTGTTTATTATAATGTGTTTTTACGTGAATGAAATGCCACGTTTACAGAGAGGAGGTGCAAATCTTGGACGACGCACCATTTAAACATATAGCCTAATAGTCCGTTGCAGCAAACCTGCGTAGTAAAAAATTATTAGAGTATTGCAGACTTGTGGCGAGTAAGCGCAGCGAACAACCTAAATCTGACGACGAGTAAGCGTAGCGAACGAGCTCACTTGAATTACCTATAAAACATTTGCTATTATTGATTTAAAAAAATAGTCGCTCCCCTCAATATTGCAAGCAGACAACTGCTTTGTATACCTAGTTATTACCACATCAATAAAAAACAAACCATTTAACCTAACATAATCAACATTAACAAAACCAAAACACAACTTAATCATAATGACAAAATAACAAACGTAGAATATAAGAACAATTAGACCTACCTATGTATCTTACTTAAATGTGGACTTTCCTGGGCTTAGGATGGTTCCTCATGTTCATGGATTTTACTTGAGGTTAATGTTAGTTTGTTAGAATAAATTTTGTCATGCTACGTGAAATTTTGTATTTTTCACAGTCATTTTCAATCCTATTCAATTGATATATCGATGTATATTTTCATTCAATAGTAGTGTAGGCGCTGTATGAAACTGTACCCACAACAACAATACCGGTATTAAGGTAAGAAATAGGCTTACGAACAATCAAACCTAAAAATCTAACCGTAAGCCTCCTTCACTTTTATGGAGAGCAATATTTTTAACAAACAAACTGGCTGGGTAGCTGAGTGGTTATAGTGCTCGCCATTGAATCTAAAGGTTGCCGGTTCGATCCTGGGAAAAGTTAGTAGCTTTTTTAAGGTTTGATTCCGGACCCAGTTGCCATTTGTCATTGGGCCATCAATTAATGATGCTTTCTAACAACTGGTCAAGGTTAGATAGTAACTTAACAAGACTGGGGTTTGAACAGTTCCCAGTCAAAACGCTAAGAAATGCCTCTGGCGTAGTTACACCAAAAATAAAAAAATAAATAAAACTAATCAATTGTTTTTGGAAACATTTAAAAGGCATATTCCCTCAATACAATTTGGTAAAAAATACTTTACTGATTGGTATTTAGCAGCATATTTGTGTGACGACGCTATATTATGAAGTCTGCATCTCTTGACAATTAAGGCCTACAAATAAAAACTTTGGTAACATGGTTTGTTTTCTGTTTTCCTTTAATGTAATTAGGCTACATTACTTAAAATTAATAGGCTACTTGATTTGGTTATTTTCGGTTACTTGTGCACAGTATATTAGTATTATTGTCGCAGGACATTTTTAGAAAACTGAATCAGTGTACCTAATGAAATCGTAACTGTATCAGTGATTGCATTACCTATCCATAAAATAGCAATATTATCGCAAATTTTGAAATTTTAACCATTGATAAAAACTATGGAGTAGGATAACGAACTATTACCGATCTATCTAGGCCTGTCTCTATTTATCCACTCAAAACATACTATCTTCTTAGGCCTCAAGTCCTTCACATAACACCCAAAACAAGTTGTCTTCCGTATTAAGTTACTGTACTTGACCCTTGAACCGGGACTTTTGGTTAATTTGAAAAGCAAAATATGTTACATTAAATTAATTGTTGCAGATAATTGGTTTGGTTAACTATTAGCAGATTCACAATTGTCAATTGGGCCTAGCGCTTCTGAGTTACTTAAAAAAGTTAATTAATTAGCCTGACAGTATGAAAATTACAGGAATGATACAAACATAGCCTTTACGGTATTCTTCTGTAATTCATGATTTATCTGCTTTTTAAGGTGTACTCACTAAAATCCAAAATGTAATGAATACACATTGATACACAACATGCACTTAATGAAACTGAAATTGACCCTAAAAGGCTTAGCCTACCGGTACCAAAAGTTGTTAACGTCAATAAATAAAACAATCTAGTACTTACTGTTCAAATTTTACTTCATAATACACTTTTTTAAGAAAGGACATTAATTAGCTGTGTATACAATGTAGTTGGTTTTCGTTACTCAAATTAAATTTAATTAGAGCCGTCAATTTCATATTTGTCATAACCTCTCTACATCCAACTTTGTTTATGTTTATGCGACTACTTCACCCCATCACCCCGCTCCCGGACCCGGACTGGACCAATCAGAACGTCTCAGTCTTGATTGTTAAGACTCGCAAAGACGTTGCTAAAAAAGTAAACACAGCACCGACCACTAAAAATGTCTCCAATGCATTTCTTATGGGGAAAATGAAAAAGTCACATTTTAAGATTATTTTATTAATATCCAACCAACTACTTTCAAAAACGCATCAGCACTTAACAGTTGCATAAAGAATCTTCAACTGAAATTTGAGGCCAATCTGTTACTTCTATCGAGCGTAATCGTGGAGCAAAGAATAGCTATATGAGACTCTTAGTCACTCTAGGTCTATTCTTCGAATAGACAATTACGGGGAGAGGCGGGTGAAAAGTTCCCCAGAACGTGATGCAGTGCTTCCCATTTTGTGCCTTTATTTTAATAAGGGCAAGTTCCGATAAAGGTAGGAGGGGTTTTAAAGAAAAGCTAAGGATTTAAATAAATACATAAAACAGAAAAACATGTGTATTTTGTCCAAATCACTCAAAACGAAGATATTTCTGTTGCCCAAAAAAACATTTCTACAGAAGAAGTATTGAGGTCATCAAGGAAAGCATTTCTAGATCCATGAACAACCACAGCCAAGATCTCAACCTTTAAGTAGTCTGGTTGAGGTGTTTAATGCCACGACTCTCATCAGAACCATTTGCATTAGTTTTAGTCCCAATAATATCATCCAAATGGCATTTAAGTTTTTTTTTCCTTCTCTAACAGGCTTATTTTTGACATTACTCTTCATTGCTGTCCATGTCAGATCTGTTGTGTACTCAATATTGGGTCCCCAATATGACACACACTTTTACAACAAGAGTTTGAAATGTGATGTTGATGGAGTATACATAATTAATAGTGAGTTGTTGGTAGAGAGGAAGTTTTTTAACATTAATTATTTAATTATAACAGTTGAATTAATTACAAATATCTCTCTAATTAATTACAAAAAAAACTCTAAACAAATTAGTTCCTTAAATTAAATAAAACATAACTGTCAGCTCGTCACTACAGATTGATAATTGTTCATTTTAGATGTGTGTTTGTTTGTATGAGAAAAAAGCTCTTTTCGGCCTCGACTTTTTCCATACTACGCCACTCAACCACTCCTAATTTGATCATCTACTTTGGGCCCAAGGTGTATAAATAAAAAGAACTTTTTATTTATACACCTTGCTTTGGGCCCACCCGGATCACTTGGGAAATATTATCTTACGGGAGATAAATACACTTATATCAACTTTGAACCTAAACGTCCGGTGACTTTAAAATGTGTTCATATAATAAAAAATATATATAATAAAAAATATTTACTCTATACTAACCAAATGATGTTTTATGCATTGGATTTTCTTAGAACAAACTTTTTTGTGACTATGAAGACTTTTATGCCTTTTCCTCAAAGTGAAAGATTTTTTTTTCTTCAATAAAAATTAGTCTTACGTATGATATGAAAGAGTAGAGTAAATATAATATAACCAGCCAATATTTTCAAAACTTATTTACCAAAGAATACAAAATTAAATTTTTAACTAAATTATTTATTGTTAAATTTTTCATTAGCCTACCTGTACCGGTAAGAAAATGTATGTGCTAATTTTTTTAGGGTGATTACTTTTGAGTCGATGGCTAAAGATTTTTAATTCAGTTCCATGTATATTATCCATATAAGAATTGCATACGCATCATAATATTTGTTACTGTCTTGATGGTAACAGTACTTCTTACCACTCAAGACAATGTTGTAATTAATACAGGTTTATTCAATTTTTAAATCACTTTTCTATACATTGAGTTTAAAGCCCTTGTTCATGAGAATCTTATCTATCTTCTTGATTCTATAGTTGATTTCCGTCTGTTTTATCCCTTTTTCTCTTAACCTACTTAACTGATTTTTAATATTGATGTGTTGTTTCAAAGCTTATGATCTAGCGCGTTTGTGAATGGTGATTAAAAGGTCTTACAATTTCGATCTTCGCCCCACTTACATTTGATTTATTTTAGAAGGTGCTTTAAAATGTTAACAGATTTTTTAACATAAGATTTTTAAATGTGGATTGTAACAGCTGAATACTTTCAGATGAGTTTTAAGTCAGATCGTAAAAAATAGACCGTCTGTCACTGCATAATCAACATAAATATTGTTAAAACATTCACTTTTAGTGCTAAAAATATTTTTTTCAAAATATTTCAGATTTGTTCATCTATATTAAATATAATTAGATTTTACATGAAAAGTTAACTTTATAATAACTGTGAGTTTAATTGTATAGTTCCTTTTAATAGTACTTTAGGTGAGTTTCTCACAAACAAAAAGGAATATATTACAAATGCGCAATTTGCGCACGAGCCTATCTCTTAAAATAAGTACAATAACTTTGCAGTTTGATTTTATTGATTTTAAAGCAGAATCTTAGCAAGACAATAACCTATTCAAGTAGATCGTTGAATGGTATAATTTCCATCGGAGTTTGGCAGTTGTTGGGAGGTACAATGTCTGAGTTAGGAACAGTGGGACTGCGCTGAGTGAAGATTAATAATAAACAGCCAATCTGGCGGCAGCAGTTGCTCGCGGACAAGTCGCAACCGGTTGTGCTCATGTTGTGTCAAATTATATATTTAGAACAAAATGTAGGTGTTATTTAAATGGCCCGTGTTCAAACTAGTTTTGTATTGTAATTATAGACCAAATATGCACCCTTTAGTAAGCGTATACACGGGTAGGGTCTAATAACCCTATCGGATTAAACTCTAATTTAGATAAAATCCCATTTCACCCCTTTTTCTCTATTTAAGACGATCAGTTAGTTTAAGATTTGATTTGATAGTATTGTAGAAATTGATGTTTGAAATCTGCAACTGGTATGTATTTTTTAAATACAATTTATGTTTGCAAAGAATTTTGAAAAAAAATATGTTTTAATAGATAACGTTATAAATTATTGTAGGCTAAAGTTAACTTGTTTATCCAGCTTTACCAACAAAAAAATGTGAACCTAAAATAATATAAGTTACAACAACGTTCAATACTTTTTGAACGCACTACAAGAAATATATTTTAACTTTTACTCATAGTCATATTTTATACAAATACAGTAAAACCACAAATGTTCACTAAAATTGTTAAGTCTAATGTAAAGTCACTCAAAAGCATTGTAATGTCAAAAAACAAAATTTAATAATAAATTGTTGGGGCGCACAAATAACTTATGATAGCAGTATCAGGGGACTCATGATGCAAATAAAACAGTAATCGCGTTTGAAAGTAACCTAACCGTAAAAGTTAAAACCACTTTGTGTGTGTACTTTGTTTACTTGAATGATTCAAGCCGACAAGCGATAAGTGCTAAGTAGATTGTCCTATTAGTTGTGGTCAAGTGGTGTAATGCCTGACCTCGAGGCGATGTGGACGTATCAGGATAATCCTCCTGGAACACAGGAGCTATTCGGTGTCTAAGGAAACTTTACCTTTCAATCCCGGTTATTCATATACTGGAAAAGATTTCTTGCTCGTCCAAGCTAAATAAAAATTCATTTATGTTTTTAGTATTTTTTCAACTATTACTGTCAAAATTGAGACAGTTAATTACACTGGTTGCTCTATTGTTACTCGAAGAAAGTAATTGTTATTTTACTGTAAATATAATTAAAGAATATGCTGAAGTAATTTTCTTGTTGTTTATAAAATTTAATTAATCTTCGGTTTTAGTAAGCCTACCTCATAGAAAAGTTTAACTTATTTCAACAATTCCAAATGCTATTTTAACAATCATTTTATCCAGCTTTAATATTACACAAATAGTTGATAATGTATTAGCACAATTTAAATGATTTTATTAAGGCCTCAAAAAGTATTTACCTTGTTTGTGTACTACCATATTTTGATACATTTAATTGTTATTAAAGCCCAAAATTGTTGTATAAATGTAATATTTTAAGCTCAAGAATTCAAGTTAAATGAAAGAAAACATATGTAAATTATGATGTTTCATCGCTTACCACGATCATATGGTCAGAATCAGACTAATTATTGTTGGAAATTAATAACTCTCGTTTAATAAATTAAATGCTTCAGATTGATTTTGATTTTCTAGAATGTTCTACTAAATTATGTCCCATATTTGATTTTACAACAAAAATAAAGTTTGTAATCAATGTCAAATTCCGAATGTTCAAATGTCAATGTTTTGTAATCAATGTCAATGTTCAAATCAATGTCAAATATGTTTATGACACCAAACATTTTTTTTTTTTTAGGGAGAGGTGGAAAAATGCATTACGCACACTGGTGGCCAGCCTGTAGTGTGGGGCTCCCCTAAAAACGGGTTTACACACTAAAAAAACCTCCTCTACTCTTTAGGAATCTAACCTGGAATTGTTTGTCACATTACGTCAGGCTAGGCCTAAATTTGGCTTACCCCCTTGGGGCTCGCTCCTTATCCAGCCGCTCGATCAACGGATCTGGGCCACTTCGCGGTCCAGATCGGTTTTCTTTTTCAGGAGGATGCCCCGGACGAACTGTGACAAACAATCCCAGTTGCCCTCATCCTCCATAATCTTTCGGCAGACCGTGTCAACCGAAAAAACACCGAGTTTTCTTGTGGCCTCCAGGCGGGGCCTTTCCCAACGCGAACAGCGGAAGAAGGTGTGTTACGCGTCATCGGGAACGCCCGGGCAGTAGATGCAATCCGGTGAACCGGTCTTGCCCATCCGGTTCAAGTACGACTTGAAATAGCCGTGACCTGTCAGGAACTGCGTGAGGAAGTAGTCCACCTCGCCATGCCGCCTTTCTACCTATGGTTGGACCTGCTCGATGAGTCGCGCAGTCCATCGTCCTCGGGTGTCGTGCTCCCAGCTGTGTTGCCACTGCTGGAAGGTTCGGGAGCGCTCTTCTGTTCTTGCCGTGTCCTTGCCAATCTCGCCTTGTCTCTGATAAATCGCTTTCCTCTCCCCTGCAAAGAGCTTGACAGGGATGACTCCGGCGACCACCAGGACGGCAGGCTCGGACACTGTCCGGTAGGCGGAACACACCCGGAGCGCAGCTTGACGCTGAACCCGGGCGAGTCGCAACCTGTAGCACTCCTTATCTAGAGCGCCTGCCCACACCTCTGCCCCGTAAAGGAGCACGGACTGGTCCGTGGACATCAACAGACGTCTTCTGCTGGATCGGGGACCCCCGACATTGGCCATCAGTCTACTAAGGCAAGTGACTACCTTAGCGGCCTTGTCCGCCGTACGGAAGATCTGATCCCTCCAGCTTAACTTGGTGTCCACCATAACCCCAAGGTATTTGGCGGCACGAGTTGATGTGACCACCTCCCTTCCCACTCGGAGTGGGACGACGGTGTCGATCCTCTTCTTCGTGAGAATCACGATCTCCGTCTTACGGAGAGCAAGCGAGAGACCGTGATCTGACATCCAGGTGTTGACCACACGCATGACTCGGTTCAACTTTAGTTGGGCCAGCTCAACGTTGCGTGCAGCAATGAGAGCTGCGACGTCATCGGCGTACCCAACCAAAGTGGTTTCCTCAGGCATCTCGGACCTCAGGAGGCTGTCATAGGCAACGTTCCAGAGATCCGGGCCGAGTATTGAACCTTGTGCGGCACCAGAAGTGAATTCCATCGTCCGCGTTCCGTTCCTCGTGTCATAAATCAGGCTTCGAGAGCGTAGATAATCCTCGATGAGCCGCAACAGATATGCAGGAATACGAAAGGTGTTGCGAAGCGCATCCAACATATCGACCCACCTCGCCGAGTTGAAGGCATTCTTGACATCAAGCGTAACAAGAAGCACTACTCGGCGGGAGAAATGGTTGTGGCTCTCGGCTCTCTCCACAGCTCTCTGAACTTCGGTGACAGCGTCGATCGTTGACCGTCCCTTTCTGAAGCCGTACTGACGGGGGCATAAGTCCCCAGCAGCTTCCACGGCAGAAGTCAGGCGGGAACGGATCAGCTTCTCGAACAGCTTCCCAGCCGTGTCCAACATGCAGAGAGGCCTGTGGGACGACGGCAGCTAAGGATCACCTTTGCCCTTGCTGATCAGTACAAGCCTGGCTGTTTTCCAGGGAGCCAGAAACACCCCTTCTACCAAACAGGCATTGTACATTCTCAACAAGTCAGCGTTGATTGAAAATACTTTCTTTAAAGCCTCACTGGGAATCCCGTCCGGGCCAGGAGCCTTGTTGCTCTTCAGGGAGAGAACGGAGGTTTCCAGCTCCTCGAAAGTGAAGAGTGGAACGTCCTCTACCCGTCTGAAGTCAACCGGCGCTCGCTGTGGATGTTCAGGAAACAACGCAGCGACGATCCTCCCCATGGTGGCGCCCTCCATGATGGAAGGTGGAGAGCGGGCGCCGAGTTTCTGTGTTACAAGTTTGTAACCCAGGCCCCACGGGTCGGAGTCAACGTCGTCACGAAGTCTCCTCCAGCTATTCGCCTTGCTCCTGTTGATCGCCTGGCGGAGAGATTTTCTCGCAGCTTTATAGGCCTCCGACTTACGAACTCTGTCTGCGGGAATTCTCGCTCTAGTGGCGGCTCGTCTAGTTCTTAAACATGTTCTTCTGAGTTCCGCAATCTCTTCAGTCCACCAGTAAACGGGTTGTTTGTCGCGTCGGGGTTTCCTTCGCGGCATAGACTGGTCGCAGGCCGAGACGATCAGTTCCATCGTGGATGTTACTAGTGCCTCGGCCCCAGCCTCACCAGGATTCCCCTGCGCTCCCCGAGAGATGACTTCGGTGAACTTGACCACGTCCAGTTTGTTGGTGTTCCACCGGCGTGGCCCTTCCCGAGATGCGGAAACTCAACGATTTGCCTGATCATGCAGGTCAAACACGATGTATTGGTGGTCGCTACCCGTGTAGTCCTCCACAACCCTCCAGCCAGAGATCCTCGGAAGGAGCGACTCAGACGCAAAGGTGACGTCAGGGATCGTGCCTCTCTGCCCGGGGCGCCGAAAAGTAGGTGTGTCGCCCTGGTTGAGGACGACAAGACCGGCCCTGGCGATGAAATCCAGAATGTATTTCCCCCGGGAGCTGGTAGAGGGCATTCCCCACTCGACGGCCCTGGCGTTGAAATCGCCACCAACGACGACATGCCCGGTGGTGCAAAGAACGCACTCCTCTAGGCTATCTATCTTGTCGCGGAAGTCCTGGACGGCCTCGTTGGGGGTGAGGTAGCAACTGAAGATTGTCACGTCCCTACACCTAACCCAGGCAAATCCTCGGCCGCGACCATGACTCCGCACCAAGACATCCCGCGTATTACGCGCCCAAAATGCAGCAGTACCGAGGCTGTCGGAGATCCAAGTGTTTGGGTCTCTGTCCCGATACTGTTCGCTGATAAGGAGCACGTCAGCACCAAGTTCTCGGGCGAGCTGATCTAGAAGGTTATCAGCTCCCCAGGATCTATGAAGATTGGCCTGGAGGATGCGAATCACCGGCCGCTGCCTTTTGCCTGTTCAAGTGCGGCTCTGAAGGCACCACACTGACCAGACCCGGGTAAGTGACCGAGAGCACTGGAGCCTGAATCCTTGCAGAGGAAGCAGGAGGGGCTCGAGGAACATTCCTTGCGTTTGTGGCCCTGGCTTCCACACTGGAAGCAGTTGGCACTCCTGTCGGGCCCTTTACAGTTTCGGGAGGAGTGGCCGAAACCGAGGCAACGAAAGCATCTCGAAACTACCACCCTCCGTTTGAGCCTGCAACTGACCCAACCGACTCTGAGGTGCTGAAGGCTAAGCAGCTTATTGGTGTGATTTTCGCCCATCTCAGCAACAGCCATCCGGAGTTGACTTCGGTTAGGCTTTGTCAGCCATACCCTTGCTCCATCAGCCGGTATCTCCGGGAGTGCCACCTGGATCGCACGGGTCACCTCGTCTTCGGTGGAGAGGGCATCAAGGTCCCGAATCTCGACCGAACACTTCGGTTCTAGGGCCTTGATGGAGCCTTTGTCCCCAAGTACAGTCTTGAGGGAAGCGGCAAAACCGATCTTGTCACTCGACTTCCCCAGTTCGAGGAGGACATCCCCGTTCTGGGTTCGCCGAATAGACTTGATAACGGTGTCGGTCTCCTCCGGTTTGGCCTGCGATCTAATCTGACCCAGAACATCGGCAAAAGATCGCCCCCCTAAGGGCTTGATCAAGATTGCTTCCGTCCTGGGCTTCTTAGGCCTGGGTTGTTTAGGCTTTCTGACAGACTTGCCAGAGGCCTCCCCAACCGTGTTTGAGACTTGCGTCCGCTCCACCCTCGACGCACCTTTCGAAGCTGCCTCCGCTTGCTTCTGCCTCCTCCTTTCTTTCTTAGACAGGCGCGTCTTTCAGCCCCCCAAAGGTGTCGAGGCAGAGTTTGCTGCCAAGGCAGGACTAGCCGCCGGAGCAGGAACCTCTGCAGGAGTAGCCGCTGGAACAACGACAGCTCCCGGGATGGAATGAGCAGCCGGGACAGGAGATGTCTGCGATGATGCAGTGACAAAAACCGGCCTCGGCGCCAAGTCCAACTCCCCGAGCTCAGGGCTTCCCGACGATGAAGCGCTCTGCCTCTTCTTTCGCTTTCTGGCTTGAGTCTGGGACTCAGCCAGATGAGCTTGAGGCGAATCAGAGATGACTCGGTTCGTGACATCGCGCTCCTGTTTCACTGCCTTTAGCCTGATTTTCCGGCATTCCTCGATTTCTTCTAGAGAATCTTAGAGTTTCGGAATCCCCTCTTTTATGGCCTTGTTTACGTTCTTTTGAATTAAGAGGGCCTTGGCCATCTCCTTCAAAAGAGCTTTCATCTTCTTCACACATGAGTCTTCCTCCTCGTGGGCGTCGTCCTGCTGCTGCCGAAGCATTTGCAGCTCGAATGCCGCACAAAGAGGGCTCTTCCTGGGAGGTATTCTGTCGAGCCTGGCTTTTGAGGTTTCTGCCTCGGTCACCTTCATCGCTAGATTGACCTCCACTTTCTTCTTTTCAGGCTCGGACGACGATCCGGCGTCACTTACCGTCTTGAACGGTGCCGGTGGGGGGGGAGGTTTTAATTCCCCCTGTCGGCGTCCCAGTCTTCGAGGTCGGAGACCTCTGCACAATAGAGCTTCGCCTAAAAGCGGCTTGCTCATTCTCCTTTACGTCCTTCGTGTTTCGGTTGATAAAATCCATGCTTTCATGTCACCAGCGCATCGTGCGGCAAGGGGCGGCCCGTTCATTGGCCGAGAGCGGGTGCACCCTCGGAGGTCTACCCCCCGTAGGAGATAAGACACCCCTACCCCAGTACTCTGGGGCCCGAACCTCCGTTTGCCCAGCACCGATACACACAAGGTGCCGGACGTGCTGGGGGTCGCACCGTGGCAATGCAGAGTCCGATCCCTGCATCCATGCCGCACTCCCTGACTAAGGTCCGAAGCGGCTGGCTTCTGACGACACACTGGAGGAGACCATCGGCAGTGCGAGGCACACATCAGTCCCTGCAACACAACAGGGACACTCCCAGGACCCCCCAGCATGCGCCGGTCGAAAGAAGGTGGAAAGACACCCTTGATTCGGGGTCGAAAAAAAGAAGGTGAGCAAGGTTAGCTCAGGAAAGAATAAAGACGGTGAGCTAAGACCTGAAAGATGAGAAGAATGGCCTTAGCTCGGGAAGAACTTTGAGGAGGGTCTCACAGCTTGGCTCAGGTACCCCGGGGTCGCCAAGAAACACCCGTATAGTGGAAAGCCCACGGCCCCTGAGGGGAAACATTGTGTGTTATTTTACTTTTGGTATTTAAACCTAAGATAATATGTGGAATTAGGCGTTATTTTTTGTAACCATAAAACTCTAATAGAATATAAAAAATTTGTTTTTTAATTGTGTAGAATACTTGAAAGTCTACTATATGCATGTTGTTTGATGTTCAACAATAATCACACAATAAACCCTACCCTTTTATTCCTTGGATTCGTAGCATATTCGTATAATGCAAATTTATTTTTTGTTTTATTTTATTGAAATATTTAAATTTAATTAATTTCATAGTCAAAAAAAGTATTTTACAAGCTGGAGAGCGAACTTTAAATGTGACATTTACTGTCAATTTAAAGTTTTCTTTTGTATTATCTCTAGCTTGATTTTTAGTTAAAAATAAGAATGCTATTTATTATAAAATAGCCGTTATTTGATTTTTTGTTTTCATTGTTCCATTATTGTTTCGTAAAATTCGACGATTAGTTATAACGGTCTGGTATACTTAAAATAATAATAATTTACTGCTAAATAGCTTTCAAAATATTATTTATATAAACTTAATATGTTAAATTACTGAAAATGTAGATTGATTGTTTAATTTTAAATCACTTGCTTTTGTAACTTTTGATAGTTAATTACATTAACTAGATTCCATTTTACTGAGGCGTGTAGGATTCCGAGCCATTATTCGTCTACTAACCCTATTATCTAACGAATAGCCAGAAGATTAATGACCTTGATATTGTCTGTTATCGAAATTGGAAGGGAAATTCATCCAAGTAGCTTTTGGATTATTCATCGTGGTTCGAAGTTTGTCATAAATCAGCAAGTTGTTTAAATTAGCACACAGAATTCACTAATATTGCATTGTCTTTTAGATATCTTTAAGTCGTAGGGAGCCTTCAATTCAATTCTATAATCTTTAATGGGAATATCAAGCAGAAAAGGTTATCAAAACATTATTTAAAACTTCAATAAATTTAATATTAACCTCAGATATATTTTAAACTGAAGGCCATTGAACTCTATACAAAACTGAGCAACCGAGAAAATGCTTTAATTCTATGAAAACTGGCTAAGTACAAGAATTTATGGATTGCTTTCGTGTCATGACAAATTCCAATCCGAACTAGAATTGTAATTTTTTAATTGATTTACAAAATCGAAATTTCTTTCTCATTGTTATTTGTTGAAAAGTTAAAATAAATTGAATGGTGAAAGTGTTATTATTAGTTAAATTAAAAACGCAGTGGTTGAATGTAAGAAAGAAACATTTTATTAAATATTACCGTACTAACTTAAACGCACATGATACAGCAACAGCACATTCGAATATTAAAACACACACTACAATAGCAGGCTCAGCCATCCAGATTTAGTAAGATAAAGAAGAAGAACATTATAGATTGTGAGGCGGTATTATAACAATATACTATAACAATGATTAAATTTACTTCTTAACACCACCCCTTAAATTTATATCATGTTAAACAAACAAAACATTTTCGGCTATAAAAAAAAAAAAAAAAAAAAAAAAAAACATAACGAAAAAAAAATTACTAGGCCCCTAATAACATGTTTAACTAGGCCTATACTATACATTTCCATACAATCAATTTAGGCCCTAAATTAGTTATTGCAAACAATTCCAAAATCTTGTACACACTTTTCATGTTTCAATTTAGTTAGAGGCTTGGTTAGAACATCTGCTAACATTTCTTCGGAAGGTAGATACTTAATACAAACAATACCTGACTCAACATGTTGTCTCAAGAAGTGATACCTAATATCTATGTGTTTTGATCTAGCATTAGTTACAAAATTTTTTGTCAACTGGATAGCGCCTTTGTTATCACAATATACAAAAAATGGGTTCAAGGTGCTCTTAGGATCAATTTCTGAGATTAACTGTCTTAACCATAACAATTCTTGAACTGTAAATGACAAAGCCATATACTCAGCCTCACAAGTTGACAATGCTACTGTTCTCTGTTTTTTACTGAACCAAGATATTAAACTACCAGAACATTTGAACAAACAACCTGTAACAGAATATCGATCATTTATTTTGTTCCCCCAATCTGCGTCACAATAGGCTACTAAATTTTGATCCTTTTCCCTTGAAAATTCTAATTTAAAATCAACAGATCCTTTTAAATATCTAAGAATTCTTTTGACTGCTAGCCAATGTACCTTTCTGTAAGAGTTGTTAAATCTACTTAATAAATTAGTTGCAAAAGAAATGTCTGGTCTTGTTATTTGTGACAAGTCCAATAAGCTACCAATAGCTTCTTGGTATGGAACACTCACCATGTCCGTTTCTTCATCACTCACTGTGGTAAAGTCCAATCCTGGATCAACTGGTGTACTGACTGGTTTCGCTTCGCTCATGCCAAATTTTTGAAGTACTTTCTTGGTGTAGTCTTCTTGAGAGATCCATATTTTTCCCTCTTCTCTATCTCGAGTGATGGTCATGCCGAGGCAACGGTTAACAGGTCCAAGATCTTTCATCTCAAAGTGAGTCTTAAGTGTTCTCTTCGTCTTTTCCATGGATTTCTTATTGTTTGAGAAGAAAAGCATGTCATCGACATATAGGGCAATAATTTGTAGGTTATTTTCATGTCTAGAATAATAAACACATGGGTCAGCTTTAGATCTTGTAAAGTTCAGTTTGGATAACACTTCATCTATTTTTCTGTTCCAATTTCTTCCAGCTTGCTTTAGTCCATAGATGGCTTTTTTCAATTTCCAAACATTTCCATCTTTTGAAGTAGCGATTTCTTTAGGTGGTATGACATAAATATCCTCATGAAGGTCTCCATATAAGTAAGCCGTTGTCACATCCATGTGATCTATTTCCAAATCTTCTCTGGCTGCTAACGATAGCAAATAACGTATGGATGAATATTTAACAACTGGTGAGAACGTTTCGTCATAATTTATCCCTTTGATCTGGCTGCACCCTTTGATTACTAGTCTTGCTTTGAAGGTTTCTTCTTGACTTTCATTTGCCGGTTTTATTTTTAATACCCATTTTGTTTTCAGCGGCTTCACACCTTTAGGTAGGCTAGTCTCTTCAAAGGTTTTGTTTTTTATCAGTGAGTGTATTTCTCTGTCGATACTTTGTTGCCACTGTTTTGATTTTTCACTGCTTAGAGCATCTTCTATAGTAATCTCTGAATCATGTTCACATTGTTCGGAATAATAAATTACATGATCAGGCCAAGTCTTTGGTTTCTTCGGTCTAGTAGATCGTCGTGGTTGCTCTCTTTGTTGCTCTTCATCTTCAAAACCAAGGAAATCTTCATTATCAGTAGCTTCATCTTCATTTGGGAGATGATTTTCAGCACGGAATTCATTTTCATCGACTTCGTCTTCACTTGACTCAATTTGCATAGGTAGGCTTATGTTGTTATCCTGATCTTGTTTGTTTGGCTTAAGTTCATCAGAATCCTCTTCATTTTTATTTTCCAAAAACACTACATCCCTTCTGATCGTAATTTTGTTGGTCTTAGGGTCGATGAGTCGATATCCCTTTGTGGATGCGCAATAGCCTACAAAAATAAATTTTTGTGACTTTGGGTCCCACTTCTTCCTTTGAGTCTTCGGTATCTGGACCATGGCTTGACATCCAAAAATTCTTAGGTGAGCTAGACTGGGTTTTCTCCCATGCCATATTTCGTAAGGGGTTTTTTCACCAAGGATTGCTGATGGTGAGCGATTCGTTAGATATACTGCTGTAGAAATAGCCTCAGCCCAATATATTTTAGGGAGACTTGCATCAAATAACATTGTTCGAGCCTTTTCCACTAAAGTCCTGTTGGCGCGCTCCGCAACACCATTCTGTTGGGGTGAGTAGGGCACTGTGCATTGATGGACAATTCCTTCAGCAGAAAGATAGTCTTTCATTTCTCGGTTGACATATTCACCACCATTATCTGATCTTATTTTCTTGATTTTTGCTCCTGTTTGTTTCTCCACCATTGCTTTGAAATTTTTAAACGTTTTCGTCACCTCAGATTTTTCTCTAAGAAAATAGACAAACATGATTCTTGAGAAATCGTCAATAAATGTCATGAAATATCTTCGTCCACCGACTGATGCAGTTTCCATGGGTCCGCAGAGATCTGTATGTACTAGGTCTAGAATATTTCTTGAGTACCTTTTGCTTCGTTTAAAAGGTAAACGAGTCTGTTTTCCCATTATGCATAGCTCACATGGGTCTTCCACTACGATATTTTCATCTAAGCCTGAAGACATTTTTGACAGCTTGAGCATACTTTTTCTGTTCAGATGGCCTAGTCTGCGATGCCATAAAAATCCTTTCTTTTCAGAATAAAAACAGTTTTTTATTTCTGTCGTATTCATACAATAAATCCCATTCTTCAGTTGAGCTGTTGCTATTAAATCTCCTGTCTCATTGTTGTGAACATAACCTCCAGTTTTGTCAAAGGTTACTGTGTGTCCCTTTTTCACTATTTTACTCACTGAAAGTAGGTTAACTGCAGAGTTCGGTATGTGAAAAACATCATTGGCTTCAACATCTACAATTTCACTACCGTTATACAACTTAAGGTCTACACTGCCAGAAATATTTCCAACTAGGTCAGAGCCGTCTGCTGAAACTATTGTGCAGCTGTTTGTTTTTGTATTACTTAGCTTATTTACATCGTTTGTGATGTGCGTGGATGCACATGAATCTAAATACCACAAACCTTCATCTCGAGTACGGTGCTGATTATTTAGGCCTACAGCTAAAAAAGCATTTTTCTTTCCAACATCATGGCTATTTCCATGTTTTGATTCATTAGGCCTACTTTTATTTGGCCTATCTGTAGACCTAGGCCTAGATTCATTAGGTCTGTATCTGCTATTTTGGTTAGACCTATTTGTATTACCTGCCTGAGGACAGTTCTTTGCTATGTGATTAGGCTTATTGCACCTAAAACATTTTAAAGACATTGCTTTGTTGAACCTTGACTGTTTGTTAGCGTACAGAGCAGATTCACTATTCCAATCCTCAGATTTTACATCTTGGAGGAGTTTTACTTTAATGGAATCGCCAGTGATAGGGGTTCCCGAGTTTTCAAGGGCCATAATCATTGGCTTATAGTGATCGGGCAAACCTGCAAGAAGTAAAGTACCAACCCACTCTTCACTTACTTTAAACTTCATTTCATTTAACTTAAAAGCTGTAGTAATTATTCTATCACAATAATCATCAACGGACTTACATTTTTCGAGCGTTGTTGTTACCAAAGTTTTGAGTAGTCCAACTTTTCTTGTCAGTCCAGAATCTTCAAAAGCCTTTTCTAAAGCATTCCATGCATCTGCAGCCGTGTTAGTGTCTCTTATATGAGAATAGTTTATTTTGTCAACAAACAAAACTATCCTGGAATGAGCCTTTCTGTCCTTTTTCTTCCAGTTATCTGTAATAGGATCCGGTGGAGTCTCTTCTATAACATTCCAAAGATCATCGTGTACCAAGTAGGCTTTCATGGCAAATTTCCATGTTGAGAAGTTTTCCCTTCCCAGTAGTTTTTCAACAGTGGGTAAACTTGAACTAGCACTCATTTTAATTGGTATGCCTACTATAAACTTTCAGAGGACAAAATTTCACAACCTTCACTACCATGTGCTCAATCTTCTTAGCCTTGGTTAGAATTAAGCGTCACTCCCGGAACTAACGAACTTAACCGCACTGTCTCAAATCTTAACATTCACCGAAAAAGCCCTATCTGGGCCCATAACCACTGAAAGTGTTATTATTAGTTAAATTAAAAACGCAGTGGTTGAATGTAAGAAAGAAACATTTTATTAAATATTACCGTACTAACTTAAACGCACATGATACAGCAACAGCACATTCGAATATTAAAACACACACTACAATAGCAGGCTCAGCCATCCAGATTTAGTAAGATAAAGAAGAAGAACATTATAGATTGTGAGGCGGTATTATAACAATATACTATAACAATGATTAAATTTACTTCTTAACAAATGGTTATCTAAGATATGTATCTAAAGAAAATTAATTTCAATTAAATATTAAAATTTATCTATGTATTTTAAAATTTTTTGTATCTTATGTATTGTATATAGCCAATGCATGAGCTGTGGGGATATTGTAGTTCTTTTCCACTCCATACAAAACGCAATGATTTCCGTTAGCTCTTACAAATTAGTAAAACAAAAACAACGAATCATCTGATTGCTTTGATTACAAATAACAAAATGAAACCTTAACTATAGTAAGATGCACGAAAATATTCCGATGGAAATTTTAACAGCTGTGCCCCATCCCCCCCCCACCCCCTCTCGCCATGCAATGTTGTCATTTGTAGTTTTGTTTACCATGTGTAATACAGTAGAAAAATGTGTTTCAGAATAAATTTGGCAACAATGGATCGACTCTCATCGGACTATTTTCGTGAATCTTACTATAAGAGCAATATTTTAATAGGTTCGATTAGTAATCAATAATTTTTTTCATTACTTTTTAAGTAATGAGATAAATTGTGCAATGCATAGGCCACGATGTCCTCGCTTATTTTGTTTCGTCTCTCATTACATGAGGATTTAGAAAAAATGCTCGTCTCTAATGATAAAATGATATATCACACTGATATTTGCTCCTCATTTGTTGAAATTACATATTTGTTGTGGCATCTTAACTGTAGAAATTTTAAAATATAAACAAGGTAAAATTGCTCTTTCGTGAGCTATTTATGACGACAGAGATCCAGCTCGGTCCTCTGTGCTGTCAGCATAACCCTTATAATTGTTGATGGGACAGACTGTACGCAGATCCAATAAGAGGGTTGTTGTAAGGCTATATTAACCGGCATTGTATGTACAGTCGCTTCTACAAGCACAATAGACTCACTTTGAATCTTTGAGGGAGCTTTTGATGAACTGGCATTGTATGGTCGAAAACCCATCGAGTGGAGTGCAAATACTGAACATCGTTATAATAAATAGTATTTCATTTATTTTATTTCTGTGGTGATTTTGTAGTTAAATTATAACAGTACTGTATGTCAGTCTTCTTAACAGATTGCGACTAATATAGCCTACTTTGAAAATTATTATTCATCATCAAGCACATACGCGGTCGCTATTGAGACTTTAAAGGACTTGTAAACTTCTACCTATTCTCGATATTTGGAAACCTCAAACAAAATAAAGACTTTTTGTTTATATATTTTTTAAGATTTTTTCTGCATGGGTGAGCTGATAGTATTGAGTTTCACAGTAATTTGTTTGAAAGAAGTAAGAGATTTACGTATTAGGAATAATTTTTTATCACTATTGGGAAAACTTTTATTTCTTGCAAAAACCACTAAATTATTGCATGACACATATGTATTTCACGTACACTATCGATACAATTTTTATTAATTTTTCAAAACCTAACTTTGGAGGTATTGTATTTACAAGAAATTGAACATTCGTTTGGTAAGAGCTGGATTACACATTTGTCGTTATTTCAGAATAATTTCTTCAAAAATGAATAAAGAGGCAATATCTATACTCCACTATTATTTTTTGTATATATACTAATAATTAATATTAATTTCATTAAAAATTACTTTGCCTCATTTCTTAAATAATGCACTATGATATTAAAGCTAAGGGTCGTCATGAAAACCTAAACATATTTTTTTCATAATCTAAAATCGATTTGAGAAGAATGTGGTACCAGTACCTTTATTCAAAGTTTGGAAAAATAACAGTTGAATGCAGACCTGTATTAAGTTGTACAAAAGAATTCAATTTAGCGAGCTGACATTGCAGCGCTGACATGTCCCGGTCCTTTAAACGATTTGTAGAACGCTACATGGAACAAAGGAAATGTCTTTTGGCAGAAATACAACTCGTTTACAGGCTAAAATGCAGCCAATTATAATAGATTTTAACGACCAAATTGATATAAAACTAAACTTAACATATGAGGAAAGAATAAACCTAACCGATCTACAATTACTATTTAGAAATCATGCGAATTCTACAATATAAAATTATTACTTGCATTATAATGATTGTGGAATGTTTCCAAATCTGCGATTTGCTGGGCATTATGAACTCCAGTAGGTATTGAAGTGGAAAGTTGGGAGGGAAAAAGTTTCAAGTGAGCAGTTGGCGTTTTAGGAAAGCAATACTGAGAGTCAGAAATATTAAATTTATTTGTTTTCAACTGCGAGTCCACATTGTATGGCTAGTTCATAGTTTTATCAGTTTCAGTTTTTTTTTTTTCATAAATTTCCAAGTGAATTGTCAACGATGAATATTTCAATATCTAAATGGCTTCCAGAAAATGTTAATTTATATCCTTCTTTTGCAAGTGCTAAGATTTATTGTTTTAAAACTGAAATAATTATGACTAAGACACATTTTTTTCTTAACGACTTTTTTTTTAGACCTAAATTTTATGGAAACAAAGACTTTTGTAATACGTAAAAATAAATACATTTCAAACAAAAACCAGTATTATTTATCATATTACTTAAATTATATTAAAATATGTTAAATTTCCAAAGTGTTTCCTGTATTAAATTCCATTTTAGCATTGCATGGCGTTCAAACAAAATTTTATATACATTTATAAATATTTAATTTATTTAAAAAATAATAACAAATGTTACTTTTATCAATACTGTAATTTAAATGTTATTTTAATAAAAACTCATTCGCTCATCTCCCATAGTAAAAGATTGTCGCTATGTTTTCCTTATGCTAAGTAGATTATAGGATTGGTTAACTATCAAAAGCTGTATGTCATTGAATATTTATGATGAATAGTTTTATTATGTTGTTTTTCCACGTTATATATTTTTTCTTCTATTACATTACGTTAATGATACCACAGCCACGTATTCAAGTGATTCAACCACAACATGATGTGAAGTTCCGCGCATGCCTGGGGGTGTTAAGGTGGCGGGGGCGGTTATGTGGGGAGGGGGCATACCTCCTCACCCCCGATTGTTGCCGTCAGTCTATCGCCGCGTCTCGCTGTGCAGGCTACCCTCCGTGTCGTCTCTCGGTCATACGTGAGGATTGGTTAAGGGCTCTTCGTGATAAGCGACAGAATAATTGTTATTTAGCTGTACCAAACGTAAACCAATGTGAAGAATTTTTTATAAAATTGTTTTTGTATATTAGTAAGTAGGGTTTTGCAATAAAAGAAATCGTTTTAACGTTTAAAATACATGTAAAGAAAATACAAGTAATAAGTTATTTGGTGGTGCATGATAAAATTAGGACAGTTAAAAATAAATGTAGGTAGCCCATATATTTTGTTTTTTGAAAAGGCATCTTTTGAATGTAATAGTTTTTAACAGGTTTACAAACATTAACTCTAAAGATAATATTATAATTATAGGTAAATCAACAACGAGTTAAAACAATTTTAATTTGGAGCGAGCGCTCTAGTAAAACTGAATAGATTCATTAGTCTTAAAGGTGTTACATAGAAATTTTATACCTTTAAACAAAATACATACAGATATGTTTATGAGAAGATAGGATTTGTTAATAAACATTCATTTTTACGAGAGAATTATATACAAAATTTTTGTTTTATTCTTTCTATATACTGTATTTTTATTACTCTGCAAAACGTATTGTTGAATATATTTTACTCAACCCAACAATAAGATCAATCATTAATTATTTTTGTCAAATCTACTAAAAAGTTGAACTAAAATTTCAACCCTTTGAAAAAATGCTTTAAAAACAAACACAACATTTATTTTATGCTAAACCTTCCCTCAAAATCTTTTTGGCACTATTTTCAACATTTTTGTATTGCTTTGTATTTTGACAGTACACCCTGCATGTTTAAACGTTGAAAGCTGCAGAACATTTTTCCCGCATTTCATCAGTATTTTTCACATTATCTCTGCAAGCATCACCTGAGGCTTGTTGTTATGTCTGACCTGGGACTGCCGATTTTCAATGTTGAAACCTGCCAACGTCACAGGAGGACGAACTTCCACGTATGTTGGTTGGCCTGAAGCTGTCGTTTGATCCCCTCACTACACCACCTGAGTCGTAGACACCCACAACTCGACGGCATATAAGAGTTATAGCAGATAATGTGTGTTCGGTTGGATTACGAACTAAACATTTCAATTTATAAAAAACCATTAAAAGTATATATATTATCAACTTTAAATAAAATCATACATACGAAAACTTCTGAGTGATCACTATATATTATCATTCCAATTAATTTACCTCTTTGTTACTTTATTAATTCAAGTTCAAAGAAATCACGTAAGTCAAAAAGCAAAGTCGCTCTAAACCGTCAAATTGATTTATTGGATTTATCGTAACTGAATTTAAACAGAGACCTTTAGTTTATATTAAATTAAATTAGTAAAATTCAGTATGTTTATACATTGGGGTGCTGAAAATTCTGATAATGTAATACTATTTTGTACACTAAAATGTAAACGTAAAAATTAATATTCTGTACATTGAATTGAAATTTTAAAAACAATTTTTACTTTGTTACTTAGTTCTATCTCTAATGTGGGTGGGCACACTAGGAGTCAAAGTAAAATCGTAAGTAGCCTAAGCATGGGATGTGTAAATAAATGGTCTTACTTAGAATAATAGTATAATGCCACAAACCCGACCTCAAATGGTTAATAAAGCCATAATAATAGACGATCAAATTTGTCTCTAAAATCATATTGCTGAAACCTAAAAAGCTATAAATTTTGACATAGCTTCTTTGAAGTTTTGCTTCATATTGCTCAGACACAAAATGCCCAAAATTAATAATAATTAATATTTCATAAGCGAGTAAACTTCTTTGCAAGAAACCTTCTTTTTTCTACGCCAGTAAAAAGGTCCAGAAGAAAATTTCAATGGCCTATTTCATATATCATTTAGTTTTATTTGTTTCAAAATTTTTAAGAGATATACCACAAACCCAACCTGTAAAGGTCAAATACCCCGGAATTTATTCCGATTTCAAAATTCATTATTGAAACAAATTTATTGTATTGAAGAAAATTTGATCACCTGAGATTGTTAGCTCGGTTGTCCATTTAAGTTCATGTTTGCGGCACTGTATTATAATATTTGATACCTCTAATTAGATGCACATATCGACCGATGCTTACACATAATAAGATTTTTTCTGACTCCTGGTCGACCGATTCCTATCAGAGATAGACCGTCAGTTGTTAAAAAAGAATTTCCCAGCTTTAAATTGAATTTCATGAGCAAATTCATTTTCTATTGATTTCTATTTCTATTGATTTGCTTAAAATAACTTAAAATAATATGCATAGAATGATACGTATGAACATTAGTTTAAGTGAATAAGTAAAGCACGTAGGCTAGGTATGCTTGATCCTTTGCAAACCACTACCGTAGTGACACCCTGTACCGTGTACCGTGTGGGCACTGTAGATGAACTGTTCAAGATGGCGGCGGCGGCAAGATGGTGGTGATGGCCTCCCTGCATCTGCTGCACCACTCGCATGACGAGCCCCGACCGCCGCCGACCGTGAGTACACCCTCATGAACCAAATCCTCGTTATCCTAGTGAATCTTAGTGGTGTAACGTCAACCTTCGGACGCCGCTATAGTCGAAGGAACCTGAGGGTTAGTGGACCCTTGACTGACACACACACATTCACAGGCCCCCGGATCCGATCCCCCGCGGCTCGTACGCCACTGTTAAGTGCCAATGCGAAATTATGAAGTTTTACAAAAGAATTAATACCTAAATTAAAGTGTTGAACTTGTTATTAGCTGTGTAATCTGATAAAAATGAGTATAGACAACCCATTCCATAAAAAGGTATGCGTTTTATTTTTTAAGCAGACATGTTATTTTACGTAAAAATTACCACAATAACCTCGTGTTTTATGCTATTACCCTTGAAAAACTTGGGGGGTGATCTTGTTCGTGTCCACAGTATTCCACTAAGGCTGCAAGTACTCCCTAGGTGGTGCTAAGCGAACAACAATTTTCGGCTGCTGAACTATCACGTGAGTGATCTCTCAGCTATGACAGCTGCTAGATCAAATCTAAACGACCCTTTCCAAGGCAACTTTAGAAATGTAAACTCCGTTTTGAATAGGCCTATATTATGTCATCTGAACGTAGAGGGTCTGAGCAAATCCAAAAGTGACTGCCTCAGCAAGGTGCTGCTAGAAAATAAGGTCGATGTCATAAAAGACTTAGATAACAGTGTGAGGGACAAAATCACTAGATATAGGCTTGTGGATGACATTGGACACAGGGTTCATGGCGCTGCGACTTACCTTAGGTAGGTCGTAGTGATGTTCAACATGCTGTTGTTAGGTGACTTTACACCCTAAGAGTACTTTATACCTTTAAGAGTCATCATATCCAGTTGGGATACTTGACCGATGATAATAATGGCACTCGTCTTTCAAGCAGGGCTGAAAATAACAGCCTTTTCTTGGTATTTAATGCCAAAGACCCACACAACAGGACTGCGGAAAAACAATAAACAAAAGAAGGGCTGTTTCATTCCTTTTATGTTGGAAAATGCCGCTTTTGAGTCAGGCCGATGACGTAATCCATCTGATCTCCATAAGAGTAACATGCACCAGCTAATCAGGCTAGTGACATATTGGGTATAAAAAATCGATGGTTTTACAAGCTAATGAGATAGCCCTCGTCTATTACATTACAACAGTTTTCCCAAGTAATGCCACACACTTTCTATTCTGCCCGATTGCATTGCGTCATTGGTAGTCTCCATATTTGTGCTTTTGTTCTCGTGAACATCAACACCAACACCAACTTGCAGAAAGGTCCTGGGTGCGTTTCCTCCCTCTCCAACATAAAGGCTAAAGAACTTCTCGTTCTTTCTTCCGCTGGAGCGTCTCTCCCAATAGGTTTAAGGAATTTTCCATCCATACGGCTTGACTTCCCCATGGGACTCTTTCCAGGGTCGGAATCACTTTTTGATTTCTGACCCTACCTTAGCGGTCTGGATCTTCCTCAGAAGAAGTGGACTGTTCTCAATCGTTTCCGCACTGGAGTATGAAGATGTAATTATTAGAAATAGAGATGGGGAAATTCTTCAGATTGTTGTAATTGTTTTATTGTATAATTTAAAAGGTTTTTTTGTCATAGCCAATGTATCTTTGTAATGTCACTTCTGGCCAAATAAATTACTTATGACTCATGACTTAGATAATGGCAGGGGACCAGTCATGCGGCTGGGGAGTGTTCATCCAGACTATGACTTTCATAGTCACCGAGTGCTATCCCCAAAGGGTTGGTCTGCATTGTGCAAGCGAAGCTGGGCTGCCATGTTTCACCCTGGATTTTGCTTTATAAATAGAGATCGTAAATATTTATGTTCGTTTAGTTTTAAATGTATTGATGCAGGTGCTCTTCAGAATATCTTTCATGTTTTTTTGGAAGTTAGTGGCTTATTTTTTGTCCTTGATAAAAAAAAAAAATACTACTTTCACATGTTGAAATAATTATTTTACGGAATTATCAGTTCTCTCTCAGATAACCCAGTGTGTGAGGCTTCTACCTGGCGGGTGCTGCTGACGGGTCGCTGCATTTGTGTGATTGTATGCCTAAGGGTCTTCTAATCCTTTAGGTTCCTAAGCGGATGGACTATACAGTGATTTGTATTTATCTCTCATATTTGTGCAATATAAGAAATAAATCATACTTTTAAAATCATATTTATAACAGTGTATTACGTTGTAGGACACAACGTTACGTTGTGCTCATTTTCTCACCCAATCACAAAGTTATGAAGTTTGCGAAAAAAATTAGATATTTAGCAAACATTTTAGGGTTGTTTGGGATTTATTAATAAAATAATCTCCGTTGCAAATTAGTTGATAATTATTGCATTATTATTCTGTTCTATGTCTTATACTAACGTTTCGTTTTAAAAAGGTCATAAAATGACCTATATAAATGGTGCACATGTGACAAGTAAACAAATTTGTTTAAAAATTATAGCGAGGTTTTACTAATTACAAAGAGTAACATAAACCACTAGAAGAACAAATCCGAAGTATTTTCCCATATACCACAAGACAATTTCTCAAATATGTGAACCATGACTTGTCTTGTAGATGTATATAATCTAATTCTGACCTAACTTTTTGAAGAGTGTCCTCATCAACACTTCTTTTATCGTGTGACTTTTAGTTTAGGGAGATCAATTAGCTGACAGTTCGCCTGAAAAGCCTGCACTTTTTATTTTCTAGGCAGGCCTCAACACTTAGTACTGCATTAGTAATGCGGTGCCTGAGCCCACAGAGATGCAACCGCAAAGAAGGAATAACTCTTCTTTTATAACGTGTCCAAAAACGACGTTGGACAGTGGTAGCAGATCGAGTTCTTTCAAACTCCAGCACGCAAAAAGACAAATGACAAAAAGGAGTTTTGACCATTTTTAACCAAATCAGCAAAAAACAGTCTTTACCAAATGGTTGCATTGTTGACAACAATTATCTGTGTGGAAAAACCTAGTTTTACCAACTACAGCGACGTCGGACACTTAGTTTTTGTAAAATTGATATACAAAGTTAATTACTTTTTTTGTGTTCACCCGGTATTAAAAAAGCGACTATCAGGGTCGCATTACAGTATTCAAACGCTAAAAAGTTCCTCATTCCTCTATATTCTTCCTTACCCACAACACTACCAATGGAATCAATGGCGTCAAATAGAGCCCACATATACACAACTGTTTACAAACATATAATAAAACCTTGAAAAAGTTAGGTTACCCTAAGGATCTCACCATGGGCCAAACTAAAATAAATAGGTCTATGTTTCAATAAACGAAGTTTAAAGATGAATTAATGTTTAATACTTTTGAAAAATTAAGCTATAAAAGTGGCGTAGTTTTGTTCGTCGTTAGTATTATTGTTTACATGCACTGGATTTTAGTTTCCATTTAATCGTAAGAAATAAAGTAGATAAATAACTTAATAGGGTGCATTTTTATTTTCATTTGTTTTAATGTGCCGCTTTGAAAAAATGGGAATATGAACCTTGTACAGAAACTTACGTATAGAGAACCCACGTGTAATATGGGAATAAGTCCCAAGTCATGATCAAAACAAAATATTTTTAATCAATTATAAACATATTGATAAGTAAATGTTTCTTATGAGCTCATGAGTAAGATTTAAATTGAAACTAATATTAACATTAACTTGAAAAATAGTCAGTATGCCATAACCATAACATTTAGTATAGATATAAAAATAAAAATAAAAAAACTTTAACCAAGCCGTATAATGATAAATACATGTAAAATGATTCTGCAAAAAGATTGCAAACACATTATGTTTTTTTATTATTTTTTTATTTAATCTGTTATTTATTTAAAAATATAATATAAATTATACAAGTAACAAATACACTTGCGGTAGTAAGTTGATGTAGTAAGAAGTATTAAAAATTAAAGTTGTACGTTAAAGCCCTACATTCGGATGTACCCTTTTAGGTGGCATAGAATCATTAGCAATTTAAATCTCATATATACATCGCAAAAATTTAAGTCTAAATTCTTGCATGTGTTTATTGTCCTAAGATTGGCTGAAGTAGAAGACACTCTCAACTATTATAGGCCTATCCATAATCAAATTCACTCAAAAGCCAACTTCTTAAGATTGATTCTAAGAGGTATGTTTTGGTTATATGTTAATATTTAAATATTTCACAGAAGCGTAATATGTATTAGAAAATTGTTACTCTGCTTAATAGAAGCTTAAACGATCAATGCAGGTTTATCGTAACAGTGTTTGCTTAAAATGTAGTAGTAATGAATTCTGGCGAGAATAGTGTCAAGTATACAGTTCAAAAGAAAATCATTTATTTTCGTAAACTGATATAAATGTAGGTGGATAGTAACAATAGGACGCCAACGTTTTTAACCTGACGACTGTCACCTACCAACGGAAAAATCAGTTCCTATTGTGTTCGGAAAATAACTTTTCTATCCAAACCAAGCAAATATTTACGCTGGTTAATTGAGAGCCGAAACTTCAACACGGGGATGACAGTTCATTAGAGAGTCCATTTATCAAATCTTTTAAACGCTGTTTTCATTCATTTGCTGCCACTAATGTTCGAGACCAGGTATAATTCATCAACTGCGTATTTTGGTCATCAAATAATTTGGACAAAAGGTGTCAAGGCAGAAATTTACTACGGTAAGATCATTAGATAAATAAAATAGAGGCAAAAACGATTTATTGACTGGGCTGTATAGTTTTCTTTGATTAACTTTTTATTCAATAAAGTACCGTACCTTTGCATTTTCATTCCCTTCCCACGAATCATTTTTATTATCATCCTACAAAAAAGAAATTATAAGAGCATAAGAGCCGTTCTAGGCAAGGACTTTTTCCAACACATTTTGTCCCATCAATTTTATCAATGAGTAATTCCAAAGTCTGGCTCTCTGCCGCTATAAACGCCGCTAATGAGATTAGCCTATCACTGAGAAATGACAAATAGGCAACAACTGCCCAATGATTTAATATTTCGTTTTAAAGATAATGCTTTTACTTAACTTTTAATAAGTTGCTTTTACTTAACTTTTAGCTGTCTTATCTCTTTTTATACCTCTCTTTATCAGCTATTATTTTTGTTAACAAATATAGCAGCCATATACAAAACTATTTTGCAATAAAAACTAGCCTTGTATGTGATATTTTAAGCTGATTTCAGTGTATTCTCTAACAAATATCTTGCCAAATCATTTTCTCTTTCGGCTATGAAAGTGCAATTTAATGTTTTTTATGTTTCAAACTCGTCATAAAAAGTAACAAGTATTTTACATCTAATGATAACAAACGGATATTCAGAACCATAAAATAAACCATGCATCAGACAGAAACAAATCGTTCCTCAGAACAATAATAACAATAAATGGCAAAGTAAAAAGGAAATTTTACCCATCATATACATTCTAAGTTACATCAATACATAGTCCTTTTTCCATATACCGATTTTGTAACTTTAAATGACCACAAAAATAAATTCCAACTCGTGTATTGTAAAGGAACTATTATTGCCTTGGGTATCTCGGCTTAAGAATAGTTCCTGACATTGAGCTTCCGTCAAACTTCGGTATCGAGTCGACAAAGGCCACTTGGTTGTCCTGTCTTCTGCGCACCGTCCAGTAGTTGATATCGAACCCCTCGTGTCATGCCGGACCGTCTGCGACTGACACAACTGATACAGCCGATTGTGTGACCCGAGTAGCCTACCCAACTCGACATCTGATGTTAGAGGCGATATACAGGTCGTTTGATATATAAATACACAACTTATCTTAGACATAATACCTTGAATTAATTGACAAAACTAAATAAAGTTACGGTAGTTTAATAGAGTTTTAAAAGATAAAAAAATGTTACTCAACATGCACACTGGTATTTTTTATGAATTCCTGCAAGTGTCATTGTACATAAGCTACCTATGCCTACAAATGTGTGGCAGAATGTTTGTTAACAAGATTATCACTATGTTTTCTAGCTTGTCGGAATTTTTATCTTAGTACTGTAGGATTCTTCTATGAACCAAACCCACAAAGAAGGAGTCATATGAGATGGGGCCAGGACTGAAACCTGGCTACTCATTGAGTCCGCTTTTTCCCATTAATGGTTCTTCTTCTTTATTAATGCCTGTTGAACAATATCCTGCAATTCCAATGTTAATGAGGATTGAGTGCCATTCTACATAAATATGGTGTTGTCCGCAATTATCAGTTAGAAATAACCAGCCAGATTGCTGTAGAATGTACCCTACAACATTCATTGTTTCTCTAATAACAAATGCCCAACCACCTGAAAATATGAAGCCATTCAAAGGTTTTTTTAACGGCAGCGTACCAACAACTTTATGCTTCTTAAATTTAAAGTTGTGATTCTCCAATTTTTAACGCCTGGCTCTACGATATTTCTACAGCGACAAATCACCAATTTGAGACTGGTTTTGACGTCTGTTAGCTTGACTATAGTAAGGTTTACGAAAATAGTTCGATGGAAATTTTAACAGCTTTATCCCCCCTCACCCCTTCTCTTGCTGCAATGTTGTCAGTTGTGGTTATGTTACACATTGTGTAATATCGTATAAAAATATGTTTATGGATGGATTTGGCAACAATGCATCAACTCTCATCGAACTATTTTCATGAACTTTATTATAGTAATTAAGTTTTTAAGTGCTACTAATATAGTAATTTTTTCAATCGCCTATTACTTGCCTCCCATATTTTTAATACTTGTAGAAATTTATTTTCCCTCAGTAAAAATAAGTCGTAACAATAACCATGAGTGGTTTCTTTAAACTTTCATTTCTATAGTTATTTCCGTACTCAATAACAATAAACATGGTTATTCTTGAATTTATAAACAAACATTATCTAAAATTCTATACATTTCAGACTGCAATTGGAGTCTCGTCTTGATTATGCATCGTCTTGCATCTTTAGTCTCGTCCTGATTTACTCATTATTTAAGATTTTTTAAAGTTGTTGGCTAGAGAACAAAAATGGTCTCCTGTGTTCATTCCAAAAAATATATATAATTCTTTCAAAAATGTGTTTATAATGCATGAGTAGGCATTTTAATTTACATTAAGTATTATACTTTAAAGATAAATGCATACTGTCAAGAATTTCAGTATTCTCTCTCTAATTTTACATTTAAAACTAAATACAAGATTGGACAAACAATAAAGTCGTGCCCTGACAAAAGAAGGGTTCTATAGTGGGCCAAAGGGTGGCCAGTTCCTTAGACCCACTAATTGGAGTCCTTAAACTCGGCGGGGTTGTTAAAACCTACCCCCTCCCTCTCCAACACTCAACTTACCTTCCCCATCCCACCCCTTCACCTGGACCTATATCCGCTCAAGCTTGCTTTGCTTGGGGTACCAAAGAAAAAGTTTCAGTGTTACGAGCAAGTACTCATAATCTAGAGAGAAACGTATAGCATGTATTGTTTTCTAAGACTCTTGTTCTGCTTACGCCTATATACCGTTTGATAAAGGAAAAGTTATAATAAACACAGGTAGTTTTGGAAATACCAAGAACTAGATTACATTCAGGAATGTCATTATTACATAATCGAAACAACGTATTGAGCACGCACATATTATACTAGCACGAAACTATGCAATCACAAATGCATGAACTTGCAGTTTTATCACCTGTTTGGGTAGGAAATGTTATAATTTGAAAAGTTATATATACAGTCAAACTAGTTGAAAAAATTTAAATTTACAAAATTTAAATTTTGACTTTTTACATAAAATATTTTCTAAACTTGCAACCTCAATTTTGTTTAATATATAAAATGTTTATTAATTTTATCTCAAAGTTTGAATATTCAGGATTGGGTAATCCTATACAATTCAGCGAAGGATATCCATAACTTGGAGCGATGCCCGGTCGATTCGCCGCCGGCGATGTAAGTTATATTCATGCATATTCCACGGGTACAAAAATATTCTTTCTTAGAATAATTAACTATTCAATTAATGGAATATAAATAAAATTGATGGTAGTTTATTTTCTTCCTTTATTTTAATTTTTTAACATGATCCAGATCCACTCTGATTCTGAACCAAAAAGTTATGAGATATTTATAATGGTATCCTAAAATGAATACTTATGCTAAAAAATACTTACTATGAATTTTACTTGAAAATTAAAGTACATAGTTTAATGGTTCATGAGCACCAGCTCACTCAAGAACTGAAAATCCGTTCTCACGGTGAATTTCTTTCGTTCAGACCGGAATAATATTGGAACAAGAAAGGCAGACGTTAATTTAGGAGACGAGTCGACCAATATGCTACCTGAATGAAAACAAACTTGGAATTGGCTTCTATTGACAACTGCCTGTCGGCAGCTATTGTAAAGGGTCGGACGAATAAATGAAACGTTTTGTTATAATAATCAGTAAACTCCATTTATCTTTTGAAACAATTTTCAATGTTTGCATTTTGGGTATTGTAAAATAATTTGCATAACCCAATATTTAAAATATCGATGGCAACACTAATAAAGACTGGTTGTACGTAACTTAATTTGTAAGAGTAATTTTACATTTTTTAGACATTCAGTTTAATGTAGAACTACATTAAAGAACACAAATTGCTTGACAATCAAATTAATGTTTAAAGTTACAGTGTAAAAATTATTACATATTTATAGTTTTAATTGATTTTAAATTCATCTTTCTTCTAATGATCAACAATGTGGAGTGTAAATTAATATGTTATATCATAAGCATATTTTAATCGTGCCTTTGTATATTAAATTTACAATATAAAGCTGTAGTTTTATATGTTTTTGTTTTATATCATTCAAGTCATTATAGGCAGCTTAACGATGACAGCTTAACTCGGTAAGATTTAGAAAATGAAATCTTGAACATTTTGATATATAATATATGTATATTTTCACATGTTATGAGAGTGATGTCGCTATCTAAAGCTATTTTGCAATAGGCAAAATTTCTTCTGTTGCCTAACTTATCAAATCGACCGTGGAGCCAACCTAACCTGTTGTTTTTTTGGTTTGTCGCAGCTGATCACGGAGATTAACAGCCAGGTGGCGCTGTTCCGAGACCTCCTCATTCACATCGGCACCTCCCGGGACTGTCCCGAGCTGCGGGAGAAGATCCGCAAGCTACGTCGCACCTGCGTGGACGCCTGCAAGCACACCAGCCAGCTGCTGCTGCCACAGATACGCAGGTAAGGTCAGCTGGGGGAAGAGCTTAGAATACGGAGGCTAGAGCAGGTACAGTTACCCAAGTAAGGTGGGAGAAGAGTTTAGATTACGGTGGCTAGAGCAGGTACAGTTACCCAGGTCAGGTGGGGAAAGAGTTTCGATTATGGTGGCTAGATCATATACAGTGACACAAGTAAGATGGGAGAAGAGTTTAGATTAGGCCTACGATGGCTAGATCAGGTACAGTTACACAAATCAGGTGGGAGAAGAGTTTCGATTATGGTGGCTAGATCAGGTACAGTTACCCAAGTAAGGTGGGAGAAGAGTTTAGATTACGGCGGCTAGAGCAGGTACAGTTACCCAGGTCAGGTGGGGAAAGAGTTTCGATTATGGTGGCTAGATCAGGTACAGTGACACAAGTAAGGTGGGAGAAGAGTTTAGATTACGGTGGCTAGATCAGGTACAGTTACACAAATCAGGTGGGAGAAGAGTTTCGATTATGGTGGATAGATCAGGTACAGTTACCCAGGTCAGGTGGGGAAAGAGTTTCGATTATGGTGGCTAGATCAGGTACAGTTACACAAGTAAGGTGGGAGAAGAGTTTAGATTACGGTGGCTAGAGCAGGTTGGAAAGAGTTTCGATTACGGTGGCTAGATCAGGTACAGTTACACAAATCAGGTGGTAGAAGAGTTTAGATTATGGTGGCTAGATCAGGTACAGTTACCCAAGTAAGGTGGGAGAAGAGTTTCGATTACGGTGGCTAGAGCAGGTACAGTTAACCAGGTCAGGTGGGGAAAGAGTTTCGATTATGGTGGCTAGATCAGGTACAGTGACACAAGTAAGGTGGGAGAAGAGTTTAGATTACGGTGGCTAGATCAGGTACAGTTACACAAATCAGGTGGGAGAAGAGTTTCGATTATGGTGGATAGATCAGGTACAGTTACCCAAGTAAGGTGGGAAAAGAGTTTAGATTACGGCGGCTAGAGCAGGTACAGTTACCCAGGTCAGGTGGGGAAAGAGTTTCGATTATGGTGGCTTGATCAGGTACAGTGACACAAGTAAGGTGGGAGATGAGTTTAGATTACGGTGGCTAGATCAGGTACAGTTACACAAATCAGGTGGGAAAAGAGTTTCGATTATGGTGGATAGATCAGGTAGAGCTACCCCATTAAGGTGGGAGAAGAGTTTAGATTACGGTGGCTAGAGCAGGTACAGTTACCCAGGTCAGGTGGGGAAAGAGTTTCGATTATGGTGGCTAGATCATATACAGTGACACAAGTAAGGTGGGAGAAGAGTTTAGATTAGGCCTACGGTGGCTAGATCAGGTACAGTTACACAAATCAGGTGGGAGAAGAGTTTCGATTATGGTGGCTAGATCAGGTACAGTTACCCAAGTAAGGTGGGAGAAGAGTTTAGATTACGGCGGCTAGAGCAGGTACAGTTACCCAGGTCAGGTGGGGAAAGAGTTTCGATTATGGTGGCTAGATCAGGTACAGTGACACAAGTAAGGTGGGAGAAGAGTTTAGATTACGGTGGCTAGATCAGGTACAGTTACACAAATCATTTGGGAGAAGAGTTTCGATTATGGTGGATAGATCAGGTACAGTTACCCCAGTAAGGTGGGAGAAGAGTTTAGATTACGGTGGCTAAAGCAGGTACAGTTACCCAGGTCAGGTGGGGAAAGAGTTTCGATTGTGGTGGCTAGATCAGGTACAGTTACACAAGTAAGGTGGGAGAAGAGTTTAGATTACGGTGGCTAGATCAGGTACAGTTACACAAATCATTTGGGAGAAGAGTTTCGATTATGGTGGATAGATCAGGTACAGTTACCCCAGTAAGGTGGGAGAAGAGTTTAGATTACGGTGGCTAGAGCAGGTACAGTTACCCAGGTCAGGTGGGGAAAGAGTTTCGATTGTGGTGGCTAGATCAGGTACAGTTACACAGGTAAGGTGGGAGAAGAGTTTAGATTACGGTGGCTAGAGCAGGTACAGTTACCTAGGTCAGGTTGGAAAGAGTTTCGATTATGGTGGCTAGATCAGGTACAGTTACACAAATCAGGTGGTAGAAGAGTTTAGATTATGGTGGCTAGATCAGGTACAGTTACCCAAGTAAGGTGGGAGAAGAGTTTAGATTACGGTGGCTAGAGCAGGTACAGTTAACCAGGTCAGGTGGGGAAAGAGTTTCGATTATGGTGGCTAGATCAGGTACAGTGACACAAGTAAGGTGGGAGATGAGTTTCGATTATGGTGGCTAGATCAGGTACAGTTACCCAAGTAAGGTGGGAGAAGAGTTTATTTTACGGCGGCTAGAGCAGGTACAGTTACCCAGGTCAGGTGGGGAAAGAGTTTCGATTATGGTGGCTAGATCAGGTACAGTGACACAAGTAAGGTGGGAGATGAGTTTAGATTACAGTGGCTAGATCAGGTACAGTTACACAAATCAGGTGGGAGAAGAGTTTCGATTATAGTGGATAGATCAGGTGCAGTTACACAAATCAGGTGGGAGAAGAGTTTCGATTATGGTGGCTAGATCAGGTACAGTTACACAAATCAGGTGGGAGAAGAGTTTCGATTATAGTGGCTAGATCAGGTACAGTTACACAAATCAGGTGGGAGAAGAGTTTCGATTATAGTGGCTAGATCAGGTGCAGTTACACAAATCAGGTGGAAGAAGAGTTTAGATTATGGTGGCTAGATCAGGTACAGTTACACAAATCAGGTGGGAGAAGAGTTTTGATTATGGTGGCTAGATCAGGTACAGTTACACAAATCAGGTGGGAGAAGAGTTTCGATTATGGTGGCTAGATCAGGTACAGTTACCCAAGTAAGGTGGGAGAAGAGTTTAGATTACGGCGGCTAGAGCAGGTACAGTTACCCAGGTCAGGTGGGGAAAGAGTTTCGATTATGGTGGCTAGATCAGGTACAGTGACACAAGTAAGGTGGGAGAAGAGTTTAGATTACGGTGGCTAGATCAGGTACAGTTACACAAATCAGGTGGGAGAAGAGTTTCGATTATGGTGGATAGATCAGGTACAGTTACCCAGGTCAGGTGGGGAAAGAGTTTCGATTATGGTGGCTAGATCAGGTACAGTTACACAAATCAGGTGGGAGAAGAGTTTAGATTATGGTTTCTAGATCAGGTACAGTTACACAAATCAGGTGGGAGAAGAGTTTCGATTATGGTGGCTAGATCAGGTACAGTTACACAAATCAGGTGGGAGAAGAGTTTAGATTATGGTTTCTAGATCAGGTACAGTTACACAAATCAGGTGGGAGAAGAGTTTCGATTATGGTTGCTAGATCAGGTATAGTTACACAAATCAGGTGGGAGAAGAGTTTCGATTATGGTGGCTAGATCAGGTACAGTTACACAAATCAGGTGGGAGAAGAGTTTAGATTATGGTTTCTAGATGAGGTACAGTTACACAAATCAGGTGGGAGAAGAGTTTCGATTATGGTGGCTAGATCAGGTACAGTTACACAAATCAGGTGGGAGAAGAGTTTCGATTATGGTGGCTAGATCAGGTACAGTTACACAAATCATGTGGAAGAAGAGTTTTGATTAGGTGGCTAGATCAGGTACAGTTACACAAATCAGGTGGGAGAAGGGTTTCGATTATGGTGGCTAGATCAGGTATAGTTACACAAATCAGGTGGGAGAAGAGTTTCGATTATGGTGGCTAGATCAGGTACAGTTACACAAATCAGGTAGGAGAAGAGTTTCGATTATGGTGGCTGGATCAGGTACAGTTACACAAATCAGGAGGGAGAAGAGTTTTGATTATGGTGGCTACATCAGGTACAGTTACACAAATCAGGTGGGAGAAGAGTTTCAATTATAGTGGCTAGATCAGGTACAGTTACACAAATCAGGTTGGAGAAGAGTTTAGATTATGGTGGCTAGATCAGGTACAGTTACACAAATCAGTTGGGAGAAGAGTTTTGATTATGGTGGCTAGATCAGGTACAGTTACACAAATCAGGTGGAAGAAGAGTTTCGATTATGTTGGCTAGATCAGGTACAGTTACACAAATCAGGTGGGAGAAGAGTTTCGATTATGGTGGCTAGATCAGGTACAGTTACACAAATCAGGTGGGAGAAGATCTTCGATTACGGTGGCTAGATCAGGTTCAATTACACAAGTCTGGTGGGAGAAGAGTTTCAATTATGGTGGCTAGATCAGGTTCAATTACACAAGTCAGGTGGGAGAAGAGTTTCGATTATGGTGGCTAGATCCGGTACAGTTACACAAGTCAGGTGGGAGAAGACTTTAGATTACGGTGGCTAGAGCAGGAACAGTTACCCAAGTAAGGTGGGAGATGAGTTTCGATTATGGTGGCTAGATCAGGTACAGTTACACAAATCAGGTGGGAGAAGAGTTTAGATTATGGTGGCTAGAACAGGTACAGTTAACCAAGTCAGGTGGGAGAAGAGTTTAGATTACGGTGGCTAGAGCAGGAACAGTTACAGAAGTCATGTGGGAGAAGTGTTTAGTTTACGGTGGCTAGAGCAGGAACAGTAACACAAGTCATGTGGGAGAAGAGTTTAATTTATTTTCGGCTGAGTACGTAAAGTTACAGAAGTCAGGGGGGAGAACAGTTTAAATTATGGTGGCTAGAGCTGGTACAATTACACAAGCTGGTGGGACAAGAATTTCAATTATGGTGGCTAGATCAGATACAGTTACACAAGTCAGGTGGGAGAAGAGTTTCGATTATGGTGACTAAAGTAGGTACAGTTACATAAATCAGGTGGGAGAAGAGTTTTGATTATGGTGGTTTGATCAGATGCATTACACAAGTCAGGTGGAGAAGAGTTTCGATTATGGTGGCTACATCAGGTACAGTTATACAAGTCAGGTGGGAGAAGAGTTTAGATTACGGTGGCTAGAGCAGGAACAGTTACCCAAGTGAGGTGGGAGATGAGTTTCGATTATGGTGGCTTGAGCAGGTACAGTTAACCAAGTCAGGTGGGAGAAAAGTTTAGATTACGGTGGCTAGAGCAGGAACAGTTACCCAAGTCAGGTGGGAGATGAGTTTCGATTATGGTGGCTAGATCAGGTACAGTTACACAAATGAGGTGGGAGACGAGTTTTGATTATGGTGGCTAGAGCAGGTACAGTTACACAAATCAGGTGAAAAAAGAGTTTTGATTATGGTGGCTAGATCAGGTACAGTTACACAAATCAGGTGGGAGAAGAGTTTTGATTATGGTGGCTAGATCAGGTTCAATTACACAAGTCAGGTGGGTGGAAGAGTTTTGATTATGGTGGCTAGATCAGGTACAGTTACACAAATCAGGTGAAAGAAGAGTTTTGCTTATGGTGGCTAGAGCAGGTACAGTTACACAAATCAGGTGGGAGAAGAGTTTTGATTATGGTGGCTAGATCAGGTACAGTTACACAAATCAGGTGGGAGAAGAGTTATGATTATGGTGGCTAGATCAGGTTCAATTACACAAGTCAAGTGGGAGAAGAGTTTTGATTATGGTGGCTAGATCAGGTACAGTTACACAAATCAGGTGGGAGAAGAGTTTTGATTATGGTGGCTAGATCAGGTTCAATTACACAAGTCAGGTGGGAGAAGAGTTTTGATTATGGTGGCTAGATCAGTTACAGTTACACAAGTCAGGTGGGAGAAGACTTTAGATTACGGTGGCTAGAACAGGAACAGTTACCCAAGTCAGGTGGGAGATGAGTTTCGATTATGGTGGCTAGAGCAGGTACAGTTAACCAAGTCAGGTGGGAGAAGGGTTTAGATTACGGTAGCTAGAGCAGGAACAGTTACCCAAGTGAGGTGGGAGATGAGTTTCGATTATGGTGGCTAGATCAGATACAGTTACACAAATCAGGTGGGAGAAGAGTTTTGATTACGGTGGCTAGAGCAGGAACAGTTACACAAGTCAGGTGGGAGATGAGTTTCGATTATGGTGGCTAGAGCAGGTACAGTTAACCAAGTCAGGTGGGAGAAGGGTTTAGATTACGGTAGCTAGAGCAGGAACAGTTACCCAAGTGAGGTGGGAGATGAGTTTCGATTATGGTGGCTAGATCAGATACAGTTACACAAATCAGGTTTGAGAAGAGTTTTGATTATGGTGGCTAGAGCAGGTACAGTTAACCAAGTCAGGTGGGAGAAGAGTTTAGATTACGGTGGCTAGAGCAGGAACAGTTACACAAGTCATGTGGGAGAAGATTTTAGATTACGGTGGCTAGAGCATTAACAGTAACACAAGTCATGTGGGAGAAGAGTTTAATTTATTTTCGGCTGAGTACGTAAAGTTACAGAAGTCAGGGGGGAGAACAGGTTAAATTATGGTGGCTAGAGCTGGTACAATTACACAAGCTGGTGGGACAAGAATTTAGTTTATGGTGGCTAGAGCAGGTACTGTTACACATCTCAGGTGAAAGAAGAGTTTATATTATGGTTGCTAGAGCTGGTACAGTGACACAAGTCAGGGGGGAGAAGAGTTTAGATTACGGTCGCTAGAGCAGGCACAGTTACACAAGTCAGGTGAAAGAAGATTTTAGATTATGGTGGCTAGATCAGGTACAGTTACACAAACCAGGTGAAAGAAAATTTTAGATTATGGTGGCTAAATCAGGTACAGTTACACAAATCAGGTGGGAGAAGAGTTTCGATTATGGTGGCTAGATCAGGTACAGTTACACAAATCAGGTGGGAGAAGAGTTTCAATTATGGTGGATAGATCAGGTACAGTTACACAAATCAGGTGGGAGAAGAGTTTCGATTACGGTGGCTAGATCAGGTTCAATTACACAAGTCTGGTGGGAGAAGAGTTTCAATTATGGTGGCTAGATCAGGTTCAATTACACAAGTCAGGTGGGAGAAGAGTTTCGATTATGGTGGCTAGATCCGGTACAGTTACACAAGTCAGGTGGGAGAAGACTTTAGATTACGGTGGCTAGAGCAGGAACAGTTACCCAAGTCAGGTGGGAGATGAGTTTCGATTATGGTGGCTAGATCAGGTACAGTTACACAAATCAGGTGGGAGAAGAGTTTAGATTATGGTGGCTAGAACAGGTACAGTTAACCAAGTCAGGTGGGAGAAGAGTTTAGATTACGGTGGCTAGAGCAGGAACAGTTACAGAAGTCATGTGGGAGAAGAGTTTAGATTACGGTGGCTAGAGCAGGAACAGTAACACAAGTCATGTGGGAGAAGAGTTTAATTTATTTTCGGCTGAGTACGTAAAGTTACAGAAGTCAGGGGGGAGAACAGTTTAAATTATGGTGGCTAGAGCTGGTACAATTACACAAGCTGGTGGGACAAGAATTTCAATTATGGGGGCTAGATCAGATACAGTTACACAAGTCAGGTTGGAGAAGAGTTTCGATTATGGTGACTAAAGTAGGTACAGTTACATAAATCAGGTGGGAGAAGAGTTTTGATTATGGTGGTTAGATCAGGTTCAATTACACAAGTCAGGTGGAGAAGAGTTTCGATTATGGTGGCTAGATCAGGTACAGTTATACAAGTCAGGTGGGAGAAGAGTTTAGATTACGGTGGCTAGAGCAGGAACAGTTACCCAAGTCAGGTGGGAGATGAGTTTCGATTATGGTGGCTTGAGCAGGTACAGTTAACCAAGTCAGGTGGGAGAAAAGTTTAGATTACGGTGGCTAGAGCAGGAACAGTTACCCAAGTCAGGTGGGAGATGAGTTTCGATTATGGTGGCTAGATCAGGTACAGTTACACAAATGAGGTGGGAGAAGAGTTTTGATTATGGTGGCTAGAGCAGGTACAGTTACACAAATCAGGTGAAAAAAGAGTTTTGATTATGGTGGCTAGATCAGGTACAGTTACACAAATCAGGTGGGAGAAGAGTTTTGATTATGGTGGCTAGATCAGGTTCAATTACACAAGTCAGGTAGGTGGAAGAGTTTTGATTATGGTGGCTAGATCAGGTACAGTTACACAAATCAGGTGGGAGAAGAGTTTTGCTTATGGTGGCTAGAGCAGGTACAGTTACACAAATCAGGTGGGAGAAGAGTTTTGATTCTGGTGGCTAGATCAGGTACAGTTACACAAATCAGGTGGGAGAAGATTTATGATTATGGTGGCTAGATCAGGTTCAATTACACAAGTCAAGTGGGAGAAGAGTTTTGATTATGGTGGCTAGATCAGGTACAGTTACACAAATCAGGTGGGATAAGAGTTTTGATTATGATGGCTACATCAGGTTCAATTACACAAGTCAGGTGGGAGAAGAGTTTTGATTATGGTGGCTAGATCAGTTACAGTTACACAAGTCAGGTGGGAGAAGACTTTAGATTACGGTGGCTAGAGCAGGAACAGTTACCCAAGTCAGGTGGGAGATGAGTTTCGATTATGGTGGCTAGAGCAGGTACAGTTAACCAAGTCAGGTGGGAGAAGGGTTTAGATTACGGTAGCTAGAGCAGGAACAGTTACCCAAGTGAGGTGGGAGATGAGTTTCGATTATGGTGGCTAGATCAGATACAGTTACACAAATCAGGTGGGAGAAGAGTTTAATTTATTTTCGGCTGAGTACGTAAAGTTACAGAAGTCAGGGGGGAGAACAGTTTAAATTATGGTGGCTAGAGCTGGTACAATTACACAAGCTGGTGGGACAAGAATTTCAATTATGGGGGCTAGATCAGATACAGTTACACAAGTCAGGTTGGAGAAGAGTTTCGATTATGGTGACTAAAGTAGGTACAGTTACATAAATCAGGTGGGAGAAGAGTTTTGATTATGGTGGTTAGATCAGGTTCAATTACACAAGTCAGGTGGAGAAGAGTTTCGATTATGGTGGCTAGATCAGGTACAGTTATACAAGTCAGGTGGGAGAAGAGTTTAGATTACGGTGGCTAGAGCAGGAACAGTTAACCAAGTCAGGTGGGAGAAGGGTTTAGATTACGGTAGCTAGAGCAGGAACAGTTACCCAAGTGAGGTGGGAGATGAGTTTCGATTATGGTGGCTAGATCAGATACAGTTACACAAATCAGGTGGGAGAAGAGTTTAATTTATTTTCGGCTGAGTACGTAAAGTTACAGAAGTCAGGGGGGAGAACAGTTTAAATTATGGTGGCTAGAGCTGGTACAATTACACAAGCTGGTGGGACAAGAATTTCAATTATGGGGGCTAGATCAGATACAGTTACACAAGTCAGGTTGGAGAAGAGTTTCGATTATGGTGACTAAAGTAGGTACAGTTACATAAATCAGGTGGGAGAAGAGTTTTGATTATGGTGGTTAGATCAGGTTCAATTACACAAGTCAGGTGGAGAAGAGTTTCGATTATGGTGGCTAGATCAGGTACAGTTATACAAGTCAGGTGGGAGAAGAGTTTAGATTACGGTGGCTAGAGCAGGAACAGTTACCCAAGTCAGGTGGGAGATGAGTTTCGATTATGGTGGCTTGAGCAGGTACAGTTAACCAAGTCAGGTGGGAGAAAAGTTTAGATTACGGTGGCTAGAGCAGGAACAGTTACCCAAGTCAGGTGGGAGATGAGTTTCGATTATGGTGGCTAGATCAGGTACAGTTACACAAATGAGGTGGGAGAAGAGTTTTGATTATGGTGGCTAGAGCAGGTACAGTTACACAAATCAGGTGAAAAAAGAGTTTTGATTATGGTGGCTAGATCAGGTACAGTTACACAAATCAGGTGGGAGAAGAGTTTTGATTATGGTGGCTAGATCAGGTTCAATTACACAAGTCAGGTAGGTGGAAGAGTTTTGATTATGGTGGCTAGATCAGGTACAGTTACACAAATCAGGTGGGAGAAGAGTTTTGCTTATGGTGGCTAGAGCAGGTACAGTTACACAAATCAGGTGGGAGAAGAGTTTTGATTCTGGTGGCTAGATCAGGTACAGTTACACAAATCAGGTGGGAGAAGATTTATGATTATGGTGGCTAGATCAGGTTCAATTACACAAGTCAAGTGGGAGAAGAGATTTGATTATGGTGGCTAGATCAGGTACAGTTACACAAATCAGGTGGGAGAAGAGTTTAGATTACGGTGGCTAGAGCAGGAACAGTTACAGAAGTCATGTGGGAGAAGAGTTTAGATTACGGTGGCTAGAGCAGGAACAGTAACACAAGTCATGTGGGAGAAGAGTTTAATTTATTTTCGGCTGAGTACGTAAAGTTACAGAAGTCAGGGGGGAGAACAGTTTAAATTATGGTGGCTAGAGCTGGTACAATTACACAAGCTGGTGGGACAAGAATTTCAATTATGGGGGCTAGATCAGATACAGTTACACAAGTCAGGTTGGAGAAGAGTTTCGATTATGGTGACTAAAGTAGGTACAGTTACATAAATCAGGTGGGAGAAGAGTTTTGATTATGGTGGTTAGATCAGGTTCAATTACACAAGTCAGGTGGAGAAGAGTTTCGATTATGGTGGCTAGATCAGGTACAGTTATACAAGTCAGGTGGGAGAAGAGTTTAGATTACGGTGGCTAGAGCAGGAACAGTTACCCAAGTCAGGTGGGAGATGAGTTTCGATTATGGTGGCTTGAGCAGGTGCAGTTAACCAAGTCAGGTGGGAGAAAAGTTTAGATTACGGTGGCTAGAGCAGGAACAGTTACCCAAGTCAGGTGGGAGATGAGTTTCGATTATGGTGGCTAGATCAGGTACAGTTACACAAATGAGGTGGGAGAAGAGTTTTGATTATGGTGGCTAGAGCAGGTACAGTTACACAAATCAGGTGAAAAAAGAGTTTTGATTATGGTGGCTAGATCAGGTACAGTTACACAAATCAGGTGGGAGAAGAGTTTTGATTATGGTGGCTAGATCAGGTTCAATTACACAAGTCAGGTAGGTGGAAGAGTTTTGATTATGGTGGCTAGATCAGGTACAGTTACACAAATCAGGTGGGAGAAGAGTTTTGCTTATGGTGGCTAGAGCAGGTACAGTTACACAAATCAGGTGGGAGAAGAGTTTTGATTCTGGTGGCTAGATCAGGTACAGTTACACAAATCAGGTGGGAGAAGATTTATGATTATGGTGGCTAGATCAGGTTCAATTACACAAGTCAAGTGGGAGAAGAGTTTTGATTATGGTGGCTAGATCAGGTACAGTTACACAAATCAGGTGGGATAAGAGTTTTGATTATGATGGCTACATCAGGTTCAATTACACAAGTCAGGTGGGAGAAGAGTTTTGATTATGGTGGCTAGATCAGTTACAGTTACACAAGTCAGGTGGGAGAAGACTTTAGATTACGGTGGCTAGAGCAGGAACAGTTACCCAAGTCAGGTGGGAGATGAGTTTCGATTATGGTGGCTAGAGCAGGTACAGTTAACCAAGTCAGGTGGGAGAAGGGTTTAGATTACGGTAGCTAGAGCAGGAACAGTTACCCAAGTGAGGTGGGAGATGAGTTTCGATTATGGTGGCTAGATCAGATACAGTTACACAAATCAGGTGGGAGAAGAGTTTAATTTATTTTCGGCTGAGTACGTAAAGTTACAGAAGTCAGGGGGGAGAACAGTTTAAATTATGGTGGCTAGAGCTGGTACAATTACACAAGCTGGTGGGACAAGAATTTCAATTATGGGGGCTAGATCAGATACAGTTACACAAGTCAGGTTGGAGAAGAGTTTCGATTATGGTGACTAAAGTAGGTACAGTTACATAAATCAGGTGGGAGAAGAGTTTTGATTATGGTGGTTAGATCAGGTTCAATTACACAAGTCAGGTGGAGAAGAGTTTCGATTATGGTGGCTAGATCAGGTACAGTTATACAAGTCAGGTGGGAGAAGAGTTTAGATTACGGTGGCTAGAGCAGGAACAGTTAACCAAGTCAGGTGGGAGAAGGGTTTAGATTACGGTAGCTAGAGCAGGAACAGTTACCCAAGTGAGGTGGGAGATGAGTTTCGATTATGGTGGCTAGATCAGATACAGTTACACAAATCAGGTGGGAGAAGAGTTTAATTTATTTTCGGCTGAGTACGTAAAGTTACAGAAGTCAGGGGGGAGAACAGTTTAAATTATGGTGGCTAGAGCTGGTACAATTACACAAGCTGGTGGGACAAGAATTTCAATTATGGGGGCTAGATCAGATACAGTTACACAAGTCAGGTTGGAGAAGAGTTTCGATTATGGTGACTAAAGTAGGTACAGTTACATAAATCAGGTGGGAGAAGAGTTTTGATTATGGTGGTTAGATCAGGTTCAATTACACAAGTCAGGTGGAGAAGAGTTTCGATTATGGTGGCTAGATCAGGTACAGTTATACAAGTCAGGTGGGAGAAGAGTTTAGATTACGGTGGCTAGAGCAGGAACAGTTACCCAAGTCAGGTGGGAGATGAGTTTCGATTATGGTGGCTTGAGCAGGTACAGTTAACCAAGTCAGGTGGGAGAAAAGTTTAGATTACGGTGGCTAGAGCAGGAACAGTTACCCAAGTCAGGTGGGAGATGAGTTTCGATTATGGTGGCTAGATCAGGTACAGTTACACAAATGAGGTGGGAGAAGAGTTTTGATTATGGTGGCTAGAGCAGGTACAGTTACACAAATCAGGTGAAAAAAGAGTTTTGATTATGGTGGCTAGATCAGGTACAGTTACACAAATCAGGTGGGAGAAGAGTTTTGATTATGGTGGCTAGATCAGGTTCAATTACACAAGTCAGGTAGGTGGAAGAGTTTTGATTATGGTGGCTAGATCAGGTACAGTTACACAAATCAGGTGGGAGAAGAGTTTTGCTTATGGTGGCTAGAGCAGGTACAGTTACACAAATCAGGTGGGAGAAGAGTTTTGATTCTGGTGGCTAGATCAGGTACAGTTACACAAATCAGGTGGGAGAAGATTTATGATTATGGTGGCTAGATCAGGTTCAATTACACAAGTCAAGTGGGAGAAGAGATTTGATTATGGTGGCTAGATCAGGTACAGTTACACAAATCAGGTGGGAGAAGAGTTTTGATTATGATGGCTACATCAGGTTCAATTACACAAGTCAGGTGGGAGAAGAGTTTTGATTATGGTGGCTAGATCAGTTACAGTTACACAAGTCAGGTGGGAGAAGACTTTAGATTACGGTGGCTAGAGCAGGAACAGTTACCCAAGTCAGGTGGGAGATGAGTTTCGATTATGGTGGCTAGAGCAGGTACAGTTAACCAAGTCAGGTGGGAGAAGGGTTTAGATTACGGTAGCTAGAGCAGGAACAGTTACCCAAGTGAGGTGGGAGATGAGTTTCGATTATGGTGGCTAGATCAGATACAGTTACACAAATCAGGTGGGAGAAGAGTTTTGATTACGGTGGCTAGAGCAGGAACAGTTACCCAAGTCAGGTGGGAGATGAGTTTCGATTATGGTGGCTAGAGCAGGTACAGTTAACCAAGTCAGGTGGGAGAAGGGTTTAGATTACGGTAGCTAGAGCAGGAACAGTACCCAAGTGAGGTGGGAGATGAGTTTCGATTATGGTGGCTAGATCAGATACAGTTACACAAATCAGGTGGGAGAAGAGTTTTGATTATGGTGGCTAGAGCAGGTACAGTTAACCAAGTCAGGTGGGAGAAGAGTTTAGATTACGGTGGCTAGAGCAGGAACAGTTACACAAGTCATGTGGGAGAAGATTTTAGATTACGGTGGCTAGAGCATTAACAGTAACACAAGTCATGTGGGAGAAGAGTTTAATTTATTTTCGGCTGAGTACGTAAAGTTACAGAAGTCAGGGGAGAGAACAGTTTAAATTATGGTGGCTAGAGCTGGTACAATTACACAAGCTGGTGGGACAAGAATTTAGATTATGGTGGCTAGAGCAGGTACTGTTACACATCTCAGGTGAAAGAAGAGTTTATATTATGGTTGCTAGAGCTGGTACAGTGACACAAGTCAGGGGGGAGAAGAGTTTAGATTACGGTCGCTAGAGCAGGCACAGTTACACAAGTCAGGTGAAAGAAGATTTTAGATTATGGTGGCTATATGACTCCAATTGACTCTAATACAGCTTGAATAAGTAGCAAAAACAAGTTCGTCATATTGTAATTTTTATTCACTAAAATTGTTTTATCTGTAGTTTGAAGTTGTGGAGTCTATTAAAGTTTGGAATGTCCACAAGCAACGTATTCTGATATTGGTTGAATATTTAACTACGTTTTTATGTTTTTTCGTAAAATAATGTATTTAATTAGATTTTTTATAACTTTAATATACAGTTAAAGATGTAACAAATTCCTGTTTAAACATTTAAAATCGGGTTGATAAAAGATTTGGTCGCATATAATAGCTATATGTTTTCTGATCTTTGGATTAAGATAGGATTGTTAAAATGATTTAACATTAAAATAATTGATCTATGAAGAGAGCTTATCATTTTATATTGCTTCTGATCAATACAGATTTCTAGAAAAATAAGTTTCTTTCCAAGAAAAGTCCAACAAAAAATGATTTATGGTGGTTCCGTAACAATTAAATAAATATTTTTATCTTAATTTTTAGGTACCCTTTAGTCAATCTTAATTCATCTTTTATTCATTTGGATATCTCAAATAATTTGAGTCACATTATTAAAAAATATTGTATATTTGGAACAATATTAACTTTTTCTTGAACGATTATCTTACATATAGTATTTAAAGACCAAAAATATTTTTTCTGTTCTGGCTTAGATAATCTATCCTTAAATTAAAATTAACATTTTGTTAAGGGATTTTGTAAAATGCACAAAAGCTGAGAAAAGGAGGAAAAGAATCATTCTTGCCTATTAATATAAAGATATATAAACATAACTCAAATATATCACTTATTCATTAAGTATCACCATATATTACGTTGATTAAACTATATCAGAAATTGAAATTCGCTAAATACGCAGGTGTGCTGTGACAGGGGGTATTTATTAAACAGCTTGATGACAGCTAAGGTTATCTAAAAAAATAAAATATTTTTAAAAATAAAATTTTTAAACAAGCAATTGTTAGTGTTAAACTGTTAGTCGTTTTGAAATCATATAACTACATAAAAGTAGCAGGAAAAAAAACAATAATTAAATCAAACCAAAAATCCCACAAGCCTATTGGTTTTAAATCAATTTTGACAGCCATACAAAGATTAGTCTACACTCGATGAAATTGAACAAAACACATTATTGGAGCACATTGATCGGTTACGGGGGAAGCCGATATGAAATGTGTCCAACTTGATACAGCAGCGTTTATTGGAGCTGTAATTGCCATTGGATGGGGCCGTGATTGGATGTGGCTTTGGACCCACCATAAACTGCCCCCGTAATTGGGTTAAAAGATATCGGAAATGATTGGACTCATATCTCTGGACAATTTATAAATATGTGGTCATCTTAATCTTGGTCAAAGATTAGAACTATATATGAAAGACGATACGGATTGTAATGTATAACATGATAGTTACTTAGAATACCCAGAGTTGCTTCACGCCTAGTAAAACATTGAAACATGCCTTAGTTGTCCCCTTTCAGCCATGTTTCAGACAGTATATTTGAATAATGATTTCTAAAAATAATTATTGTGGATGGATGTTGGGTTCATGACCCTAATACCTGACAAAAATACATAAATAAACTGTAGTAGAATAAACAATACTAGAGATCGCCTTCTGATCGAAATTCGATCAAAATTTCAGTTGATCAGACCCAAGAAACTAAAAAACATTTTAGAACTAAAACATCTGTTCTTCCTACTTCTCTAGCAGTTGTTTTTACAACAGTTGTCTAATGATTCATTCAATTCTTCTTTCTCCATAAGATTAACTTTGGAACTATGAAAGCCTGTGGGGCGTAGCCCTGTTGTCCGATGTGAATTAGAATGTGATTCTGCTCATCTACAGCACTATACCTTTCTAACGCTATGCGCAGATTTATCCTACGATGTACACTAGCTGAGAAAAAAGGAGGAAATGAAACATGCTTGCGTATTAATATATAGATTACAAATAGGATAAATTAGTTCCTTTTAAAACAAATAAGAATTATATTTTTACATTTTTAAGCTTTTAAGTTTTGATACCTATTATTTAGCTATTAAAAATGCTAACTAAGTTCAAACAAAATATCTATTGAAAAACGGCGACTGAATGGGGTATTAAAATACAATTTTTCGCTCAAAAATCGTATGTGTAATATAGCCTACTAGGCTAGTAGCCCTATAAGGTAAAGAACACTTTTAAATAAGTAATAGTTTTTGTTATAAAATGTATGTAAACGAGGGTAGTGGTGGACATTTAGTTCTAACCAAACAAAACTTCATATTATTTTCAATAGGTAGTAATTGAGACATGTGTTAACTTAACAAAATTTATTAACTGAACTCAATATTTTTAACACTATAAATACTCTCATCAAAAAAAAAAAACGTATCTTGAAGGAAATGATAAACTTTATTCAAACTACAGCGATTCTATAATGACACCAGTATTCCTTTCTTTTTGTTCGCGTTAATTGAGTAAATATTAGGTATTTGACGTTCGTAAAATAATCCGTTGTCAATTTGAATTATCAAGGAGGTTTAGACGATCCAATTATAACAATGATTTGTTTATTCTCCTTGTCACATTTCACAATGATAACTCGTTATTTTTACCCTTGATTTTCTTTGATTCATCAGTAATAAATGACAGAATAACATGAAAATATTTCCAGAATATAAATATCATAACATTTCAATTTAATTTGATACAACGGATATATTTACATTAAAGAACATAAACTTGAAGAATTGAATATTTTGAAATACCTATAAAGTATTATTTAAAAGTAGTCTTTATTTGTTACTGAATTAGAACTGAGACGAATATTGTAACAGTAGAAAAAAACAAATATGTTTAATTAACCAAATTGTTATAATATTTTTTCCATTGGTGGGGTATCCACAAGATCAACGTTAACCTTATTTCAGAGAGGTTTTGCAATAAATAATTTAAAATTCCATAAATATTTGTTCCAACTATTTTTTCTCTCTCTCATCAACCACTTCACTAGTGCTCACAAAAGTCAAAGAGTAAAAAATTATTTTTTTTAATATCATTTTCCTTGGATACCTTGTGACTGCAGAAAATAATCATAAATATTTTTAGGATAAATCAATCGTAACTTTAAATGTACATTTGTTCAAATATGACACAGTAATCATTAGTATTGCAATATTACAATATCAGTATTATAGGTAAATTTATTATCCTCACAGGATAAAATTAATCCAGAAGGGACATTGCAATGTTATAGCCACATAGCGAACAGTGGCAAGTTGAGATGAATGCCTTTTGTATTGTGATCTGGCATTTCTTTTCATGCAGTGGAGTAATATCAAGTCCAACAATGGTGACGGCATCACACGAGTCCCTGACGTCTTGGAAGCGCCGTTCCTCCTCGAGTGACATGTTCGATCGTTTATACCACGGGCCCTTTGTGTTTTAATTATACAGTATAGTTGAAAATAGTTTAGATTTTTCTGTCCGAGCCGACTTCCTTTTAATTACGACCGCTGCAATGATCGCCAATAATAATATTAGAAGTAATATTATAAAGAGTCACATTATTAAAACAAATACAATCCAAAACGAGAACTTAATTGAAAAATAGCTCAGCAATTTACAAAATTAGTTCCATTTTAGAAATTACGCAATTCGTACATCAAGTGGTTTTTCTTTTATTATACGTGTTTTAGTTTAAAATGATGATAAAATGTGTGGGAGAGGAACGATAAGATCAAGCGGCATCGGGTGATTCCAGAAATTTTAAGTTGGTCGGAGATAAATGCAAGGATTGTATTCATACTTTAAACCACTCTTCAGATGTTTTGAATACTCGCTTCGTACGTGTTCAAGCTTACATTTACTCGAGGGGTTCATAATACAAATCGTTGCAGTTTATACACTGCTATAAATTCAGAGTGCAACATAAGTAAAGAGCTTTGAATTTAGATGTATAGACTGTTCGTATAATGAAGTTCCAAAATATTTTGCACATGTGGATACGGCTGTCCAGAAAAAAAATATTGTTTGTCAGTTGAGTAAATATTGCATTCAGGTGAGAAAGGTGTGCTTTTATTAGTAGATTAATTCTGTATACTCGTACAAATTAAAACCATCACAGTTGAGAAGAATGTTTTAGTCGTCTACTTGTGACGTTTATGGCGAAACCAGCTAAGATTTTAGTGTACACTACTCCTTAATTTTACATTTATTTTTTCTCTTTTTTTATTTTACTTATTACCTCTTCCGCGGCACATCTAACCTCCATCGCAGCATACCATCAGTATGCCACTCACTGGTCTAATAATGTTTTTGTAAGAAGGCTTTTGAGCTAGCCGAAGTCGTAAAATGGCCAATTTTCGAAAGAAAGCTCCATATCTCGTGCGTGTTTTCAACCAATTTTCTTATCATACTGGTTAATTTATTTGCCTAGGTAACTCATCTTGAAATTTCTTTAACTCACTCATAAATAGGCAATCAATCCTATTGTTAATAAAAACGATGAGCTGATTAATTATATTGGCAGTTTTCATGTCCTATATTCTAATATGAGTAAGGTATATTTGTACGTATATGTTTGTGTGTTTGCACACGGACCTCGAAAATGGCCGGAACGATTTTCTTCAAACTTTGCAAAAAACTTAGTTTTGGGATAAAAATACTACATACAGTCTACAGGTTTGTATGTTAGGAAAATCTTATTTCGCTATAATCATTAATTGAAATAAAAAAAATGAACATTGGTCTTATAGGGTTGGAAATCAAAACAAAGAAATGAAAACAGCTATTTCAACTGTCAAAGTACAGAACACGTGTTCCAGTGTAAACACTAGTTTTTATTTATTTATTATTTTTATAGCCAGTTACTGATGAATTGTTGAGTATATTAATATAGAATAAAAGAAATTTATCTTTTTTTATTGAACTTTGTATTTTGGTGATTATAATTATTTAGATAAATTAAAATAAAGAACAAAAGAACGAAATCAGCTGTTAATCATAGAAGTAAAATCCGCGTGTTACAAATTCAACATGTGGTTAAAAAAATATATTCATGAGTCATGCACATTTAGCCGAAATTTAAATAGTCAGAAAGACGAGTCAGCGAAGCGAACGAGCTCATCGTGAACTCAAGTGAGTGAAGTGAGCGAGCTGGTTTGAATAGAAACAAACCTTGTTGTACTTGGAATTTTGGCGCACTAACTTTTACTGATATCTCTAAGAAAAATTGTACGAAGAATATTACCGAGCAAATGCTCGACACCCAAGTACTATTGTTAATACGAAAATATATGATGGTCGATGCCACACTGCACCTTGTCCCCGGCCCTTTATCAACATAGGCTAACGGTTGTAATGACAATAACTGTTTCTAGAGAGGTGAGACGAAATAGCATTTATTTTAGATATGCCTTTTTAATCTTTCGAAGAGTTTAAAAAAAATTATGAACGAGTATTTTTAATATATATTGTGTTTACAGTTTAAATCTGCAATATAATCACAACAATGTTACCTTTTAAGCAATATAATTAGTAAACAATGCCATACTTTGACATTTATAAAACTATTGTGCTAATTGGCACAAAAATTATGAATTTTGATTTTGATTACACACTCTCATTGTAATAGAATAATAATGAATCCTTTTTGTCGTTTCTCGCAATTCAATCATATTATCTTTCGTTCATTCTTTTTGTTTTAGTTACAACTGTAAAACTCTCACTTATCCACAATTCATTTACGGATCGACTCGTGTATTTTTAGTGCCTCCTATCAGGATACATTTCACCAAGGTATCAGAATAGTGGGTATTAGTCATAGTTATAGTAACACAGTTCAGTGTGGAGGCGCTTTGGCGGGCAATATAAGGGTTTGACCACTTTCCCATAAAGCGTTTTGGCGTACATATGAAAAAGGGTGAAATTTATTGGTATAGAATTGATATCGCTATACGATTTTATTTGTTTCGGGCCGACGGTCAGAACACAAACAAAGTTTTTGTGTAAAACGTTTCAGTCAAACCACAATAGACTTACTCAAGCCTCCACTCTGTCCTGCCTTCAACTCAGACAATTCATACGAAAGTTATCAGTAATTTATTTTACTAACTGTTATACCATTTTTACATATTGACATTCAATAAATTCACAATCATTCATTGTATTGTACGGAAGAGCTATAATATTTACCATATAATACTTTACAGCCAGTTAATAAGAACATGTTAAATATTTTTACATATTATCACTTACTACATAAATCATGCAAAAAATCACACTAATGTTAAGCAAAATGCGATGTTAACAAAAAGTTAACAAGAACGTTCAAAATATTTAGGAGATTGCAAATGTCTTAAATGCATACAATGCTCATTAATTTACAGACATATGATATAACCATTGACTATAACCGCAAATAGCTTGAGTGACTCAATGCAATGTGCGATATTTACTGAAAGTTAACAAGACCGTTAAAATGACTTATTTAAGTTACTTCAATACCCATAATAATTAAAAGATAATTATGAAAACCACGTCAAGCATGAAATGGCCTAGTGAGTTAACTATGTGCAACATTTACTTGATAACCCCGTGCAAATTCCTTCAATGTTTTCTAACGCATTAACAATGCAAAATAATTTTGGTAATTGACAAGAACATGCAAGAACTTAAATGACACTCATGCAAATTGTACTCGTAATACGATATTAATGTAAGTGAAAAGTATGGACTAGAGTAAACAGTGTTTCGGAACAAAAGATCATTCTGTTTTAAATTATCAAACAGATAAAAATGAATGTAAATAAAGAAAATTACCCTGTTTATTGTATAGTTAACCGATAGAACCAAGTAGTTAATTTTATAAAGTTCTTAACAACATAATTACTATGTTCCGGGGAACGGATGTGGCCTCCAGTACCATCTTTGGAGTAGACAAAGTCTCTCAGGAACGGAGACCTAGTCGAGCCTTTGAACTGTGGTGTTTGTCATGACCGAACAGACAAACTGGACATGTTTTACTTCAGGGCATACAACCCCTTAGAACTGGGATGTTCACTACCCAATACCAGATCAAAGTATCCGAGCTTGGCAAACGGGCGTGGCTCTCTTTATCACTGAAGGAGGTCAGCTTCGGCTGTGCCGGGCCCTGGCGGAGGTGGCTTTGGCCAATCGCGCGCTTACTGGGTGTCTCACTCCAGCTCCCCAAAAAAGGAGAAAATGAGTCAGGATGTCGGGGATCTGGGGCTTCCATGACCTGCGGGCGTGGTTGCAGTGTAGCTGGCGTCTTTTGACGTGCGGGTTTCCAGAGACCCAGTATTCTGTTTGGGAACTTGGGGACGCATGACCCAAGGAAATCATAAAATGGGTACTTCGGGTTCCGGTTCAAGCCCCTGGCTTCGGCCAGTCCAGAAATTGGGTTGGCTTCGAGGGGCAGAGGTTGTCGGCACGCTCAGCACATAGCTCCGGCTAAGGGAGGCCCTCCAGCCTCATCTGGGTTCGTTACAAACGAAAGTTGAAAAGTAGTAGGATAGTGCTGCCACTGATACTCGCAGCTGTTTGTAAATTTGGGGTTCATCCGGTTGAGTATCACAAGCCTGGTGAATTCCGGGTTATGTGGGGGTCTAATCCGCCTTAAAGTGATTTGAGACCAATTGGCGGCGTTCCTAGCCATAAGTTCCATAAATTCCCCGTCCTGGGGGGCTCTCCCTGTTCTCTGATTCGCTTAGAGAATAAGGGAAGTCCCCGCATCAGTCCGATCGGGGATGCCGTAATGGTAGGTACCGGACGCCTGAAAAGGAGTGGGAACCCAAACATTGACCTCAGTCTTGGAATGGAATTTGAACAAGAAGAAAAAGGTAAGGAAGGCAGTGTGGCAGCGTGGCTGGTTGAGTTGGATTAGTATTGTCCCAGCAGTGGACATGTCGGATGATGCGGAACTACAATGCTCCACCTCATGTGACCTCAGGTAGGTAAGGGAGGCAGTATGGCAACGTGGCTGGTTGAGTTGGATTAGTATTGTCCCAGCAGTGGACATGTCGGATGATGCCGAACTACAATGCTCCACCTCATGTGACCTCAGGTAGGTAAGGAAGGCAGTGTGGCAGCGTGGCTGGTTGAGTTGGATTAGTATTGTCCCAGCAGTGGACATGTCGGATGATGCCGAACTACAATGCTCCACCTCATGTGACCTCAGGTAGGTAAGGGAGGCAGTGTGGCAACGTGGCTGGTTGAGTTGGATTAGTATTGTCCCAGCAGTGGACATGTCGGATGATGCCGAACTACAATGCTCCACCTCATGTGCCCTCAGGTAGGTAAGGAAGGCAGTGTGGCAGCGTGGCTGGTTGAGTTGGATTAGTATTGTCCCAGCAGTGGACATGTCGGGTGATGCGGAACTACAATGCTCCACCTCATGTGACCTCAGGTAGGTAAGGAAGGCAGTGTGGCAACGTGGCTGGTTGAGTTGGATTAGTATTGACCCAGCAGTGGACATGTCGGATGATGCGGAACTACAATGCTCCACCTCATGTGACCTCAGGTAGGTAAGGAAGGCAGTGTGGCAGCGTGGCTGGTTGAGTTGGATTAGTATTGTCCCAGCAGTGGACATGTCGGATGATGCGGAACTACAATGCTCCACCTCATGTGACCTCAGGTAGGTAAGGAAGGCAGTGTGGCAGCGTGGCTGGTTGAGTTGGATTAGTATTGTCCCAGCAGTGGACATGTCGGATGATGCCGAACTACAATGCTCCACCTCATGTGACCTCAGGTAGGTAAGGGAGGCAGTGTGGCAACGTGGCTGGTTGAGTTGGATTAGTATTGTCCCAGCAGTGGACATGTCGGATGATGCCGAACTACAATGCTCCACCTCATGTGCCCTCAGGTAGGTAAGGAAGGCAGTGTGGCAGCGTGGCTGGTTGAGTTGGATTAGTATTGTCCCAGCAGTGGACATGTCGGGTGATGCGGAACTACAATGCTCCACCTCATGTGACCTCAGGTAGGTAAGGAAGGCAGTGTGGCAACGTGGCTGGTTGAGTTGGATTAGTATTGACCCAGCAGTGGACATGTCGGATGATGCGGAACTACAATGCTCCACCTCATGTGACCTCAGGTAGGTAAGGAAGGCAGTGTGGCAGCGTGGCTGGTTGAGTTGGATTAGTATTGTCCCAGCAGTGGACATGTCGGATGATGCGGAACTACAATGCTCCACCTCATGTGACCTCAGGTAGGTAAGGAAGGCAGTGTGGCAGCGTGGCTGGTTGAGTTGGATTAGTATTGTCCCAGCAGTGGACTGGACATGTCGGATGATGCGGAACTACAATGCTCCACCTCATGTGACCTCAGGTAGGTAAGGGAGGCAGTGTGGCAACATGGCTGGTTGAGTTGGATTAGTATTGTCCCAGCAGTGGACTGGACATGTCGGGTGATGCGGAACCACAATATTCCACCTCATGTGACCTCAGGTAGGTAAGGAAGGCAGTGTGGCAACGTGGCTGGTTGAGTTGGATTAGTATTGTCCCAGCAGTGGACATGTCGGATGATGCGGAACTACAATGCTCCACCTCATGTGACCTCAGGTAGGTAAGGAAGGCAGTGTGGCAACGTGGCTGGTTGAGTTTGATTAGTATTGTCCCAGCAGTGGACATGTCGGATGATGCGGAACTACAATGCTCCACCTCATGTAACCTCAGGTAGGTAAGGAAGGGAGTGTGGCGGCGTGGCTGGTTGAGTTGGATTAGTATTGTCCCAGCAGTGGACATGTCGGATGATGCGGAACTACAATGTTCCACCTCATGTGACCTCAAACGGCTCATCAGAACACGGACTGAGAGAGATTATTGGATATTATCTGGTCGCTGATCCGTCTAATTAGTTTAACTCATATAAGTTTTATTTTGTACATATGAGAGATAGGTTTGTATCTGTAACCTTGTGTATATATCTTAAACATAAATAGAACCCTTAACCTAGATCCAGAAAGTTATCAATATAATAATAAACTATTAAATACATATCCTATAATTGTTATTCATTTATTAAAACATTTATTTGAAAAGCCGAACTATGTGGTAATCGTTTGGTAATTTAGAAAATAGGACATTCGTTGAAATTAATACATTAAATTAGAGCTATTATGAACTAAAGTAATTTAATGCAATATTTAATAGTTACAATGGAAAACTTAAGTTAAACCCTGTGTTTTCCTTAAATGACGCATTTTTATGCATAAGGATTGTGAAATGTACAGTGTATTTATAGCATTACCATTTATGGATCTTTTAAAAATGATTATGTATTAAGTATAAATTAAAATCTACAATAATATAGTTAAATCCTGACTGAATCTAGACAATTATTCACAAAATAAAATACTAAAAAAATTCGGCTTACATGATTATTTTACTCTATTGGCTATTACGTCTAAATTGTACAATGTGTTTAACCTAAATTGAAAATGTATTGCAAACATTCGATGACACATATCCAACTTTTATAAGTTTATAAAAATATAAATCCTATTATTTTAGTATGAGTAATTTAATATTCTGTTACATTATTAAAAGAGAGCCATAATATTAAAATTAAGTACCAACCATATACCCAAAAATTTGTGGTTATATATACAGGGTGTCCCAGAACTCTCTGCAATCCTTTTGAATATTTATTCCTTGCATCGAGACAAGAAAAAAACATCGTACAGATAGGGGTCTAAAATTCATGGTCAAGCCGCTAGCCGCCATTTTGTTTTTTTTTCACATAATAATTTCTATTTAAATAACGGATGGTTGTATTCAGTTCATATTTGGGATAAATTTTATCATGCCAATGTATATTTTCAGTGAAAAAAATAATTTTTTCCACTATGTGTCTTCAAAATGGCGTCCATTTAAAATTTTGAAACGCAAATATCTCAATATCGGTGAATTTCATAAAAATTTTACTTGGTACAAAAAAGTTGCCAAATTAAATTATCTAACCAACGGTACTAAGTGTTTATAAGGATCAAATTACAAATAACGGAGTTATTGCGATTATTCTATTAAAATGGTCTTAATTTGCATTAATTATAATGCAAAATCAATGTTTTTTTTTTTTTTTTTTTTTTTTTTTGAGAAAAATTTGCAATAACTCTGTTATTTGTTGTCAGATGCTTATAAACTTGATTTTGTCTGGCAGCTGGCATAGCTGAGAGATCACTGTGTGTGACAGTTCAGCTGCCAAAGTTGTTGTTCGTTTAGCACCACCCGAGGAGTACGTGCAACTTTAATGGAATGCTGCGGAAGCGAACAACATCACCCCCCAGCTAAACAGGACCATGAGAGCCATTAGTGGTACACTCATGGCGACCCCTGTACCCTGGCTCCCGGTGCTGTGTAATATCGCTCCTCCTGAAATAAGACGAAGGGATGCACTCATTAGGGAATACACAAAGATCTTATCTGCTCCACAGCTGCCCATCCATGATTACCTATCCCAGAATGCGGGCCGACTGAGGTCCCGAAAACCACCTCTACGGACAGCCTCAGTTGATGGACACGAACTTCACCATCCATACAAACTGGACTTCCTCCTGGGACGCTTTTCAAGGTCGGAACCACTTCTTGATAGCTGACCCAACCGTAGAGGTAGGTATGAATCTTCCACGGAAGCAGTGGACTGTAGGAGCGATACTCAATCGTTTCCGCACTGGAGTGGGAAGATGTAATTATTGGAAGTACAAATGGGGAATGACACGAGACCAGTCATGCGACTGCGGAGCAGAGTATCAAACTATGGAACACATAGTCGAAGAGTGCCTACTGAGTACCTTCCCCGAAGGATTGGCCGGTCTGCATAGCTCAAGTTTTTAGATTTTTACTTATACTTGCTCAGGTGCTCTGCAAGGCAGAATTTATTTATTATTCTTAAACCATGGTGGCTGGCTAAATGAGCCATACGATATATATATATTATATATATATATATATATATATATATATATATATATATATATATATATATATAAACTTGATACCATTGGTTAAATAGTTTAATTTGGCAAGTTTTTGTGTTGAGTTAAATTTTTTATGAAATTTACCGAATTTGAGATATTTGAGTTTGAAAATTTCAAATGCCCGCCATTTTTTTAAATTTACTGTGTAAACAATTAATTTTTTTTTCTGAAAACGTATGTTGGTATGATAAAGATAGGCCTACATACTAAATATGAATTGAATACAATTATAAATTACGGAAATCAAAATTATTAGCCTATGTGAAAAAAACAGAATTTCGGCTAGTGGCTTAACGATGGATTTTAGACCTCTATTTGTAGGCCTATGATGTTTTTTTTCTTGTCTCTATACAAGGTACAAATAAATACATAAAAGGGTTCCTGAGAGTTCCTGGACACCTGTATAGTAAGCCACAGACAGGGCCGCCGAGAGGGGGGGGCAGAGGGGGCAGTTTGCCCCGGGCCTCAAGAGACAGGGGGCCTCATCTTCAGGTGTATTTTACTGTAACAAAATTGCTATTGCTTCATAGCTTTTAAATTGTTAATATTATTATGAATCACTTAAGAGAGGAAAGCAGATAGTGTGCATTAATACAAAATAAATGTCCAAAGGAATGTGTATATTGTACGTGGTTCGTTGGCTGAGCGGGGGGGGGGGGAGGGGGGGCTCACACCGGAACTCTGCCCCGGGCCCCAAAAATTCTCTCGGCGGCCCTGGCCACAGATCTCACACTTGACTAATATCTTAATATCTTAGGATAAAATTGGTTCGGAAAAGTTTTGGCATGAGTCTCATTTTAGAACAGGATACTCACAAATTTATTCTGTGTTTGAATGTCTATTCAATAGGAATGAAACATAGTAATAATGTTTTTAAGAACTCGAAATGTAAAAGGGTGTTTGAAGTGCTATTTCATGATACAACTCTTATCTGTAACATGCACATAGAACACGTTTCGAAAAGTAGTTGGTCTCTTCTTAGATCCTTAGGGTTTGGAAAAATTTGACTTAATAGATGACAAGCATTTTTATTTCCCGGGTGCATCCCGTGTTTAATGGATGACGAGGTCGTTGACTCGTGGAAAACTGAGCTCCCGGAGCTCTATTATTTAATTCCCGCCTCCGGCTGACCTTGAACTGGTTACGCCTTGTTGACTCCTGTCAACCGTTCCAAATTTGATGGCTCCAGGAATCGGCAAACCACAGTACTAACAGAGAAATAATTAGTTTAACCTAAAAAATTATAGTTTATCAATTGTTTATGTTATTTTAATGTTACATTTGTATTAACAACAATTTTGTAAAAGGTACAAAGTAGATATCTAAATTATATACTCCCGAATGTGTAACTCACTCACTCATCGGGGTATCAGAAATTCGTCAAATGTCGGTAAAGTAGATCTCCTATATATGACTTACTACCGAGTGATTCCCAAGCGAGAACTAAACTTACCCACCTGTATTACTGAGAAAATTGCCAACATACTGGAAGTCGCGTATTACCGAAACACCCTTTTTAAGAAATTTTATAACATTAACCAATTGTGCCTTTATAGGAAAAGCGGTCTATTCACCGAGAGTAATTTCAATGTACAGGGTGTATCTGAAATTAGCTCTCCAGACCGGAAGTCACTGATGTCAAATACCAACTCTCACTTTAAATAATTTTTTTTAGTTTTACACGGTTTTTAAGAAAACTTTACAATTTGATCTTGTACGCGTAATTTTAGCAGTTTATTGAATATTTGAGGTTGAAATTTGAATTTTAAGCAAAAATGTCTCGGCACAAAAATGTCTTATTAAATTTACAACATGACGGAGATTAATGAACATGTATTTAAATGTTTAGTAAAACTAATCACGTGATAATTGATGTTTTATTATGGCATATTATTTTAAATGACTTTCTTAGACATTTACATGTTTGGTAAGTTCTGTTATATGTAAAATGTTCAGACATAATATATGTTAAATTTCCCCCAGTTAAAAAAAATAATGTCATGTTATTTATTATTCTAAATCAGTATGATTAGGTTTTTTAAATATTAAATTTTAAAGTTGCTTCAAAATAACGTCTGGTCCTCTCTGTATTGAAATCAGTGTCAATCAACAGAGCAAAATATGTTTACTTACAACGGCACTATTTGTTTGTTTGTTTTTTTTTTTTTTTTTTTTTTTTGTACAATTTTAAAAGAGATGCAAGGTTGGTATGGGACACCCGGTAAGACAGTATCATATTTGCACGATAGTCCTCCCAAAAATTGGTTCTTTATTTGGGATGGCACTTAATTATTAACGAACTCATTAGGAAATACATCATTGACTTTACCTGATAGCATGCTAATTTAAATTTTACAATTCAACAAAAATTTTAACTAAAATAGCAGATTACACAATTGATTTATCTTTTAGTGCGTACTAAGTTAATGTTTAGTTTAAAAAGGTGGCAGTACAGTATTTTCATTTAAAATAAAAAAGCTTTTTTATTTCCTGCCCCAGAAAACTATGTGATTTCAAAATTTAGCAACCAAACATTTTTGCCCAAATTTTACAATTCAACAAAAATTTTAACTAAAATAGCAGATTACACAATTGATTTATCTTTTAGTGCGTACTGAGGTAATGTTTAATTTAAAAAGGTGGCAGTACAGTATTTTCATTTAAAATAAAAAAGCTTTTTTATTTCCTGCCCCAGAAAGTTTTCTGGGTATTGCTAAATTTTGAAATCAGATAGTTATCTGATTTCAAAATTTAGCGACCAAACATTTTTACCCAAAACTACAACGGCACTATTTGTTTGTTTGTTTTTTTTTTTTTTGTACAATTTTAAAAGAAATGCAAGGTTGGTATGGGACACCCGGTAAGACAGTATCATATTTGCACGATAGTCCTCCCAAAAATTGGTTCTTTATTTGGGATGGCACTTAATTATTAACGAACTCATTAGGAAATACATCATTGACTTTACCTGATAGCATGCTAATTTAAATTTTACAATTCAACAAAAATTTTAACTAAAATAGCAGATTACACAATTGATTTATCTTTTAGTGCGTACTAAGTTAATGTTTAATTTAAAAAGGTGGCAGTACAGTATTTTCATTTAAAATAAAAAAGCTTTTTTATTTCCTGCCCCAGAAAACTATCTGATTTCAAAATTTAGCGACCAAAAATTTTTACCCAAAATAAATATGACATTATTTTTTTCTACTCTAGCGGCCAAATTATAACATCTGAGGCAATCTTCGCGAACATCTTTCAAGTTACTACAAGTTTGGTTCTATGAATTTTTGCCCCCCCCCCCCAGTCCACACAATTGAACATAATTAAATGTTTATTTATTTTTGCGGGGAATTTTACCCCATGTAGATGTAATTTTACAATTACTATAATATTTTACTCAGAACCTTCACTTTGCACATAGACATATCTTGCACAGTACCAATATCAATTAAACTATCAAACTTAAAAATTATCATGATGATTTTCAATATCACGTATTCTTCTTTTGACTGTGAGTCGGAACGAATTGCTATATCAAGCAACTGATTGTTTTACTTTGATTGTTATTTACTGACCTGGTCCTACGGCTAAAACATACGTCCTTTGATGTGTATGGTAATATTAATATTTTAACCATTATTTAACATACTTTTGTTAGTAACTACTGTATTATTGTATTTAGAAGCTTGAAGTTTTTTTTTATTTGCCTTGACAGTAATATTTTAGGAAAGTAGGTAAATTTTAAAGTTTTACACCATTAAAAACTGAAATGAAGGAATTGTAATGAATGCCAATATATTTATTAAACTACAAATATCGTTCTTTTGCCTTCCTGTTTTGTGGTACAACCTACTTCCATCAAAACAGATATTTTTCCCCACTTCCATTCTTTCTGAAATACACTCCAGTCATAAGTTATCATAATAGTATCTCCAATTTTTTTTACACATACAATTCTGATCGTAATACCTAGAATAATACATAGTTAAGTATTATTTCGCAACTCTCAATTTTTTTTTTTTATTTTTTATATTGAAATGAGGTTAACTAAGAAGGGGATTTAAACGAAGAGCCGTAGGTTATTCAGCGAACACAATGAGTGGTATTGGAGTGGAGCCCTCAACTAGCCTCATTGCATGAGAGTTTAATAGTAATTTTTATAGTAAATACGGAATTGGGGTAACCAATTAGGGGTTGGACCCTACATCCAGCATAACCTAGAAATATTTACCTAGAATATTTACATATATTACGTAAATTATTATCATTTCGCAGTTAAAATCTTGTTAGCGAATTTTAATTACGAAGGGGTACTAAAACCGATTCATAGGAGTTTTTCAAAGCTTTTTTTACTATTGAATGTGAATTTTGTGTATTAAAATGTTTTGTTACTGTCTTCAACGTATAGCTCTTCCGTGGAACTAACTTATTACATACTTGACTTTTAATTATTGTACAAATTTAGGGCAACCCCTAAGGGAGCATGGGGGTGGAGCCCCCATCGAGCCGTAGGCGAGTATATTTATATTATCAATTCATTTGTACGTGCGACAAAAATTATTGGTGTCAAAAACCCTTTATCAGTTTGAATGATTGACAAAACTTTTTGTTTAAATGTTACTTCATTGATTTTTCTTTTTATTATTGATAAACTAGTGTTAACCTGTATTTCAACCAAAGTATAAAGTAGATTATATAATACTATGTAGAAATTGCCTATGGAAACAAATCGAGGTTAATTAACTTCCATCGATCTTATTACATTGTCGGTTACAGTCATTGTAGCAATTACTGCGCTGAAAAAATTAATTGTTTGTCCACAGTTGTCCATTTTAAAAATAAATACTGCCAGCTGAACAATGAATGCATCCAATTAATATTCAAATTGGTAGGGGAACAATTATACCTTCTAAATGTATTGTCTATTTATTTTTTATTAGCTAAATCTATTGTATAAAGGTTCTATAACTGAATCAGAGATTCTCATTATGAGGACATAATGTGTAATGAATCATTATATCGGAACGATAATAATTATCTTCAGGGAAACATAACCTTAATATAATATCAACAGCTAATTATTAGCACCGACATTGTACAATGCTTTCCTGTAACAGGTTCCGAGTCACTTGCAATGAAAACAGTATAATTACTAATACTTTAGTACAAAAAAATTAATACTAGGGTCTACGGTAACGAATTTTTCAAACACATGTGCTCACCACTAGAAGGCAAAGTAAATCTTGATTAAATTTTAAGGAAAAAATTTTATAATACGTTAACTTACATACACTTATTTTGTCAAACTTTACGAGGGAGTGTCCCCAATACCAAACTACACAATACGATTGTTTAGATTGCATTAAATACGTATATATATATATATATATATATATATATATATATATATATATATATATATATATATATATAAATCCTTTGGATTTTCAGGTCCTATTTTACTTCAATTTTCGTATGTATGCATAATATTTTATTATTATTATCATTATTATTATTATTAAATAACTATTTGAAGTGTGCAATTGAAATAAGTATTGAGGGTTATGTTATGCCGAGACCTAAGTATGAACTTTAATTTTATGATAAATTGTTTTTGCCTCTAAAATGATATGACAAATTATAGAGATATTGAGTTACCTTTGTCTCCACCTCGTTTCAAGTTGTTGGCCTACAACTTAAGGACTACCTGATCATGACGCAAGTGTGTCAACACCTTAGGTTGGAGACCGACAACTAGAAAAGAGCTATAGACAAAGATAAGTATATTTATAAACTTCAAAACTATATTCAAAGTATTAGGGTTCTAAAATGAACGTTTTGTTTTCAAATGTGTCATATGATCCATCATACTCACCCTTCAGTGATATTTACTTTTAAATACGAATAGATTGCTTCGGCATATCTATAACAAAGTTTTACAAAAATCAAATAAAATTAAAATATTAGTTTTAATCACTAGGAGCAAAAGTGGGTCTTTTTGGTGAGCAATTGTGTTTTAAAAACGAGGCGCAGTCGAGTTTTAAAAAACGATTAAGCATCAAAAAGACAATTTTGCTCCGAGTGATGAACAACGTTTTTATTACAATGCGAAATTAGACTTTTGATCCTTAAAAATATTAACTATAAAGTTGTATTTTCGAGGTTATATTTACAAAGTAAGTAACATGTAGTGTTGTTACATTTCTGTTATTTACAAAAAATGCTCTTTATAAGGTTTGAATTTCAAAATTCTACTACTCAACATTAATAAATAAATTAATAATAATATACTTAGCAAACAGCTGACTTTTCAGTCCTAGGACCTAAAAAATTCCCCGGCTTATTTTTTAGTCTTAGTAAAAAAAAGAATTTGTTTTGGTACTATTGAGAGAGCAAAAAACAGGCTGGTTTCCTGCAAAAAGATAAAAAAAATATATAATGTTGGCAATATTTAACTGCTGAATAAGTTCGTTATCTCCTCAAACTAAAGACCATCTCGTAATTGTGTTTCAATATGATGAGCTGAAACATTTTTGTTCTCATCAACTGATTTGTGTCCATCTCTCTCGGCCAAACCAATACCAATCATTTCGAAACCAACTACACTGACCTACTCTGCCAAAGTAATATTGGGTGTTTGTTGAAAACTAACCACCTAATTGTGCCTTAATTCCCCAAGAATGAAACATTTTCAAAATCATTCACAAAAAGGAACTTTCTCGTTTATCAAAATAAGTTCAATGTGAGTACAATCCACTGCCCTGCAAGCTTATATGTGATAGTAAAATTCTTTCCATAATTTTGTCAGTATATTCTGACAAGATGATATAATATAACAAAGAAGCCGTTATTTGCTGAAATAATTATGTCATGTTTGTAATTAAGCTCAATGATATGTTTACAAAGTGTTTAAGTCGCCAATAAAAGATATATGATTGTGTAAAAATGCCTATCAGAACAGAGCTCTTCTGTCGCAATGCAATTGGGTTTATTCTTCTGATCCCGAAGATCATGTTATTATCAGAAAAAATATATTAAACTCAAATGCTATATAGGAACAATACAAGACATTGCACTACCAGATCTGGATGGAAACTCTTGTAAATCCTTAAAAACCTGAACGATGCAATTATTGCTGCACTAGCTTCCTATCGTTATTCTGGTAAGAACTAGTCCAATCGTTTTATAAAAATTCCAAATGCCAATTTGTATTAGGACAACTTGATGAGCTACTGGATTGAGAGAAATTCACTTCATTTTGGGATCGTGTAAAGTTATTAAGATATGTATTTTTTTAAACCTAGAAGTGTTTCCCCTACATAGTATACGAAAACCATAAATAATCTATTAATTTGCAAACAATGTTCGTTTCTTTACAACTTAATTTCACTATAATTGTGGTAGTCTAAAAATAAACTTGAGGAAGAGTTAACAAAAGCCTCAAGTCACGTTTAACACAATGCGGGTCCTGTATGCTCTCCTTGACAAGTGACATTCCCATACGTTGTCAAAGCTTTAAAACAAAATTCTATAAATATAAAATATAAAGTACTTGGCAAAAGAGTTATTTCTTCCCAGCGACAATAATTTAGTTAAGGAAATAAAATGACAGAATAAAGTGTATAGGAAACAGAATAAGAATAATAGACAAAATCAACTCACATTAAACCTCAATAAAGTTATTCGTTCTGTATGGAATTCAGGCAGTTCTGAAGCACTCGTCTGAATTTTCTTAGTATGTTGCCAATCTTGGAGAGTATTTTTGTTACAGGTAGCATAAAGTTTACTAACAACACATCTTCCCTGTCCCAAAAAAAGATGGTTGCTATGACTTTTCCATCAAACTGAATTTGTTTAAACCTTTTTGCGTAGGTGAAAACGAGTGACAATTTAGTCTAAAAATCCTCCTTGCTTACAGCACATTGCTAAAAAAATGTATTAGCACACACTAGAAATTTTGTCTCCCGCTTTTCGTCAGCATTTTCGGCTCTATCGGTCACATTCGGCGATACCCAGTTTTTCGGTCAAAATCCTTTGAATCGTGTAAATGGAAATCTCAAGAACATTAAAAGCAAGCTACCTAACTGTGATTTAGTTAGCTGACGATCGATGTCTGACTAAAATTTCATTCTCTACTAAAAATGTAAAATAGATTTAATTTCTATTTCATATTTGTAGTAGTGTGGAGTGGTGCAGCAGGGAGCAGAGAGAGTAGCTGTGTTTGCATTGTTGCCAGATTTTGCCTAACTCACCTCTCTTTCAATTTAAACGTTTATAAATTTTATTTTACGAATATCTTTTGTATATAATAACCTATCTTATTCATACTTTCGCATCATATCCAACAAACAATAGGAGGATTAGCTTTCTATATCCAACGTTACACATACTGCCCAATAGGGTGAAATGAACAATTATATGTTTGAATTTTAGAATGTAATACCTATAAAAAGTTCCCTAATAGCTACTGAAAAGACACTCTTAAAATTTGGTTTTATAATGAATATTTTATGAGGTGTCGCAAAACTATTAAAAACATTCATTTTTATGAAAAATGTACTATTTTTTACGTTTGTTTCTATAGAACGAAAAATATTTTCGTCGTAAAGTTAGAAATTTATACCCCCGCCACAGCAGACCTGCGTACTCGGCAAATTTCCAATGGAATTTTTGTATTTTTTCTCCATAAAAACCATGTGGTTGATTAAATAGGTTTTCCGCCATATGGGTTTTTACAGCACCGTGACTGAAGGCATCTCCGCGGACCACACCCACCTGGTACTGCAGTTCCTCAGCAGTCTTTGTACCAACCAAATTGTTGTTGTTGTTGCAGCACCGTCACTGAAGGCATCTCCGCGGACCACATCCACCTGGTACTGCAGTTCCTCAGCAGTCTTTGTACCAACCAAATTGTTGTTGTTGTTGCAGCACCGTCACTGAAGGCATCTCCGCGGACCACATCCACCTGGTACTGCTGTTCCTCAGCAGTCTTTGTACCAACCAAATTGTTGTTGTTGTTGCAGCACCGTCACTGAAGGCATCTCCGCGGACCACATCCACCTGGTACTGCTGTTCCTCAGCAGTCTTTGTACTAATGAAATTGTTGTTGTGGTTGCAGCGCTGTAGCTGAAGGCATCCCTGCGGACCACCCCCACCTGGTACTGCTGTTTTTCATGTGTCAGCTGTTCCTACGAGAGCTCGCAAAGTGCAGCAGGCTCGTCCAACTTGTACCGATGGACATGACGGGGTATTTTGGTAAGTGTTTTATCATATGTTCTGAAAGGATTGTTACTCTAATCCCCTGCTGTTTGTCCAACAATTACAAATAACAAAATTATCTCATAAAGAAGTCTTGGGATCGCTTTCTCGAAATCAGTTTAAATCTTACACTAAAGTTTAAACCAAAATTGTCCATTCAATATTAGAACTTAACTAATTTTAGTTTATACATCGTGTATAGTGAAAGTAGCCCTAAGAGGAAACTTAAAAGTGACGAAAAGAGGAAACTTTTCATGTGTCAAAATAGTTCACCTCTAATCCCAAATTTATTCTTTAAGGGTAAGTCAAACATAATTAATATTAACGCCCTGTGAGTGATAAATCTTGGCGAAAGTCAGAGATCTTTGTCTTAATAGAGTGAAAACGTACACTGATCAAAGTTACAAATACAAGTAAAGTATATTGAATGGTATTCTTTGGTCGCTGGTGCATACATACATACTTACATACATTCAAATATGCCTTACTTGTAACTTTGATCAGTTGCTATTTTTCACAAGATTAAGATAAAGATCTCTGGCTTTCTCACGGATCAAGAAAAAGAAGGTAGGAAGTACGAAAGCATGGATATTGATCTCTAAAACGGGTCTAACACTATTGTTCAAGTTCGCAAAAAAAACTTATTTTTGGGATAAAAATAAAATGTACATTGGTTTCTATTCAAAGAAAAATCTTATTTCGTTGCAACCTTTAACCTATATAATAAAAAATTTACATTGGGCTTGTGTAGATAAAAGTCAAAACAAAAGAAATGCAGAAAATAGCTGACTCAACTGTCATATTTTGTTCCTACCAGTACAAACATATGGTTTTGCATTGTTACTGATTTATCGAATGATACTGCTATGAAAATAATTCATCAGTTTTCAATCGTAGTAGGTACTTATATAGTGATGGTTATGCTTGTAAATATAAACAAAGCAAAAGAGTAAATTAGTTGTACATTAGTCAACATACAATATATTATAAACGAGGTGGCCCGTGCGCAAATTGCGCATTTTATGATACTGTATGAGTGAAACTCACCTACAGTACGTGAATGTTGATTATGAAGTGACAGAGATCTATTTTTGTTTACTATCTGGCTTTTAAAATTCATCTGAAAGTAATCAGCTGTTAAATTACAATTCACATTAAAGAACTTGCAATAAAAGTTGGTCAACATTTTAAAGCGCCCTCTAGTAATAAATCAAAGGCGAGGGGGGCGAAGCCCGAAACAATATGACCTTTTTAATTGCGATTCGTCACTGCGGTACATCCTAAGCTTTAAAATGACACCTCAATCTTAAAAATTGGTTTAGTAGGTCGAAAGAAAAAGGGACGTAACAGACAAAACCCTTATAGAAATAAGAAGATAGATAAAAAACAATGTAGGTAACATAATTTTTCATTAGTAAAATCAGCTGTTAACTGAAGAAATAAACCCCACGTGTTGTATTTTAATATTTGGTGCATCAAATTAATACCAGAGGGCAGCTTCCTTAGGCTTATATCAAAACACCCTCCAATTCAAATAAGCGAAGCAAACAAGCCCAATGTGGTGTTGTCTTGAAGGAATTACATATAATTCCTACAAGGGTAGTGTGTGAGTGGCAAACGAGCTCGACGGGAAAAAGCAGTTTTGTACTCGCTATTCAAGGAAATCCAAGCTCGACGCACCTAAATAGGAAGTAAAAGTGAAATTTTTTTATAAAATAAACATTTTACCCACGACTACATAAAATTGGGGTATTTTAGAGTTTATAAAACACTATAACGCCATATTGACAGATATCCATTCATTCAATGGTCTTTAATAAATTATTAAAAAATTTTAAGGAGTTCTTTTTGTCAAAGCAGTCAGTTGGAAATGGTGGCTGTTTAAAGTGTGGAAAACCATGAATAAATAAAAGTAAAGTTACCAGACATATTGGGTTGGATAATACTCTTCGCAGCCTTAAAATAGATGCTCTAAATTTCAACATTTTTCTAAACTTAAAAATGAGGTATTTATTTAATCATCCTTCCAATCATCCTTTAATCATCCTTTCAAAATAAACACCCCCATTTTTTAAGAAGATGAAGGAAATGATAATTTTTACTCATGATAAGTTTCCCGTTTTAATCAACAAGACATCCCCGGAAGGTAATATCGTAATTTGTAGATTTTAACAATATTAGAAGGGGCAGAGTCTATTATTGGGACCATGGTATATTATTCTGGAAGTTCCTTTCAGTCTGTCACTAAGAATCATTAATTCTCTTAGACAAATTCTGCATAAACAAAACGCTAACATCCACGTCTGAAATTGTTATTACCTTTTTAATTTTAGAGTTAGAACAACACATATGTTTTAAACAAGAGAGTTTTTGCAACATACGGCAAATCTTACGGTAAACGCTAAATGCTATTTTAAAATTTGAATATGTCCGCATATTATGTTACACAGGATAGTTCAACTGTATGAATGATGTTAAATGGTTAATATTGATCCCTTTTCAACGAGCTTTTGTATCTTCAAGCAGCAAAACTACCTAAATCCGCCATTATTTAAATAGCGTTTATCGTTTACCGTATTCATTTAACGTATGTGCAAAAACTCTGTATAGTAATCAATTTCCGATAAAAGTTAGAGGGTGTGTTGAAAATGTTAACATTCGAGTCAGTATTGACTACAGGATAATAACTCAAGGTGAATGTTACTGCAAGTTGTTATTTTTCGGTTATCTACTGTTTTGGATCTATTGTAGTGTTTTGAGTTTATAATACAATGTTATTTATAAATGTACAGTAATAAAGATTAGGCCTATCACAATTTAAAATATAAAACCTACATATTTTTTATACACTTATAGTAGTGTGTTTTGGTTACTTCTGGACCGGAAGTCGTGCCATCTGCCCGAGCAGCTGCTCGAGCAGATGGCGTCAGATGCTGGGGTGCAGATGGCGAGAGCATATGCCCTGAATTTGAAGTAGAATTGGGCATGAATTAAGAGTTAGTTGAAAACTAAAATTCAACTGTGTTAACTAAACTCTAAAAGTTGAACAAAAATTAAGAGTAAGATCAAAACTGAAATTCAACAGTTATAACTGGGGGCCTGGAAAGTATGTCAAGGTCATCCAGAGTAAGTTTTAAAAAAGCCTACCCAACTACCACCAGAAATAGTTTAAAGTTGAACTAGTTGGTGATAGTGGGATAATTCATTCGTGCCATGGGAGAGGTGTTTATTGTTTGAAAGTTGGCGATCGAATGAGAAGCGCCGCCTAGGGAGAGGGTTTATAAAACGGCAACCTTCCCCCACCACCCCTTCCCCCACTCCTTTAGACCAATAACCGGTTGCCGACTCTATGTGGTGAAACTGAATTAAACATGGTGGCCGCCATGGATAATTCTAACCTCAAACCTTAGCTCAGCTGAAGAGAATAGAGGAGCATGAAGTAGGAATTGTGGTGACAGCGCTTATATGAGGAATAGTAGGGGTAAAATAAAAAAACTTGTTGAACACAGTCGATAGGTGTAACAAGTTCAAAGTTGTTGAATTGTAACATAGAATGCAAAATGTTGTAAATAACACTATCATCAACATTAACCTGCGAAGTCTTTGAAGAGTATAATGGGTTAAAACTGTACTTCTTCCTAACTCTATTTAAATTAGTTCTACACTTTGAAATTGAAGGTTTAGAAGTACTTCGTAATATGTGTTGTGTTCGCAAAAGCTTTAATTTTAAACATTGTGCAGTCATCATAACCGATGTGTTAAGTTCAGAAGTTAAAAGAAGACTGAGATATAAAATGAAGTGTAAAAGAAATTGAAACAGAAAGCCAGAGTAGTAATTTTATAGGTTAGAATTTACGAAGGCTATTCCATGGATAATTCTAACCTCAAACCTAGTAAGTGAAGTAGTCATAACATAAAACTAACGAGAGATGATGACCGAGCGGATGCGAGGCAATGAATGTTTGTAGCGCGATAAACTACCCACCTTTATAGAGGCAATAACTCCAGCCAGATGGCGGCAGATGGCAAGCAAATGACTGGTTGACCGACTTTCACCTGAGTAGTAAGAGAAGTAGGGTTCTGTGTCTATCCCTACTCCTTGGGGTCAATGACCGACCGGAAAGGTCAATGACCTCCCCCCCTCCCCCCCCTCCCCCCCCGAAAAAATGGAGCCCCCCCCCCTTCCCCCACTCCTTCCCCCACTCCTCCAGGTCAATGGCCGGTCACCACCGGTTGTTGACTTTATGTGGTGAAACCAGACTAAATATGGCAGCTGCCATGGATAATTCTAACCTCAAACCTGCTGCGCATGCAACAAGTTCTCCGGATCGGAATGAGTCTATGCTATGCGCATGCGCCTAGTCCTGTATTACTCACTTTAGCGCTACTGCATATGGATAATTCTAACCTCAAACCTTGGTTTTGTGTTGTTGCGCATGCGCCGCTCCCCACTCCTTCGCCTTTCTTTTACACTGCTGCGAATTGGACTGGATTGAACACTGTACTGTAGTGAAACAACTTCCCCCACTACTCGAGAATCCGAGGAGCGATACGAGCCTGATCTTAGCGTCAGTCGTCAACAAACTTTCATAGCGAAAGGTTGTTGGCGACTCAGCAAGAGGTTTCAAATATATAGTAGGCCTATATATATTTGAACTTCTTCTACTACGTTGCGTTTTTTAATGCAATGTAGTATGTGTGTGTGTTTAGTTTTAAGTTGTATTAAATTTAAGAAATAATTTGCGCATTGCGATGTTAGTTATAAGTTGGGTTTAGCATTAAGGTGTATTAAGTTTAAGAGGTATTTAGCATTAAGGTGTATTAATTTTAAGAATAATGATGGTATTTGGTTGTGTTGAATTATTTGGTTTTTTAATAATGATGTGTTGTTAGTTTTAAGTGTTGGTAATACTAATTAATGTTGTTTTGCCTTACAGCTAGATGTTAGGGGGTAGATTAAATGTAAATTCAGAAGTTCAGTTGAACTTCACTTAGAAGGGGTGGGACATCCGCAAAATGCGGACTAGGTTTTTGCATTTTTTTTAGGAATATAATGGGTGGGATTAGTTTGGGTGGGGTTAGAGTTGCGTTTCTGCATTAGGTGTTCCAGTTTCCCTTGGAATTCACGGTTACGGTAGACCCGGACCGGACCGTTACGGTAGACCCGGACGGTCCAAACAAAATTGCGTCGATGTCCCTTGCAGAACGTAACTAGTGGGTTGGGAGTGGGAACCGTTAGGCAAACAGGGTGGTGGGAACAGTATTACTGTTCCCATCACCTTGGATCATTATAAATCTTGAATGACCTTGACCCACTTTTGGAAGGGTCAATGACCTCCCCCCCCCCGAAAAAATGGAGACCCCCCCCCGAAAAAATGGACTCCCCCCCCCCGAAAAAATGGAGCCCCCCCCCTTCCCCCACCACCCCTTCCCCCACCACTCCTTCCCCCACCTCCCGGGCCAATGACCGGTCATGGCCGGCTGCTAACCCCTCTCATTTGCATACCGTTATAAAAGACGTGTTGGCCGGGGCTAGTGTTTCATTCCGATTCCAGACGTTACGCTGTGAACTTGGAGTTATAACGATGTCTTCTGTGCCCACTACTACTTCTACTACTTCTACCACTTCAACTTCAACTTCAACTTCAACTTCGACTTCGACTTCTACGGCTGTTACTGCATCAAACAAAACTCTTCGCTTGAAAAACCCTCCGGATTGGTATAAGAAGAAGCTTTCATCTGAACCTTCAACTTCTGGAGCTATTCTTCCGCCAACCAACACTTATAGACTTCGCAGTATTTTTTCACCACCTTCACCTTCGCCTTCAAACAACTCCGCACCACCATCAACTATGATGCCGCCACCGCAGAAGCCAGTTCCCCGTCTTAATACCCCTTCCATTGAAACTATTGTTCATCACCTTAGTACACCCATTATCCCACTATCACCATTGCCTCCTACCCCACCACTTGCTACACTTGAAGACCATACCTATCACAAAACTAATTCCTCTAAACCAGCTCCTAAACCTGCCCCTAAACCTGCCCCTAAACCTGCTCCTTCAGAGCAATTTCGATCATTACAAGAAGAGCGTCGTAGGGCATTTAGCCGTCCCACTACTTGCCCTGAAATGCTTATTAAGGGAATTAAGAAAGGATCAGCTTGTGGGAGGAAATGTGTTAAAAATGAAAGTTTTTGCCGTGTACATATCGTGAAACATATTTCTGAACCACAACTGACAGAAATCCCCACCGTTGAAGACGATCCTAAAATAATATCCGTCAGAGGAGAGAGGCTTAAGAAAGGTTTGAAATATTTTTTTCTAAGTGTTGTTGACCACCAACACATTTTGGCAAAATGTAACGGCTTAAAATATAAAATTAGAGTTTGTGAGAATTTGTGTAAAGAGAAGAGATTTAACACTTTAGATTCTCAAGACTTTCTCCTCAGGGATAAAAAGGATCGTATTACAAGGTGGGGGCGTAAACAGTAAATTCACTTAGTTTTTTCCAAATTGTTGCTAAAAAAATAATGGGGGAGAAACACAATGCGTTATAGCGTTGTGTTTCTCCCCCATTATTTTTTAACACTCTAAGTCCCGTGACCTACTAACCTACTTCCATTTGAGTAGTAAGAAAAGTACTTCCCCCACTCCTTTGGGTCGATGACCGGTTAAGGTCAGCTCTTACCCCTCATTTGCATACTGTTATAAAAGCGGAGCGAGCGTTGGTCACTCCTTCATTTTGCTTCTACACGCCGCTCTTGTTGTTTCGTCTCTGCTGTTTACAATATTACCTACTTCAAAATGCCTCCTCATGTGAATGACCATATTAATTCTTCCAAAATTTCCGATGTTTTTCTACAACCTGAAGACATTTTAAATAATGATAGTGAGAGTGAGGATGATGATGATTATACTGTTGAACTTAGTGAAGAACGTAAGGTTATAGCAATTGATCCACAATTTCCATTTGATACAATAGAAAAGTTTATAGTTGAAGCTAATAAATGGTTAAATTTAGGATGTTATGTACGAATTGACTCTTTTATATTGTATGGTGATAGTCATTCTTTCCTTGTCACACCAAATGACAGAGAGCGCATGTTGCAGTGGGCACAATCTATGATGGAGTGCTATGAACAAGGTGTGGACACTGGCGGCTATTTTCTTGCACAACTAGTGTAATAACAAATTACCCTTCCCCCCATGTAGTGAAAAAGGAAAAGAAATATTAGGAATCTAATTATAATACTTCCTTCCACATATAAAGAAGAGGGGGAAAGGAGTGGGGATTATAAAGTGGTGGGGGAATGTGTATAAATGCAGGTTGTTTGAAGAGACTTTTATTATTATTGTGGCTTTAGCAGAAACAACATGGAGTTTAAATCTTCAGCAAAAATAAGGAATAATATAATAAAGAAAGAAATTCGCAAGAAAGAAAAGATTGAACTTATAAAATTACAACTTATAATACCTTCCATTGAAATTGGATGTAGCAAACTAAAGACTTTGGTGAAAACTAACGAATATTTGTTACAATTGCTAAAAACAATCGAAGAGTTGAAGAGAAAGAATGGACATTCTACATAGTAAAATTTGAACATTTTAATATAAATAAGTAAACTGAAAAAAGTAGATGTAGAATAGAGAGCGAGGAATAGATCACTTTGTGGTAATGGACTAACATGCCACTTAGTGCTCTATTCCTCGTTCTCTCGTTAAATTGGATTACCTTGACCTATTTGTTTGACTGTTAGAATTTGGTTAACACTGTTGAATTTCAGTTTTGAACTAATGTTTATTTTTATTCAACTGTTAGAGTTTTTTAACACTGTCGAATTTTAGTTTTGAACTAACTTTTAATTTATGCGAATTTTCAGTTCAACTCTAGTTAATTTATGCGCAAATTTAGTTCAACCAAGTGCCTGTGCTCTAGCCATTTCCACTCCAACATTTGTTCTTTTAACATCTGTCCCATAACATCTGTCCTAACAGATGTTAAAAGAAAGTTTGTTAAAGTTTGAATATAAAGAAGTATATACTAAAACTCCAATGGGAATAAAGAACACGAATGAACAATTAGTTTGTAGAAGGTTAATATTTTGTTGAAAATGTTTGATTTCCTAGGATAGTGAAGAGGATGAAATAGTGGTGGGGGAACCATTATAATAGGAGGAACGTGAGAGCCCACTTCATTTCTTGGTGAAATTTCGAAGAGTAAACATCTCAACATGTATCGTTGCGATAAATGTTCGGAATCGTTTCACGATGAAATTCTATTAGACTGTCATAAAGAACTAATTCACAACAACCCAGAAGAAAAACAAGAACAACAAGAACAACAAGAACAACAAGAACAACAAGAAGAACAAGAAGAACAAGAAGAACAATATGAAATAACAGCAACATCTTCAACTACTTTACCAAATCTACAAGTATTTGCATTACCTGGTAAAGTAGTAATGCATCATAAGATTCAAAATGAAAACTTGAAGCTAGAAGAATTTATTAGAGAAGCAAAACCAATTGTAAGTAAAACTTTAAAAGAAGAATTAAAAAGATTGAACTTTCTTAAATTTGGTTTACTACTAGAAGCTATGTTTATAAATGTACAAGAAGAATTATCACCAAGAGGATTCATAACAAAAAACCGAACCATTATGGAAAGTTCAAACATTGATTCAATAGTAGAGAACTGTATAGAAGAAATATTAACAAAAATTCAGGAACACGAAGGAAGAGGATCCGGATGGAGTCTTACAAGTATTGAAGTATTAGATATAAGAGTTCACAAACATGGATATGGACTAATGGGATCAAGTTACATTCCTCTGCCAAAAAGAATTGAAGATACAAAATCTTGTATTAATGTTAAAAATGAAGACAATGAATGTTTTCGTTATGCAATGACAACTAAATTTGTACCACATCATGCGAATAGGCCTGACCAAGAATATGAAAATCAAAGATTTAGATACAATTTTCAAGGAATCACTTATCCTGTATCACTGAAAGATATATCAAAATTTGAGAAGAAAAATCCCGGTACGTCTATCAATGTTTTTGCATTAGATAGTTCAAACAAAGTGTATCCTTTACGTATTGCAAAAGAAGAGCTACCAGATCATACGGATTTACTACTACTAACGCGAGGAGATGTGTCTCACTATGTGTACATAAAGCAATTTAATCGTCTTGTTAACAAGCAACTTTCAAAAAATCGAAACAAAAAGATAATTTGCAAGAGATGTTTTAATTTTCAACGAGAAGGAAGAGAAGGAAGAGAATGGTTACAAGAGCACAAAAGACTATGTAACAATAATTATGAAGCAAAGATTAATTTACCTGCGGAAAACAGAGCATTCGTTAAATTTGAAAAGGTTCATTATCAATACCGTATCCCTTTCGTTGTGTATGCGGACTTTGAATCAACACTTGTTCCTGTAGAAGATGAAAATTGTGAAGCTAGAAAAAGTGTCAAGTATCAAATGCACAAACCAAACAGTTTTTGTTTAATGGTGAAATCGACATTATCAGAAGAACATTTAAACAGATATGGATTAACTTCAGAACCTCTAGTATATCGTGGTGAAAATGTAGAAAAAAATATTTCTTGATCACTTATATTCAATAGCTGGAAATGTACAAAGATTATATACAAATATTGTACCAATGAAAATGATGGAGGAAGAAGAAGAAATTCAACATGAAAATGCAACTCGATGTTTCTTGTGCAAAAATGATTTTACTATTGAGAATTATAAAGTTAAAGATCACGATCACCTCACTGGTTATTACAGGGGTGCTGCTTGTAATAAATGCAACTTGAGCTATCGTTTACCACTATTTATTCCTGTGGTTCTGCATAACCTCAGTGGGTACGATGCTCATTTCATAATACCCGAATTAGGAAGAGACGATGGTAAAATTGATGTATTAGCTGAAACTTCAGAGAAGTTCATCAGTTTTTCCAAAGAAGTTGGAAACATGAAATTAAGATTCTTAGACTCCTACAGATTTATGCCGTCGAGTTTGTCCAAACTTTCAGAAAATTTAAGGAAACAAGATTTCATCGAAACAAAGAAGATTGTAAATAACGACAAACTGGATTTGGTACTTCGGAAAGGTGTGTTTCCATATGATTACATAGACAGTTTAGAAAAATTTAATGAAACATCACTTCCGGCTAAAGAAGAATTTAAAAGTAAACTTTACGACATGGACATATCTCAAGAGGACTATGATCATGCATGTAAAGTATGGAACGAATTAGGATTTAGAACATTAGGAGAATATTCAGATTTTTATGTTAAATTAGATGTAACTTTATTATGTGATATAATGGAAGAATTTAGAAATACGTGTTTTGCAGCTTATGGATTGGACCCTCTTCATTCGTACACTTCACCTGGATTAGCATGGCAAGCCATGTTGAAAGAAACAAATTGTAAAATACAACTTCTTACTGATATAGATATGGTTTTAATGTTAGAGTCAGGAGTTCGAGGGGGATTGACGCAAAGCGTTACACGACATTTTAAGGCGAACAACAAGTATCTGCCCGATTATGATGCATCAAAACCAACAACATTCCTGGGTTATTTTGATGCAAATAACTTACACGGATGGGCAATGTCAAATCCCCTTCCATATGATAATTTTAAATGGATAGATCCAGAATCGATTGGAAACATAATGGATATACCGAAGCATGGTGAAACTGGTTACATTTTTGATGTGGATTTTGAATATCCTGAACATCTTCATGATCAACATTATGATTTACCACTTCTTCCGAAGACTGAAATTTCCCCTACTGGAAGATGGCCAAAATTATTGATGACTTTAACCGACAAGTCTCGATATGTTGGACACTACTGGATGATACAACAGGCTTTAGACTTAGGACTGAGAATTACAAAAATTAATCGAGTACTACAATTTTCTCAATCTTGTTGGTTAAAACCTTACATCGACAACAACACAAGAAGAAGAGCCGCCGCTACATCAAGTTTTCAAAAAGATTTTTTTCAAATTAATGAACAACGCAATATTTGGCAAGACTTTGGAAAACAAAAGGAAACATAAGGATATCAAATTGGTAACTGATCCAGTAAAATTACAGAAATTAGTGCAACAACCAAACTTTGGTTCATCTGTAATTATTAATGAAAATCTAGTTGTTATTTCCATGAACAAGAAGTCAGTTGAAATGGATCGTCCTTTGTATCTTGGAATGTCAATCTTGGATATTTCAAAAACACATATGTATGAGTTTCATTATAAGAAGATGGTTAACTATTATGGAAGAGAGAACATTGGTATTGCATATATGGATACGGATGCACTCATTTACTGGATTAAAACAAATGACATGTATGAAGATCTACGCACCTTTATATATAAAGATGATTTCGACTTTTCCGACTATCCTAAGGATCATCCAAATTACGACTACGACAAAAACAAGAAAGTATTGGGAAAATTTAAAGATGAAACAAATGGTGTGCCGATGATGGAAATTGTAGCATTAATGTCCAAACTGTATTCATTTCAACTGTACATAAATGAAAGGAATGAACATCAAGTCACGAAAAAAGCCAAAGGAATAAAAACTTCTTTCCTGAAGAAGAATGTACAGTTTGAACATTATAAAAGATGTTTGTTTGAAAATGTTGAAACAACTGCAACGTTCAACACTATTAGAAGTTATAATCATCAACTTTTTAGTGTCAAACAAACAAAGTGGGCATTAAGCTACAAAGATGACAAGCGCCATATTTTAGAAGATAAAATTAATACTTTACCATTCGGCCACTACTCCCTGAACCCTATCGACCAGTGAACCTATTCTTCGTCCTCTACCTTCTTCCTTTTTCCTTTCCGTAAAGAAGAGGGGACATGGCAAGCCCAATGCCATGTTCCCTCTTTTTTACACTAATATGAAATGGCCTTGACCTATATTCAAACTATATAAATGAGAATTAACTATTCTATGGGTCAGTATTTTTACAAGCGGTGTACAAGAAACATCTGAAGATGGAAAGTGTGAAGGACAAGATTGTAAATGAACTACATAAACCAGCAAGAAGAAGATTTCCAAGAAGAAGTACAATCATTAAAGGAATGAATGATCTTTATCAAGCTGATCTCATTGAAATGATACCGCACAGTAAATTAAATAAAGGATTTAAATATATTTTAACAATTATAGACTGTTTTACTAAAATAGCTGACGCTTTACCATTGAAGGATAAGACTGGTAAAAGTGTTACAAAAGCTATGGAAACCACAATACAAAGAAATAAATTTAAAATTAAACATCTACAGACCGATGATGGAAAAGAATATTTTAATAAAGACTTTGGAGCTTTGATGAAGAAATATCAAATAAATCATTATTCTACAAATTCTGAAGTTAAAGCTTCAATAATTGAAAGATTCTATAGAACATTAAAAGGTGCGATGTATAAACAATTTTCAAAACGAGGATCATACGTGTGGTATGACATATTACCACAACTTATAAAAGAGTATAACAACAAATATCATCGTACCATTGGAATGAAACCTATCCAGGTAAATAGTGCTAATGCCAAAATTGTATTACAACGCATTAAAAATAATACAACACCGAAATTGGAAAAATTGCAACCAAAGAAGTTCAAGGTCAACGATAAAGCTCGTATAAGCAAATACAAAGGTGTATTTAGTAAAAGATATCTACCAAATTGGACTAATGAAGTATTTACAATTTATAAAGTGCAACCAACTATACCTGAAACCTATTTATTAAAGGATAACAAGGGTGAATTACTTCAAGGTGGATTCTACGGACACGAATTGTTGAAATCAACAGTTGGTGATGTATATCTTGTCGAGAAGATTTTACAAAGGAAAAAGGATATGGTTAAAGTCCGGTGGTTAGGGTTTGATATAAGTGAAGACTCTTGGATTCCTTCAAAAGACTTAGTATAGTTGTTTAATAGCTCATTGTGTGTTTAACCTTTATACAAGATGGAGATTGTACAACAAAAAGATCGATTTAATATCAATAACATTGATGAATTGACAGTTGACAATGATAAGTTAAATCATGGAAAACATGGTGAATTACTACCAAATACGATAAGATGTCTAATAACTGGTCCTTCAAATTGTGGAAAAACTAATGTTGTTTTTAACCTTATAACTAATCCTAAAGGATTGCGTTTTAACAATATATATATTTTTTCAAAATCATTGCAACAACCAAAATATCAATTATTGGATAAAGTACTTGCAAGTGTACCTGAAGTAAATTTTTACAAGTTTAATGCCAGTGAAACAATTATGCAACCAAATGAAGCAAAACCATTTTCTATTTTTATATTTGACGATGTTTCTTGTGAAAATCATGACACAATAAGGAATTATTTTGCTATGGGAAGACATCATAATATTGATAGCATTTACATTGGTCAAACATACAGTAAAATTCCAAAAAAACTTATAAGAGACAATGCAAATATGTTGATCATCTTCAAGCAAGATGAAACAAATTTAAAGCATATATATAATGATCATGTAAATGCAGATATGCCATTTGAAAAATTTAAAGAGATGTGTGGCAAAGCATGGAATGAGAAATATAGCTTTCTCGTTATTATGAAGGAAGAAGATATTAAAAATGGTAGATATCGTATAGGGTTGGATAAATTTGTATTTATGCGTTGAACTACCGATGCTACATCTAGTTACATGTTGAACTTCACAGTGTAAACATGGTGAATCAAGAAAAACTATTGAAAGAAATAAAATCACTGAGTGATTCTATTAGGATGAAGAATCGTGCATTGAGGATGGGTTTAAGTGAAAGAGAAGAATTTTTAGAGACTACATTTAAACCTATTACGGAACCTTTAAAACAGATATCAGAAACTATTGGTAAACCTCGTTATGAAGGAGATGTTTTACTACCAGTTTCTAAACAAGAAGTACAAGCATTAAAAAAAGAAGAAGATGATGATTCATATACAAGTGCTAGTGAGCAAGAAGAAACAAAAGAAGAAGAAGAACCAATTGTTGAAAAGGAAGAAGAACAGCCAATACCTGAAGCTGAACAATCTATTCCAAATTTAACTCAATTGAGTAGCGATATATTACAACATGGACCTCTTGGAAGAAAATATATAATGAAAATGCTACATGATATGAAATCAAACCCGAATTTGAGTAGATCACACGTATACGGAGCAAGAATTGATGGGAATGAATTGAAGATTGGCAATTCAAAGCTTGAAATAACACAAGACGATTACATCATTATTGGTGAGCATAGATATAAAGGAACAAAAGGATTATATGAATTAATTTTTAAAAACATACCACTAAGATATTCATCCAAAGATTTAAGTGTTTTTAAGGAGATTCTCCAAAATACTAACGCTCATAAAAGAAACTACGTAAAGGATGCAATGATTAATCGTTCACGTGCAACAAAATATAACATCGTTATAAAAAAGTTGTTTCCTCCACGAAAATTGCCAACATTACGTACTGCACCAGCGGTGAGACAACCACTGAAAAGAAAATCTTTATCACTTATGGATTTATCACTTCTTGAACAACATGGTAAAAAGAGTAAAGGAGATACTTCAACATCTGGTAAAGGATTGATGAAAAATCTATACAATACGAATGTGATTTACTACAACGATATCAATAAATTGGTTGATAGAATGAGACTATTGCATGAAGCCATGGAAGCCGGTCATACAGGTTTGAATAATGAATGGGTGGCTCTAGTTGATGAACTTAGGAATCGCGGTATAGTCGTATAATTGTCCGTGGATATAAAAGAGGTGCAAGCATAAGACGTATCAGTTCTAACATGAGCGTCGACAAGTTCGGACGGTACTCCGCTTTAGGAGTGCAAGTTGGAGAAGACAGAAAAAGAAGTGGATTACCGCAAACACCTGAAGGTGACTATAGCATAAGTAATAAACGTTTAAAACTAGTTAAAGATCCAGAAGAAGATACTGATGGAGCAAATTTGAAGACAGTAAAAGAAGCTACTTCAACATCATTAAAATTACATAAGAATACTTACGATGTTAAATCACATAGATTAATTAATGTTGGTAACCCAACTGAAGGTTCTGATGCAATTACTAAAGAGTACTTATCATCTGAACTTTTAAATACTTTAAAATTGCAATGGGGTAATAACTTAAAAGATGGACAAACGTATAATGCTGGAAATTATAGAATAACCAACGTGGGAAATCCCAAAAATGATAAAGATTCAGTTAATAAAGAATATTTACATTCTATAATACCTGAAAAAACTGAACATGGATTTTCTTTTTATAAATTTATTATAAATGACATTGGATACCCAAAAGAAGACGGTGATGCTGTAAACCTAAAATACATCAAGGACAACTGTATTTTACAAGATGCTGATGGAATCGATTGTCATGGAAAAACATTGATAAATGTAAAGTTTGGTTCTCAACCAGAAGATGCTGTTACTATGGAGCAATTATCCAAAGAATTAAAAAAAGAAACATCAAATTTTGTAAAACATGAAGATGCCGTGTCAAAGCGGGGAGATAAATTTATACATGGAAATAAAAAGTTTGATTTAATGCAAGGAAATAATGATGAATGGGATGCAGGACATAAAACAATAACAAATGGAAGATTTGGTATAAAAGATTCAGATGTACCTCTTATGGTGCAAACATTAATTGCAAGTGGTGGTAGATTAGATACATACGATGGTCGTAATAGAAGAATAAAAAATATTTATCCTGGTTATGGAGATGATGATTGTGTTACATTGAGACAAACAATAACTTGGGATAAACACTTTGGGACCAAATATGATGCAAAGATGAAGAAAATAATTAATATTTTACCAGGTGAAGATTCAAATGATGCTGCTACTATTGGACAAGTCATAACAACATCAAAAAGTGATTTAACCGCTTACACGTGTAATGATAAACGTATTATGCAGTTACAAGATCCTCAACATCCGAAAGATGCTGTAACTTTAGATTGTTTAATAAGAATATTGGGTAATTTACTTATTGATACCCACAATCATATAGCTAGTACAACGAATCATGTGGTGATTCAACCCGATGAACGAGAAGCTTGGATTAAAAATAGAATCATAAATCAGTATATAATTAATTTGAATAACTAAGTCTTTAAATATAAGAGATTTTGCACAAGTTATTCATTTATGTAAAGTATCTCGTGGAGTAAACACACCAGTTATATAAGACAACATAATGAAGACCGTATCGCTCAGTCATCGTCAAGACAGCGGCAAGAGAGGACGTGGTAAACATCAGCTGCATTATCCCTGCTCAGACGGATTCCAGTTGGTGCTGTTGTAAATCGAACGATAGACGCTTTACCATACGAATTACATCTGCCCGGAGGTTATCAATATTGTGGACCTGGAACTAAGTTGGCAAAACGTTTAGCAAGAGGAGATCCTGGAATTAATAAATTAGATCAAGCTTGCAAAGAACACGATATAGCATATTCAAAGTATAAAGATTCAACAAATAGATCAATAGCAGATAAAATTCTAGCGGAAAAAGCTTGGCAAAGAGTAAAATCAAGTGACGCAAATATTGCAGAAAAAGCAGCAGCTTGGGCAGTAACTACAGCCATGAAGACAAAAGCAAAGTTAGGTGGTGGAAGACGTCGCAGAGGAAGACCTGCAAAGAGAGGCGCTCCCAAAAGAGGTGGAAACATTAAAAAAGGACGTCGTAGAACTCATAAGGCAAGTGTAAAGAAGACTTCTGTTTGGCAAATGGTAAAAAACGGAGCAGGTTTATACCTAAGACCATACCGTGTGTACTAAATAAGAAGAATCCATTGATAATTCCAAATAAAGCCTTAACAAATCATCAGTTAAATGATTATGTAAAATGTTTGAAAATACCATTCTTTCGAGGAGTTTTTATGAAAGATGCATTACCAACTAAAATATGGAAAAATGAAACTGGAATAGTAAATTTGGATTCCACCTATGGTCCAGGCACTCATTGGGTATGCTATAAAAAACTCGGACAAACCATTTACTACTTTGACAGTTTTGGCAATCTACCACCGCCAAAAGAACTGCAACATTATTTTCGAAACTCCAAAAACATTTTTTACAATTACAAAAGAGAACAACCTAACAATACTGAAATATGTGGGCATTTATGTTTGGAGTTTCTAGCGAAGAGTGTCAGTCAGCTTTAAGATGTCATCGTATACAGTGTCACTGAGTGGAAATTCATCCACATTGAAAAGTACGCTGTTCCCAGCATTGCGTCTATCCAAGGAAAGATTATGGGAAGCGGCATTACTTGATTTGACTACCTACAATTCAATTCCTAATGTTACAGAAGGAAAAAACAATTTACTACATTATTATGAAACTAAGGATGCTGCAGGAAAATACTCAGAATTGAAAATAATTACATTTCCTACTGGAGCATATGAAATTGATGACATAAACCAATTATTACAGAAACAACTCGGAGAAGACAATATCACCGTTAAAGGAAACAATAATACTTTAAAAGCAGAAATAACTTCGAAATATTATATTGATGTCAGCTTGGAACAGTCGATTGGCAGTTTACTTGGATTTACAAATACAAAAAAGAAAATCTTAACTCCTGGAACTACTCATTCAGGTGATTCAACTGTAACAATATTGAAAGTAAATAGTATTGATGTCACGTGCAACATTATACACGGATCATATAGAGATGGAGTTAATCAACATATTTTACATACATTTTATCCAACAGTGGCTCCCGGTTTTAAAATTGTTGAGAAGCCACAAAACTTGATATACCTACCGTTAAACACCAGTTTCATTTCAGACATCGTACTGAACATATTGGATCAAGACGGTCATAGTGTTGACTTTAGAGGAGAAACAATTACTATACGGATACACATCAGAGCAGCAACATAAAAGTCAACATGGGATTATCATTTAAACCGCAACGGAAGAGTCGGGAGCTCAGTAGCTCCTCGACATTGGAAGAGTTAACATCGGAAAACATTCGTTTTCTACAGAAGATTGGATTGAAACTTAACAGCGATGGATATCCTGGATATATCTCAAGGACCAACGTTCGACGAAACACTATGGGAGAAGGAATATCACACGCACAACCCTTACACTTCATCAAAATTAAACAATAACGATGAAATAAGGATCCCCATTCAACAACAAAATATTTACACTTTACCGTGTGAAAGTTACTTGTACATCGAAGGACGGGTATTAAAATTGGATGGAAAAACTGCTTCAACAGTTCCTTTTATAAATAACCCGATGGCATATCTTTTTGATGAAATAAGATATGAAATATCAGGGGTGACGGTTGATTCAACAAAACAGGTTGGTTTAACAACGACATTGAAAGGATTAACATCATTAACACCGCATGAGAAGAATTCAATAGTCACTGCCGGATGGGTTGCCCCCGATAAAGACACTATAACACCAGCTTCCAACGGTCACTTTGATTTTCATGTACCTTTACGATTGCTTTTGGGATTCGCTGAAGATTACAAACGGGTAATAATAAATGTCAAACAAGAATTAGTATTACTCAGATCTTCAACTAATAAGGACTTGATACTTGCAGACCCTGCAACTACGGAAGATAAACTGGAATGGCAACTACAGTTGGATAAAGTTGTTTGGAGAGTACCTCATGTAAGATTGGCTGATGAACATAGAATCCTATTATTGAGAAAGTTGAAATCTGACCGTGATATTGTGATGCCATTCCGAAGTTGGGAATTTCATGAATACCCTACACTACCTCAGACAGAACGACAAACATGGACCGTCAAGACATCAACTTACTTGGAACGAGCAAGGTACATAATACTCGGTTTTCAAACTAAGCGAAAAGATGTTATCACTGCAAATGCTGGTCAATTTGATCACTGTAAAATAAAGAATTGTAAAGTTTTCCTAAACTCTCAATTCTTTCCCTATGACAATTTGAATGTCATGTTCAGCAAAAAACGTTTTTCCATTTTATACGATATGTATGCAAGATTTCAATCATCATATTATGGAAAGACTAATACACCACTATTATCACCTGACCAGTATTATTCCAAGGCTCCAATAATTGTAATCGATTGTTCAAAACAAAATGAATCGGTAAAATCATCAAGTGTGGATATAAAAATTGAAATGGAATTTGAAGAACCAGTAGCGGATGGAACTTCGGCATACTGTCTAATTCTACATGATAAAATAGTTACTTACACACCGCTGACCGGAATTGTGAAGAATGTACTTTAAGAAGAATTGTACAACAACTGCAAATTTTTGAGGTTAGAATTATCTGCTTTAATTTTTGAGGTTAGAATTTCATTTGTGAAAGACAAGTTGAAAACAAACAATTATGTAATTGTATAAATTTCAAGGATTTTACGAAAAATATAAAAGCGAGAAAATAATTACTAGAAACTTCATTCTATCTTCAACCTTCGTATGGGAAACATCATTCGCAAGATGAATTCTACTAACGGAGAAGAAAATACACCTCTAATGGATGATAATAGTTCAGATATAGAAAAACAAGTTGAACGAGAAATGGACGAGTTCCTAAAATTCAACAAACATAAGAAGAGAGAAGAAGAAAAAGCTGAAAAAGAAGTAAAAAGGAAGAAGGTTGAAGTTAACATTACAACCAATATTTTAACAGAAGTATTTCTTCGGATTATCTACCCAATTTCTTCATGCATGACAAAAAGTATATCAGTTGGAATTTTAAAATCAATGGATTATTCACCAATTGTTATTTTAAATCATGGAAACAAAATGGTTACTTTCAGTGAAACTACTTGGGAATCTCTCATGAAACATTTACATCTTTTGGAGTGCTATTTAAGTAACAACACATTTGGAAGAAGAACAAGATTAAGTTTATTGGAATCAAATATTGAAGTTGATATAGTAAAACATCGTGGAGGACAAATTGTTCGCTTCAGAGATTTAACTACACATAATGTTAAATTATATTTCACTAAAGAAGAATTTTACACTTTAAGTTGTACTACCGGTCCCGTCACCAGATATTTGAAACAACTAATATTTTCAAGTGCAATAATTAAAGACTATCTAATTGATACATTGGACAAAAAACCTTTTGTTCCAATTTTATACGGTCCTGTGGATACTTCAATCTTTAATAGAATACCTCAAGAAGTTGAAATGTGGAGACAATTAAACAACTATCACACCAATTTTAATATTGATGAAGTGGCACAAGAAGTGAAAGAAGAAGAACAATCCTGTCTGTTATAAACATCGGCTCATTCAATTTTTAAGTCAGTTGTTAGTAAGACTTCATCATGAATAAACGGGTTTCGTTTTCTAATGCGCCACATATAATGGAAGTTAAAAGAGGTATAATTGAATTTCAAGCTTTCCGAGGAAATGATGGTAATTTTATTATTAAAGAATTAGTAATCTTGGACATGAACACATCAGTAGTTTATCATTATTTGTTCAAACCTCCAGTACCATTTAATAGACTAACAACTAAAGCGAAAGTTACAAACAAATGGTTGAACAAACATTTTCACAACTTAAGATGGGATGAAGGTTTCATTAATTATAACATGATGCCGCACATTATGAATCATTATTGCAAAGAGTTTAAAATTATCTACACAAGGGGATTGGTAAAAGCAAATTGGATACAATCATTTACAAGCAACGAAGTGATTAATGCAATAATTGATAAAGATTTCCAATGCTACTTCAACGAACTTTGTATTTCATCAAAAAGTTTTAAACATCGAAGGTCGCAGTGCGCTTTAAAGAATGCCTACCGCTTGAACAATTTCCTTCAACAAAGTGGTGGGTGTAGTGTCAGTAGTGGGGGTAGTGTCGATTATAAAAGCGAGAGCGCTACCATGACGCAGCATGAGTATTACTCTAACCTCCGAAGAGACAACATCTCCGACGGACATTCTTATTAACAAGAAGATTAACAACAACATCAAGATGGCATCACAGAACTTACTTCAAAGTTTAGTTGATCAGTTCAACGCTCATTCTAAATCATCAATTCTACCTACAAAGAAATGTTCTGAACTAAAAGAAGAAAAACACTACATCATTCATACGATTAAGAAAATGGAAACTTCAGTAGGTGATGCTATTAATTGCACATTGAGCGAGGCTCCATATACAGTTGGTGATGAACCAAAATTTCAGATCTTCCTACCAAGACGCTTTGTACAACTTCTTCAAAATGAAGATCTTCGTGTAGTTCAACCCGGCGCACTCTATTTGGTTTCGCACGGACCAAGTGGAAACAACTCAACTGAACTAACTATTCATGTAACACCTACTACTGATTAGTTTGTACATAACATTGTAACTATTTGTTTGTAATTGTTTTTCAATAAATATGATATAAAGAAAAAACAAAAAAAAATTAAAAGAAGCAACATATTGTGATGTCTTTGTACATTACAATATGTTGCTTTTTTTAAAAATTCCACGGGATGACCTTGACCCACTTTTGTGTGATTATAAAAGCGAAAATCTACTTGTAAAATTCATCAGTCTACGACTACCTTTCGTACCGTACACATCTCGCTCACTCTATCGCTTAATATAAAAACTAAAAGATGTCTCTCAAAGTCAAGTGTGCATCTTATGATACCAACACCATTACAACTTTTGAACAACTCGAAGATTTAACCAACGAAATGCGAGTTTTACTTACCGGTGGTTATCACTTAACTGTTGATGTTAGTGCTACTAATACAAGGATGTTCACTAAAACAAAATATTGCGATGATGAAATATTTATTTCTACACAACCTACAACTTCTTCATCGCCAACTGGTCAACATAACATCAAGTTCCAAAAGTATTACCAATGTTGAATAACTTTTGACAGACAAAACTACAACTAAAGAATCACATGATCAATGTGAGTTAATAAAAAGGATGTGATACTTGTATAAATAATCATTTGCTTCTCAGCTCTCACCACGACAAGACCTATTTAAGAAAATGTTGTACAGAATGATGATTCAACTTGATGGAAAAATCTATGGAAAAGACTACAACACCGTTGAACAAATGACCCAAGATTTAGATGTATTAACTAAAGAAGGATATCAAGCTAAATTAATTTTAAAATTTCCTGAAGTACATCCATTATCAACAGAAGAACTTGTTGCTATGGCTAAGGCGGAGAGAGAGAAAAAGTCTGAAGAAAACAAAGAGAAACAAACTTCCTAAATTTTAATAATCCTTACACTTGTAAGGTATAATTTTTTTAAAACTCCATTTGGATGACTTTGAAATTACCCCCGCCACTTTTCACAGTACATAAAACTCACTATTCAACACTATACACTCTTATTCTTTCACTGGACTCCGCAGCGTCAACATGGAAGAGCAAAAATACAAGTACAAACCTCGTTACTGTTGTGAACAACAGTGTACAGATTTAGGACCAATGATGGTGGATGGGTTAGCTTGTACTAAATGTGAATTCTTCGGATCTTGTTATTGCAAATGCAAAACAAAACAACTACCACCACCGGAATTGCGAACTTTCAAATTTTACAAATCAAGATATTTTCATACATGTTGTCCTCAAAGATGTTTTAAATTTCACCCTCTAGATCTTGCTCATTGTCAACGCACCAATTCTCATCAAGATGATTTTTGTACACATATGATAAAAAGATGTAAATACAGATCAGATTGGTATTCCGATCCTGTAGAACCATCAAATGTGTAATTTCAGTTTTACACTCTTTTTTAAAACTTCATTTGGATGACCTTGAGATTTCCCCCACCACTAGTTCTAATTTTTATATAATATTAAATCATTCCACTTCCAACACTCTAACTAACAACATGGAAAACAAATTTATCAAGTTTGAACATATAATAACTGACAGGGAAGAGATGGAAGAATTGTTTCAAAACTTACTTTCTATCATTGACGAATATCCTATAAGATGGTTCAGAATTGTAGTTCAATATTTAAATCCTGGTGAATTGTTTTCTTCATCGAGTGAAGAGGATGAAACAACTACTTCGGTTCAAATAATTGAATTAAAAGACGAAGAAGAAGAACTAAACATTTTATTCAATGATAAGCTCAAGGTTCCCCATATAAAAGCCCCCCTCCCTAGACGCCTGCTCAAGGTCGCCATTATATAAGCCCCCTCCCTATGTGCCGATCCTCATTCCATCCCCGACTCTTCAACGATGAACAACTCTCCTTTGGCCCGAATGAATTCTAGTTTTGAAATAAACTCTAAAGAAGAGTTACAAGACATTTTTAATATTTTACAAGAACTTGTAGATAATTTTACAACCATCAAAATGAATTTGGAAATAACATACGATTGTCCTATTTGTGATAAAGTTGAAAGTTCGGACGAAGACAGTTTACTCAATCTAACTCCTGCACCATCTGACACTACTGATGGTAATAACGAAGAGCAAAATATTTCCCCCACCACTTCTTTATAATTCTTCGCTCCCCCCACCACTTCTTTATTTAACTAACATTTCTCGCTTTCACTTCTCATTCCGTCTTCGACTTTTGAACTATCAACATCACTTGTTTTAAAATTTCAAACACTAACACAATCATGATGGATATAATGGATGAAGTTCCCTTCATTACTAGAATGGAAGAGGATAAATTGAAATTGGAAATTAAACGATTGGAAATGGAACGGGAAAACCAACTCGAAATGTTACGTTTGTTCAAGCTTTTCAAATACATCATCTGGGGACTCTGCGTTTACCTTCTCATCGTCGTTGGTGTTTGCATTTACAACTCTGTAGTTCATCACAAAAGTTCAACTTGTTTAAACTCTGCTGTTGCACATTAATTGTATGTTCACAAATAAAATTCAAAAGTTACTTCAACCTATCCCACTATCACCAACTAGTTCAACTTTGAACTATTTCTGGTGGTAGTTGGATAGGCTTTTTTAAAACTTACTCTGGATGACCTTGACATACTTTCCAAGCCCCAGTTATAACTGTTAAATTTCAGTTTTAAATTAACTCTTAATTCATGCCCAATTCTACTTCAAATTCAGGGCATATGCTCTCGCCATCTGCACCCCAGCATCTGACGCCATCTGCTCGAGCAGCTGCTCGGGCAGGTGGCACGACTTCCGGTCCAGAAGTAACCAAAACACACTACTACTTATTCATTCGCAGATTAAATTTTAAATGCCTTTGCTTTGTTCTAAACGGAATGAATGAGAAGGATGCTACTTAACATAAAATTCATATTCGATCTTTACTTCTTCGTTTTAAGATACATTTTTACATTTAAGCCGAAAACCAGAATACATAATTTGGGAAATCAAATAGACAACAAATCCAAGTTGGTTGCAAAATTTTCGGTGCAATGTTTTAATGAAAAATAATTGCTCGCCATTTCCAGCTCAATTTGAGATTTGATTTCAGTCATTTTTTAGTTCAGTGAGTCCTTTAGTTAGATGATTTATTAATCTAAAATTACACAGAATATTTTCTTGTTAAACCTTTGGTCTTTCGTCCCTTTATGGAACTAAAGTATCACGATTCATTGTCATCCCAAAACTAAGAACTGAAGATACTATGTGTAAAGTTTCATCCATCTATTTCGAGTAGAAAATTTAACCTGGTGTATTTCATTGGCACGATATGTGTTTGCTGTCGGCAGAGAACCGCGCGGGTCCATCGAATTTGGGAAACGTGATCAGCCAGATTCTGCTGTGCAAGACGATCGCGCCAGACTTCAATCAGGAGGAGATCCACAGCATCGCCAAGGACTCGCAGGAGCTCAACAGGATAGTCCACGAGATGCAGGAGTTCCTGCCGCAACAGGAGACCGCAGCCGGTAAACAACCCTCAACAAAACTCATCAATAATCAAACATATCAACCGACAGTTACACTAGTACCAAATTATTAAAAAGTAATAATAATAAAACACAAAACCCAACTTAAAATATAATGTAAAATCCTGCAACTTAAAAAAAATCGCATACAAATTAATATTGATAGTTTGATTCCGATCCCTAACTAATCAACAAACACATAAACAAGTCCAAAGAACGATAGTTTTCAAAGCTTCAAATACCTTAATATGTTTAAAATACGGTAATCAAACATTGAATTTTCCAACAACATAAAAGTAGCTAATAGAGTCAATGTTAAACCTTAAAGCTGAGAGTCGAAAGTCAGAGATTCGTTCAAAACATTGTAGATATTGATGTTGCCATGGTGCTACATTCATGGACTTCCGCTGTAAAATTTATTTATTTATTCATTTACTTCCTGTGACACAGTTTAAAAAACAAATTAAACTATTCCTCGTGGGAAATAAGTCCTCTACTTCACTTATACAAGCACCTTCACTCCACAATTGATTAGTAAAACAAAAGCTGTGCCTTAAAAAAACAAAGCAGGCAAAAAAATAGTTAACAATGTTAGTCTTAAGTTAGTAAAAAATTTACAACAGGAAATATGCAAGTTTGTTATGACACTAAAAAATAACAAAAATATATTAATTACACTTCCATGAATATGCATGGATAAAATGATTCTAATTTTCTACATTTGTTTTTGAAAATGTTTTTAATGTCAATAAAAATATGTCAGGGCAGTCTGATTCGACAAGTATGGTATTTTAGATCTCATCGTCCGGAACACGGGAGCAGGCTGTGTGCTATACTGAAACCGATATACAGATATACAGAAACAGCTGCATTTCTGCTGTGAAAAGCTGGGACACACAATGTGAGCCCGAGTGCAGGTCATTTAAGAAATTCCTCAACAACCTAAATAGAAACATCAATGTTTTTATTTCTCCCCTTGAGGGTAATTAGTTGAATTTAAATAAAGTTAATAAAAACTCATGATCGTTTGGTCATAAATTTCGATGGTTCTAAAGTATAAATATCAGCGAACTTTTCGAACTTTTTCGATTACTTGAGCAGGACAAGTGTACACTGGTTCCCAAACCACAGCCGCATATGAAATCTGACCAAAGAATTGCACAGATTGGCCAATGTGCGGACATATTTTTTTTTTTTTTGCGTTCGAATAATAAAACTCAGGTCACTGTACGTTGAATATACTATAGATTTAATGTGATGTTCTATTATTGTGATGTGATTTTAATTACATATAAAATCGATTTCTCTAAATATATAATTTCTTTATGGGGTTTTAATCTCTTTTAAAAACGAGCGAAAGCTGCGATAGGAAAAGTGTAATCTCCGGTAAGTTTAAATTTGATTTTGAATTTATTTTTCAATTTAATATTTTTTATTATATCCACTGTAGATCATTGGGGATATTTTGACACTGTGAACATTTATGTTGGCAATAAACATCTATCTAAAGTTGAATAAATTAATTCATAAAATATTTCAACAGCATCGTCAACATTGTTTCATTTATCAATTCATTCCAGTTAATTGAACATAATGCAATAAAGAGTAAAAAATCAGTTCAGCGAAAACTGTACCCCGTCTCGTTACGCAATCTCAGCCGATAAGATAAGGAACTCGTGACTGGACACGTCATCCACAGCACCGAGCCGGATTCAGTGTCTCCAGGTGTGGGGATTTTTCTCCATATTGGGGATTTTTAGAGCTGAAAAATAGTGGTGGGGATTTTTGTGGGGATTTCGGTCACGCGGGGATAAAGTGAGGAATTTGAATGTTAATCTTTAAAATTAACAAGATTGACTGGCAGAACCAGAACCAAAAATTCTCAGGATTGAAGTTAAGACACTTATATTAAAACTACATGTATATTAGGGTGTTCTCAACATGCGGCCACCAAACAAACCGGTAACGATTATACCGGTGGATTCTGGTGATAGCAATGGTTTGCAAATTTCGATCCTAATTTCCTACTGTATAACCGAGTTTTTTTTTTTTTTTTAATTCAATACCGAAATGAATTAATTCTCGGTGGGGAATTGTAAGGAATTATATGCCTGATCGTGAGGAATTGTGGGGATTTCATGCTTGCCGGTGGGGAATTGTGGGGAATTTCGTGCCTGCAGGCTGGTAGGGATTTGTGGGGATTTTTAGTGTTGTCAAGTGGGGATTTTTAATTTTTCGACCTGGAAACACTGGCCGGATTACAATCTTCATCCTATACCAGTGGAGATAAACATCGGACCACCTACATATTTGTGATGCTAGCTTATGGCTAGGTTTAGTGTTTTATCCTGGAAATCAATTATACCGATTCGAAGATTATTTACACAGTTCTTTACAACATGCGTTTCCAGATACCAAATTAAAATTACAACTATGTATACCGGTACCGGCATATCATGATAGGAAATATTTTAAGATTTAAGGGACAAAACTCGTTCAGTAATACTAATACTAAGCATAAATTATTTTAATATTCATATTAAGAACAAAGAACTTAGTTGATTTTACTCGCTGTAATTTGGCTAGTGAAAGGTAAAATTGTTAGACATGAATGAGTCTGTATTTAAAATTTTAAGTGTTGCAATCTGTAGTGAAAATGACAAACTGTCTAATCCAGCTGATTAAAAAGCATAGATAAGATGATAGAATTAAATATTCCCATAAGATTAACATTGAATATTTCTTTTACTATGAGGCAGAGCCTTTTTGACCAACGTTAGTTTAGAGCAGCAAAAATTTTTCTAATTGCACCATTTAACAGTGATAAAAATTTTCATATAATTTACTAAAGCCCTTGTCGTGTGAAAAGAGATTAAATATTGGTATTTTAGCACAACTTGGCTAGTTTAACGTACCATAGGGCAAAGCCCTAGGGTAGCTGAGGCAATTTAAGTTGTAATGAACCTTCACACCACTCTTGTCTACAACAGGAAAAAAATTTAGATCATCAGGTAAAGTCGTTGTCCCGTGAAAAGAGGACAAAATAGGTCCCATTAGCGTTACAGACACAGTGAAAGACAGACAGAGAGAAAGAGAGAGAGAAAGACAGAGGGAAAGAAATTTAGATGACACCGATTTTGGATTCTGTGATACATAAAAATTAAAAATAACCAAAAATTTCAAGATTCTCAGCAATGTACAGACAAAAGTCTAATTTTATTAATATAGATTGTTTAAGTCTGGTAGCACGAACAAGTTGCAAGTAAAACATCTGCATTTAGCAAAAGATAACAGGGTTCTAAAAACCCTTGCATTTATTTCGAGAAAAACAGATGATTTTAGACAGTTAGGCCTATAGCTGAAATTAAAAATTTTATTTAAAAATTCTAAAAACCAGAGCCAAAGAGACCAGTCTCTTTAATTTTAGAAAAGTTAAGATCCAATATCTATCTTAATTGGTTAGTTTTAAAACACGGTCCCCGTAAACCTCTGCATCTATAAAACTTTTTGCCACTAAAAACAGATGATTTCAGACAGTTATAACTGAAACTAGAAATTGTATTTAAAAATTCTGAAACCAGAGAAGACGAGATCCGTCTCTCTACTTTTAGAAAAAGTTAAGAGTCAATCTCTATCTTAAGTAGTTAACTTGAAAACACGATCCCCGTAAACCTCTGCACTGTCTGCAGCCATCAAACTCGCCTAGCGCTACGGCCGTGAGGCGGCATTCGGTAACGTCGTTCGGGCTCAGGTAGACCGGAGCCTTGCCTTGGTTACATAACCTCTTTCGTGTGAAAAGGTAGATATAGTACCTTCGCTGATGTCCGATGTTTACACTGTTGTTTACTTGAAAATCAATCAATTTCCTTAGTCTACTGATGGGAAAATTACAAACTTTAAGGACTTGAAGAGTTGTAATTTAGAGTTGTAAATAATAGACAATAAAAATAACTAAATAGTTATAAAATGATGTTTTTTTTTATTTTAACGATTTAATATCCATTAACCAATTAAATCCATTAAATTTCTTAAGGTGTTTTACATCACAGTAACCACTGGTAGTTCCAGAAGAATAATGACTTTTACAATTAGAAACATGTTTTATAATCAAATTTTACATGCATTAGGGTATTGTTTTCATGGGTTTGTGAGATTATATTATAAGTTCACGTTTTATGGACAGCTTAGTGTCACAATGTAAACTTAGTTAGCTTTTATTGAGAGTTTTTAGCGAAATTTAAGATGTTTGGCGTATTTGTGGGAAAGGGGGAGTATGACCTTATGAAAATCTTGCCCCCCCCCCCCCCCCCCAATCAGAATGCTGAAATGACGCCTATATCCCACTCCTTATATGGCCACTACCCTTTGTACACCTGAAAGTAAAGTTTCATATAGGCCTACCTATAAAGCAATTTATTTTATTTTATTTTATTTTTTTTTTTAATCACCAGGAATAAACATTTTGTAATGATTAAATAATTTTAATAATCTTTTAAATATTTATAATTCAAGTAAGGATTAAATAACATTATATGAATTTAGGAGTAGGAGGGTCCAGGATTCTCTTCGGCTATTTATTTTGGATACAGGTACAGCTACACCTGAAACATATTACAGAAATATCTCACCTTGGAAAGTCTCATCAAATGGTGGTAAAATTACGCATTCAGCCAAAGTTCAAGGAATCAATGGTCGATTCCTGTTCTGATTCCTAATGCCATCCTCAGTCAAGTCCGTTTCTTCGGAAATGGGACATGCACTTCCTCATTATAAATATTACTTACTTCTTCTCGGATGATAGATGTTTGTGCTCTTTTTAACCTCACAACTGTCCCACGAGACTTGATATGGGGTGGACGTAATAAGTAGTTAACGTTTGTAAAAATGAATATTTTGGTTATGTATTAATCAGTCGTAAATGGATTTGAAACTGGATTCAGCTGCTCTTGTTCATTGGGCTATTAAAAATTAATTGTATGATCTTCGTAAGTAACAAAGCAACACCTCATATGATACAGCACACTCACAGTCAGATTCTTCTTAAAATACGCAACTGAGTGCATTGATGTCTTCCATCTACTAATGTATTTCATGTGATATGTTCCAGAGAGGGGCTCGGCCCTGGTGGCGGACGACGCGACCAGCAAGTGGACCAAGAAGCGCAGGAGGAACTCCCTATACCGCAACGTCGGCTCGTTCTGCTGCATGTGCCGCCCCAACTACCTGTGATAGCGCCCCCGCCCGCGCCCCGGCGCCCCGAGCGCCCCTTAGCGCCCCTGCTCGCAATAAGTCGTGCCTGAGTCCCAGGGACTCTCTACGATAATCACTCACTCACTTCATCCTCACACTCACTGTACATTCACCTCTAGGCATAAGACTCACTCGACATAGAGGGACGGTACGAAGCGACGGGTATTTACAGTTAACCACAGTTTCTCCTTAAACTGAATATAAACTAAAAGTTCTTGCTCCGCTGTAAGCTAGTTTAGTAGGTATGATGAAAAAATCAATAGTATGAAAGACTCCCCTACAGAAAAACTATTTTCAAACTAAATTTAGCAATTTTAACCCCAGAGGATTTTGTTGACTTGGGAAGTCGTACGTATTTTTATTATCTAACATTGATCCCACGGGAATGGATCATGGGGAAGGATCATGGAAAACATAAATAATACCAATTTCAACTTCAAAAAACACAAAAGTATTTTGCTATTGAATTAGCCGCTATATTAGAAACAGATTTGTGATATCGCCAATCGTGTTTTCAAAATTAAAATTACTCTCTTATTTAATGGTCAAAGAAATAAAAAACATTATATCCATTTAAATATTTCACATACTTTGAAACTTTTATTCTTTACCATACTAGTGAAATGTACGCTGTATTTGTTAACTATATTACACGTTATGAATTTATGATTTTGTAATGGGGTGCGTAGTTATAAACGTGTTCAATGTACTCACTCACTACCATCATAGTTCACTGAATGAGTTTCTTACAGTTGGTCACAGACGGAGCGATTATGATAAAACCATTTTAGTGTGTGTGTTTTTATTAAGTACATGCATTATTTATATTCTGGAATTAATCATGTAAAATATATATTTATCACTATTATATTTTATACAGTTCATTCACACAATGAGAAAAAACTCCAATAGATGAATTTTAGCAATATATTTCGTGCTAAAAATGATTTGTTTTTAAAATCTAATATATATAATAATAAACAGAACTCTTGCCTTACACAAAGACGGGCTGGCATCACAAATGCATAAAAAAACAAAAGACCTACATCACATAAATGGCTATACAGGCATCAGCTGTAATCGTATTCAGTTGTAATGTCATGAAGTAGACTGGTATTTGTGTGACACTAGTATATGAGTTAGTGTTGGTTTACCGAGTCAATTTGTAATCATTTTCCTAATTTATTTATATATAGCACCGAAACGAGAGCTTTATTAGGAACTTACTATATTGTAAAAGAGACGGATTGAACACCACCCAGATTATTAAAAATCAGGGCTTTACAAAAATGTCTAAATAAGCTAAGAATTATATATCTTCGTGAGAAAACTGAGGGAATGAATATATTTTAACGTTTTATAATATAATAAGTCTTTTATTTACTCATAGAAAACTAAATAAATACTGTGCAGTTTTACTTTGAGATTACCGATTTATATGTTACTGTATTATACCTGGAAGCAAATTTATATTACTAAGAAAAATGTTACTTCTTTCAATCAAATGCAATATAGTTTAAAAACTAATACGGACGAATTTTGTAATAAAGTATGTAATGATATTTTACTATTATATTTTTTCATGTACTTAAAAACCTGAGGAAGGTAAGAACTATATGCACAGAGGTTTTATGCAACTTAGAATAGGTATTTTTTAGCTATTTTGCCCCTTTATCTGCATTCACTCTGATGTGTTTATGATGAATATACCTGAACTAAGAGTGATTAAAAGTCACCGACATCGTATTTTGATATTTACTTTTGCAGGACTTGATAGTTGTTTAACACCAAAATTATTGCACATTATATAACACATCGTAGCATTTCACCAAAAACATTACTTGACCAAGTTTTACTGTATTTTGTAATATATTAACACTAGAAATATAGGAATTGTTCGTGTCGTGATTATAATAAAATTATAGGACGTACTAAATTTATTTAGTAGTAACATGTTAGAAGATCTTGGTATTTAGAATAGGTAATTAAGAGAAATACAGTAGCTCTGTTCACTAATGGTTGTTCGCCAACTTTTATACTTATACCAACCAGAGTTGCAGAATCAGACAGTTAATAATTTCAAATACTATTATATTACATTAAAAATGACAACTGTGATTTAAGAATTTCGTCAAAACGAAAGTATTTTATTTTTGTTCTTAAGAGTATAAATGAGTCGTGGTCTTTACTCGTAGTAACTGATAAAAATTTGATTAATTTAATTTAAATTATTTTCTACTGGTATAAATAAATTTATGTGAAACAACAGCTTTGTATTTTTTACAGTCATAAATTAAATTCACTATTTGAAAATAGGTACTGTAGTCTTGTATGAAAAATTTGTTAAAATGATTGTACTTTGTACTTTATGCAAGGAAGATTTATTTATATATAAATAGTAATTGTAAATTCTGATTTCATTTGCAATATTCTACAGAGAAAATATTTTTGAACATTCAAGGTGGAACTTAAAAATTAATGTTATGAAATAAGAACAGAAATTACATCTTCAACAAATATTAAGAATATAGTTCTAATTTAAACACACCTTATATAACTAATTGCTTCAATGTAAATTTAATAATGCATTAATTAATCTTACATACGAATTTATGATAATTTTACAAGCCACACCTAAATTAAAATAGTTCTTTCATAAATGTTTTGACTTTATTGTATAAACTATTCATTGTATAAACTATTTTATCAGTACTACTAGAATATTATTTTTCTATTACTTCTATTTTTTTTCGTTTATTTTTCAAAATCTCGGAATGTATATTATACATTAAAATTAAATTATGTCAATTGATAAGGTAAAAAATATTGTATTTATAACATAAATTGTTACAGAGTTATACTGTTTAAACCTGTAAAATAAATCTATTTACTATGATTATCGAGTTGTCATTGAACATCTACACCTACGGTATATACTGTATAGCCTACGGTCAGGTCATTGAAATAAAGGATTGTGTTTTAAATATATGTAATGTCATGGGTAATGCATTTACAGTATTATTGTGGAATGGTTTTGGAAATCATAACAAATGAATCCAAATATATTAGATATGTGTGTGATTTATAACGATGACCACAGACTTTTGCACATAACTTTCAACCTGAACAGTCAAGATTTTGGAAAGATCTTAACACATTTGACAAAGGTGTAATGTAAAAATAACAATACCCCCGTCGCAGCCAACTTTCGTACCCAGCAAATTTCCATTCCCATTTCTCAGTGTTGTCAGTGTGTGTCATTTTCGTATTATTATTTCCCCATAAACACCATGGGGTGAGTATCCCGGTTTGCCACCATATGGGTTTAGTAAGCAAATATAAACGAAACTCTTCATAGTGAATCTTCTTGCCAAAATGTATTGATCTATATCAATAAATAATCAATAAAGAGGGTTTTATTGATTTTCCATAAAAATAACATGGGAAACATATTTTTTCTCCATACCCATATAAACTAAGTAAAAAATTAGAAATGCCAAATTGTTTGTTTTTTAAGCCTTATAAAATTGATGTTAAAATTGAAAAAAAAAAATTAAAACTAAGGGCGAAGAAACAAAAAAGCATTTTTTACCCTTTTGAAACCCCATAAAAACCCGTTTCCATATCCTGGTTAAGCTGGTTCACAAACTCATGAAAATAGACCTTGTCCTACACCCCCATACCTAATTTTTCTTAAATCGGGGGTCCCTAACAAAAGCTATCATTACCACGGACACATAGATTAGATTTATACATATGAAAATGAACGAATGGTCTTTTTTGCTTCTGGGGATCTAAAATGAAAAAGTAACATGGTTCCCCTATAGGAAAATTCAGTAAAAACAACAGGGTTAAATTTATATTTTAGACAAGAATGAGTGGATTGTACAGTAGTAACGTCTACAGCAGGTAAATGTAAGACAGGCATATCTGGATGCGAAGACAGTAGTGTTATGAGCATAGCGGTGGTGGTGGGGGATTTGACTGAGACACACAATCAGCTGTGTCAGTCGCAGGCGGCGCGGCGGCGGCGGCAGACGACACATGGGGGACCGATAACGCGGGGACTGGACCATATCGAGAATATCGCTGACAGCCCTTACACCTTACACCAATGGTTAACTTGTGCTTTGGAAAACACATGGTCGTATCTTCATCAATGTATTGAATTGGTTATTAATAGGGAGATCATTTAAATGTAAATTTGAGTTTATTTATTGCTGATAAAAGACGAATAGTACTATACAGATAAAGTAGTCTACTGAAAGAAATCGAATTTATTAAGTAAAAATGTTTTGTTGCATATATAACGAAACACCCTATTATCTATAAGATAGTAATTTTACAGTTTCAAATTATGATGTTTGGCTAGAAGAAGAAATGATCCCACAAAAACTTCCTACTAATTAACCTTAAATAAAAATCATATATCTTTGTTACCTAATCGATTTTATGCTTACAACTATATTTGAGTCTAATTGAGACCTCACCACCAAAAGGAGTTCTAACTCAAAAAGGATGGACTTTTATCTCGTCCTCTTCTCCAACCGAGTTTGTGATAGACAACATTTAAACCAACAAAATAAGAATGTCAAAATTAACATTTAATTAAACTGTTAACCACTTCTATGTTATTCTACACTAATTTAAACATATGTCAATTAGACATAGTTTTTTATAATGTTTATCATCATAAATAAAATATTAGGGGTTCTGGATGTAACCCTGTTTGTTAAGAGACCTTTTAAAACGATAATTTGACTCCCAAATGGTTCTTTAATGTGTTAAATACGGGGCATTCGAACCCTTCAAAGGGGTATTTTTGCCCATAAATATTTCCAGAAATATTGGACTAAAATGTCAGAAAGGACTCGGAATAAATTGAGCAATAGCCGGCCGAGCCCCAGATACACCGATACATATTGAACAACCCGGGACACATTTGGCTGAAGCATTGCCAACCGTATTTTCATGGTATAGAAAAACTTTCTTGATATGAAGGATCATAGTGGTTCTTTCCTTAAAGAAACACAGGGGTAAAAGTGATAGGTTGGACACGTAAAACACTATATAAATTTAAAACACTTAATTATTCATGTTTTAATTTTAGTAATAGATAATGATATTGCTTATTTAATCTGTTAGTTATTTTAATTGTAGTATTTTCACTTTAAGACATGACAATAATGTTACTGTAAAACGAAGAAGCTAATGAAATTGCCCAACAATGTGTGAGAAAATGAGGCAAGGTACTTGTACTAAAACGTGCGATGCATGCTATGGGTAAGCCCCAGGCTATGCGAGGTGACCACTAGACACTAGACCAGATGAATGTTGCCTGCCACTCCTGCCTGTCCCTAGCGGCTCGGTGTCTTTACCTTGACGTCTTCTAGTGGCAGATATTGCTCCCTTGTGCAGCATTTTAAACTAGGACATAGGAATCCCATCCACCCTGCCAGTTTATACATCTCAGGGGTACCAACCGACATTGTCACTAGCCGATGACGTGACACGAAAAATAACTACATTATTTAAAGTAAATATTAAAATTTTATGTTCTTATTTTGAAACATCATAGTGGTTGTATAATTGAATGAATTGGCACACGAATTAAAGATTTTTAGACGCAATTACATCTATTTTTAATTTTATCGTTTAATTATTGTTTCATTTGTTTCTCTGCCCAATATACATGTGTTCTTTGCTAAATAGTAATATTAATGATGTTTATAGTTGTGTCAACTTGGTGGTTTTTTTTTTTTTTTTTTTTTTTTTTTTTTTTTAACTAAAGTATATGAAATAAAAGAATATTAAAATAACAAAAATAATTCCTTGATAAAAACCATTTTAAATATATAACAACGGTCTCATGTGTTTGTAACCAGTATTTTAAGATATATATTTTTACAATAACTAAAATATGAAGCAAAGTATAAGAAAATCTTAGGGTAGGTTTACACGTGAGAGTTTTTCACTCTCGGAGAGTAGTTAGTTACTCTCATAAAAATCTCAGACAGCTGTTAATAGTATTCGCAGAAAACTGTCTGGGATTAACAATCTTAAAAATTCGCTGGTTGTGTAAACACCTCTGCGAGTACCTGCTGAGAGTACGAAACTCTCTGAGAGTGAAAAACTCTCACGTGTAACCTACCTTTACATATAATGACCTGTATCATTCTATCAACCACATGGTAAGTTATAATTCAACTCATAAAATATATCACTTTTATGGATAACTCATTTATTTATTTATTCCACAGTACAACACTATAATTTATGAAATAAAAAACAAACAAACAAGAAGACAATTCTTTTAGAATCCTATACAATTAATTAAAAGTGGCACAATAGTTAATTTCATCATACTTTCGTGATAAACCATGGTTTTCAGAATAGTCAGCTGTGATGAAAACTAGTCGATTCCCAATGGGTCAAGTAAACAGTCAAAAGTAAAAAAAATGGATTAGGACGGAAAATAAACTTTCAAGATTTGCCACCACTAGCGTTGCTATTTTACTTACAGTGTTTCATTACAATTCTCAATTCCAAATTTCCAAATTTGGTTCTGTATACAGATGGCTCAGTGTATCTGTGCTCATAGCTTTTGACAAATATACTCTAAAACTGACTTTATTTGCGTTTTGTCTCAGATCAAAACATTTTTGGATCTTTATGACGACCTAGATATTACATCAGACCGATGTTTTTATAAAAGTAACCCTACCGCGTCCCTTGTCCATCCTCTTTTCTAAAAATCCATGAGCACAGATACACCGAGCCATCTGTACATTGTCCGCATTATACAATAATTTTAAATATCTGATTGTTTCTAGAAAACATATGAAATAATAACGAACCTCCAATGAAATTTATTTGTCTACGTCAATTTTTATTAAACAGCTGAAAACATTTAAAAAAACAAGACAAACAAAATAACAACGTAAAAGGGGGTATATTGGACATAGGTCCAAATTTATTAACTTTTACCCATACTGTAGATTTATTTAAAGTGGTGTAGTGAAAAGTACTGTTCGTAACTCGTCCAAAGTGGAACACATCGTACTTGAAATACGATCTTCCACGGGTAACGGCCACTTTCCCGACTGGTGACAAAATATACTATAAAACTATAGTAAAGAACAACAACAAATATTAACAATAAATCAATACAAAGCGTAAAAATCATAACAGTCACAATAAATATTAAACTGTTAAATAATAGCTTGTTTTAATACTCTCTCGTCCCTTAAAAATTAAAAGTCTCAGCTTATCGTGACTTTATTTTTTGTGAATTTATATGTATATATATATATATGTATATATATATATATATACAAATATATATATACTGTATATATAATATATTATATATGTACTATATATAAATGTATATATATATTTATATTTATTTATTTATGACAGAAGATCATTTGCTTATATGAATAAGCTATATCATTTTTAAGGCCAAAGTCATACACTCTCATCTTAAAAAATACTGTCCGGAAGTAAACTTTCAAGTTTTCTTGTGTAAAATTCTTAAGGAAGATTCGTCTGCCAGCTTACAGGGTTATTAAAAGTTAACCACCACCAGATCCTTTACTTTACCAAGAATCATTATTCTCACTAACGAAGGGCGTAAAAATTCTGAGGTATCAAATGTACACTTTTGTATTTTGTTAAATTAAAAAAAAAATCAACAAAAATGTTATACTGTATCTCAAATCTGAGTATTTATGTACAACATAAGAGTTTAAAAACATTTTATTAAATGCAACTTTGTTTCAATAAAATAAAAAATTATGATTATAATGTTTTATACATTTATTTTCTGTTTAATTGCTCTATTCGTTAAATAAATAAATGACTTAAAGGTATTCTGTCTGTCACAATATGCGAATGTATTTATCAGACAAAACCAAATAAAACAACTACATAAAAAATTCAACCAATATTAAATTTAATACTTTAACTAGTTATGGTTATTCAAAAAATAATGGTTGTTTATTGCTTTTGAAAAAATAATAAATAACAATCTTAAAATAGTGATTTTAATCTTTCAGATAGTTTAATCCCCTTACTTACCCTGAACTAAATAACTTAATGTTACTTTATAAAAAATTTAACAATATCTTGACTATAGACCCCGAAATAATTAATTTATTAGCACTGTATATGTAAACTACAGTGTTAAGGAATGAAAAGTGTTGAACTTATTTATGACTGGTAAACTACATACCGGGTGTCCCACGAAGAGGTTTAAACGTTTGATTTTATATTACGTGCCCATTCATGCACCGAACCTTTTTAAACTTTACACAGTTTACAAAGTAGGTTCTAAAAATGTGCTGTAAAAATTTCAAATTTAAAAATTTCAAATTTAAAAATGGTATTTGTGTAATGTCTAACTGTTGTTTTAATATACAAAAACAATAATTATTAAAATATCCTTACACATTCAAACTATATTTAAGTAACATGTTGTTTAGTAGGTGGATTGTGTTCAGAGGTATTGTACAATACCTGTTGGTCGAATAGAAGATAATAATGTATCGCCAAAATGTTTTGCTCGTCACAACTCACTGATCGGAGTGCGGAGGTGATCGGCTCACAGGTGATGTTGGGATGTTTGCCACCAAAAAATAACGCGGGAATGAGCCCCAGAAGCACCATCCCTCACGCCGCCGCCGCGCCTCAGGGAGGGGATGCCTCGCCGATACCAAATGACCAACCATCACACGAGAGCAACGTAACGATACACATGGTCTACATCAATGCAGATGATCGTGATGTGATCGTTGCAGACACCGTAGGTAGCCTAAGATAGTTGAACTTCTGTTGTCTGACGTCGACGAAGTATTTCGACCATACATGTTTGGCATCAAATCGATGTTTCAAAAATAATTAGGCACTTGGACTAAAATTTAAAGCTGATATTATTGAAACATCGCATTGACCATTATGCTGCTGTATTTTTTAACACTCTACCGATGCAACAAGATGATACAGTAAAAGATCTTTAAAACTCCAATTGAGCTATACCATACCTACAGGGTGTCTGGAAACTCTCGTCCGAAACTCCGTGTGGTAATTTCTTTTATTGAATCAAAATTAACAAACAATTTTGTGGGAACATAATAAAATGATTTGTTTAGCCACTAGCCACCATTTTGTTTTTTACACTTAAGAATGTTTTAAAGCTTTGGTATAAACCTGTATTAAGTTTATATTTGGCATGAACCTTTACAACACCCATGTCCATTTCCAGGGAAAAATTATTTTTTTTTATGTGTACAGTTTTTAAAATGGTGGCCATTTTAATGTTTTAAACTCAAATATCTCAAACCAATAAATGTTATCAAGAATATACACATATCAGAAAGTTGATACGTGTATATTCAATATTCAATGATACGTTAGTAGTGGGAAAAAGCCACTTTCAAAACCAGCCACGTGCCGCCGGAAGCCATGTTCCGGGGCAGGCGTCTTCCGGTCGATTATTAAATGAGGGGGGAGGAGGTGGGGTGAGGGTTTGAAGTAGATTTGCGCATAGATTAAAAGTCAGTTCAAAACTGAAATTCAACAATTGGGAGTTGAACTAAATTTGCGCATAAATTAACCGGGGTTGAATTAAAGCCTCGCATAAATTAAAAGTTAGTTCAAAATTGTAATTCGACGGTGTTAAAAAAAACTCTAACAGTTGAACGAAAATAAAAGTCAGTTCAAACATTGCGCAGCCATAACAAGAGAGAGAGAGAAGGTAAATAGAAGTGTTAAGTTCCGCGGATAGAACAAGAATGAAGAATGAAACATGACGCGTCGAAATATATGCGTGACTGTAGATGTCAGTTAATGGGGGGTCTAGAGCTTCCGGCCTGTCAGATAGTGAATTAATCAATGGGGGGGTGGGGAGTGGAGATGGCGTTCGGTTGAACTAAATTTGCGCATAAATTAAAAGTAAGTACAAAACTGAAATTCAACTTGATAATGGGGGTACGGAAAGTATGTCAAGGCCATCCCGAGTAAGTTTTAAAAAAGCCTACCCCGCTACCACAGGAAATAGTTCTGAGAGTTGAACTACCCGGTGATAGCGGGATAGGTAGAAGACTCTTTTGAACTTTATGCGTAAAAACAAATACAATCAATGTGCAATACCAGGAACTATACAGGTTGAATCTTTGTGATGAACTATGGAGTTGTAGAAACAAACGCCGACGACGAGAAAAAGGTAAACGCAGAGTCCCCAGATGATGTATTTGAAAAGTTTGAAGAGACGTAATATTCCGAGTTGGTTTTCCTGTTCCATTTCCAATCGTTTAATTTCCAATTTCAATTTATCCTCTTCCATTCTAGTTACAAAGGGAACTTCATCCATCATATCCATCATGATTGTGTTAGTGTTTGAAATTTTAAAAGAAGTGATGTTGATAGTTCAAAAGTCGAAGATGGAATGAGGAGTGAAAGCGAGAAATGTTAATTAAATAAAAAAAGTGGTGGGGGGAAAGATGAATTACAACGAAGTGGTGGGGGAAAGATTTTGCTCTTCATTATTACCGTCAGTAGTGTCAGATGGTGCAGGAGTTAGATTTAGTAAATTGTCTTCGTCCGAACTTTCAACCTTATCACAAATAGGACAATCGTATGTTATTTCCAAATTCATTTTGATAGTTGTAAAATTATCTACAATTTCTTGTAAAATATTAAAAATGTCTTGTAACTCTTCTTTAGAGTTTATTTCAAAACTAGAATTCATCCGCGCCAATGGAGAGTTGTTCATCGTTGGAGAGTCGGCGAGTAAATGAGGAACGCCGCCAAGGGAGGGGGCTTATTTAACGGTGAGCTTATGATTAAATAAAAAGCTAAGTTCTTCTTCTTCGTCTTTTAATTCAAATATCTTAGCTGGAGTAGTTGTCTCGTCCTCCTCACTCTGTGATGATGAAGATAATTTACCAGGACGTAAATATTGAACATCAATTCTGATCCATCTCATATAATATCTATCCATCATAGCGAGCAAGTTTTGAAACAATTCTTCCATTTATTCCCTCTCAGTTATTATATGTTGAAACCTGACGAAAGGCGTTCCCATGTTGTTAGTTAGAATGTTGGAAGTAAAATAATTCAAAGTTGGATTTAATAAGATACAAAACTTAAACTAATGGTGGGGGAAATCTAAAAGACTTATGGTGGGGGGAATCTAAAAAAAACCAATGGTGGGGGGAAATCTCAAGGTCATCCAATTGAAGTTTTAAAAAAAGAGTGTAAAACTGAAATTACACATTCGATGGTTCAACAGGATCTGAATACCAATCCGACCTGTATTTACATCTTTTTATCATATGTGTACAAAAATCATCTTGATGAGACTTGGTGCGTTGACAATGAGCTAGATCGAGAGGATGAAATTTGAAACATCTTTGAGGACAGCATGTATGAAAATATCTTGATTTGTAAAGTTTCAAAGTTCGTAATTCCGGTGGCGGTAGTTGTTTTGTTTTGCATTTGCAGTAACAAGATCCGAAAAATTCACATTTAGTGCAAGCTAACCCGTCCACCATCATTGGTCCTAAATCTGTACACTGTTGTTCACAACAGTAACGAGGTTCGTACTTGTAATTTTGTTTTTCCATGTTGACGCTGCTGAGTCCAGTGAAAGAATAAGAGTGTATAGTGTTGAATAGTCAGTTTTATGTACTACAAAAAGTGGTGGGGGTAATTTTAAGGCCATCCAAACGAAGTTTAAAAAAAACTATACCTTACTAATGTAAGGAAAATTGATACTTAAGAAGTTTGTTTCTGTTTGTTTTCTTCAGACTTTGTTTGTTCCTGTTTGTTTTCTTCAGACTTTTTCTCTCTCTCCTGTTTGTTTTCTTCAGACTTTTTCTCTCTCTCCGCTTTAGCCATAGCGATAATTTCTTCAGTCGATAGTGGATGTACTTCAGGAAATTTTAAAATTAATTTAGCCTGATATCCTTCTTGGGTTAATATTTCTAAATCTTCTGTCATTTGTTCAACGGTGTTGTAATCTTTTCCATAGATCTTTCCATCAAGTTCAATCATCATTCTGTATAACATCTTTAAAAATAGGTGTTGACGCAGCGAGAGTTGGGAAGCGAATGATTAGTTATCCAAGTATCACACCCTTTTTATCAACTTGACATTGATCACGTGATTCCTTAGTTTTATTTGTTAAAAGTTATTTAACATTGGTAGTACTTGTGGAACTTGATGTTATGTTGACCAGTCGGCGATGAAGATGTTGTAGGTTGTGTAGAAAGAAATACTTCATCATCGCAGTATTTTGTTTTAGTAAACATCCTTACATTAGTAGCACTAACATCAACAGTTAAGTGATAACCACCGGTAAGTAAAATTCGCATTTCGTTGGTTAAATCTTCAAGATGTTCAAAACTCGTAATGGTGTTGGTATCGTAAGATGCACACTTGACCTTTAGGGACATGTTGAAGTTTTGTATTCAGTGATAGAGAGCGAGATGTGTACGGTACGAAAGGTAGTCGTAGACTGATGAATTTCATAAGTAAATTTCCGCTTTTATCATCACATAAAACTAGGCCAAGGTCATCCCGTGGAATTTTTAAAAAAGCAACATATTGCTATGTACAAAGACATAACAATATGTTGCTTCTTTTATTTATTTTTTTTTGTTTTATATCATATTTATTGAGAAACCATTACAAACACATAAATTTACAATGTTATGTACAAACTAGTTAGTAGTAGGTGTTACATGAATAGTTAGTTCAGTTGAGTTGTTTCCACTCGGTACGTGTGAAACTAAATAGAGTGCGCCGGGTTGAATAACACGAAGATCTTCATTTTGTAGAAGTTGTACAAACCGTTTCGGTAGGAAGATTTGAAACTTCGGTTCGTCACCAACTGTATACGGCGCCTCGCTCAATGTGCAATTAATAGCATCACCAATTGAAGTGTCCATCTTCTTGATTGTATGTATGATGTAATGTTTTTCTTCTTTTAGTTCAGAACATTTCTTCGTCGGTAAGATTGTTGATTTAGAATGAGCGTTGAATTGATCAACCAAATTTTGAAGAAAGTTCTGCGATGCCATCTTGATGTTATTGTTAATCTTCTTGTTAATCTTCTTGTTAATAATAATGTCCGTCGGAGATGTTGTCTCTTCGGAGGTTCGAGTAATACTCATGCTGCGTCATGGTAGCGCTCTCACTTTTATTACCGACATTACCCCCACCATTCTGTCGAAGGAAATTATTTAAGCGGTAGACATTCTTCAAAGCGCACTGTGACTTTCGATGTTTAAAACTCTTTGATGAAATACAAAGTTCATTGAAGTAGCATTGGAAATCTCTATCTATTATTGCATTTATCACTTCGTTGCTTGTAAATGATTGTATCCAATTAGCTTTTTCCCATCCTCTTGTGTAGATAGTTTTGAACTCTTTGCAGTAATGATTCATAATGTGAGGCATCATGTTATAACTAATAAAACCTTCATCCCATCTTAAGTTGTGAAAATGTTTGTATAACCATTTGTTTGTAACTTTCGCTTTAGTTGTTAGTCTATTGAATGGTAATGGAGGTTTGAATAAGTAATGATAAACTACAGACGTATTCATATCCAAAATTGCTAATTCTTTTATGATAAAATTTCCATCATTCCCTCGAAAAGCTTGAAATTCAATTATTCCTCTTTTAACTTCCATTATATGTGGCGTATTAGAAAACGAAACCCGTTTGTTCATGATGAAGTCTCGTCAGCAACTGACTTGTATTACAGACACGATTGCTCTTCTTTAACTTCTTGCGCTTCTTCGTCGATATTAAAGTTGGTGTGATAGTTGTTCAATTGTCTCCACATATCCACTTCTTGGGGTATTCGATTAAAAATTGAAGTATCCACGGGACCGTATAAATTGGAACAAAAGGTTGTCTGTCCAATGTATTGATTAGATAGTCTTTGATTATTGCACTTGAAAATATTAGTTGTTTCAAATATCTAGTGACGGAACCGGTAGTACAACTTAAAGTGTAAAATTCTTCTTTAGTTAAATGTAATTTTACATCATGTCTAGTTAAATCTCTGAAGCGAACCTTTTGTCCTCCACGATGTTTCACTATATCAACTTCAATATTTGATTCCAATAAACTTAATCTTGTTCTTCTTCCAAATGTGTTGTTACTCAAATAACATTCCAAAAGAAGTAAGTGTTTCATAAATGATTCCCAAGAAGTTTCAGTGAATGTAACAATTTTATTTCCATGATTTAAAATAACAATCGGTGAGTAATCAAATGATTTTAAAATTCCAACTGAAATACTTTTCGTCATGCATGAAGAAATGGGGTAGAAAATTCGAAGATATACTTCTGTTAAAATATTTGTTGTAATGTTAACTTCAACTTTTTTTCTTTTTACTTCTTTTTCGGCTTCTCCTTCTTCTTTTTCTTCTTCTCTCTTCTTATGTTTGTTAAACTTGAGGAACTCGTCCATTTCTCGTTCAACTTGTTTTTCTATATCTGAACTATTATCATCCATTAGAGGTGTATTTTCTTCTCCGTTAGTAGAACTCATCTTGCGAACGATGTTTCCCATACGACGGTCGAAGATATAATGAACTTTCCACTCATGATTTTCTCGCTTTTATGTTTTTCGTGAAATCCTTGAAATTTATACAATCACATAAATGTTTGTTTTCAACTTGTTTTTCACAAACGAAATTCTAACCTCAAAAATTGAGGCAGATAATTCTAACCTCAAAAATCTGCAGTCGTTTTTACTAATTCTTTTTAAAGCACATTCTTCACAATTCCGGTCAGCGGTGTGTAAGTAACTATTTTATCATGTAGAATTAGACAGTATGCCGAAGTTCCATCCGCTACTGGTTGTTCAAATTCCATTTCAATCTTTATATCCACACTTGATGATTTTACCGATTCATTTTGTTTTGAACAATCGATTACAATTATCGGAGCCTTGGAATAATACTGGTCAGGTGATAATAGTGGTGTATTAGTCTTTCCATAATATGACGATTGAAATCTTGCATACATATCGTATAAAGTGGAAAAACGTTTTTTGCTGAACATGACATTCAAATTGTCATACGGAAAGAATTGAGAGTTTAGGAAAACTTTACAATTCTTTATTTCACAGTGATCAAATTGACCGGCATTTGCAGTGATAACATCTTTTCGCTTAGTTTGAAAACCGAGTATTATGTACCTTGCTCGTTCCAAGTAAGTTGATGTCTTGACGGTCCATGTTTGTCGTTCTGTCTGAGGTAGTGTAGGATATTCATGGAATTCCCAACTTCGGAATGGCATCACAATATCACGGTCAGATTTTAACTTTCTCAATAATACGATTCTATGTTCGTCGGCCAATCTTACATGAGGTACTCTCCAAACAACTTTATCCAATTGTAGTTGCCATTCCAGTTTATCTTCCGTAGTTGCAGGGTCTGCAAGTATCAAGTCCTTGTTAGTTGAAGATCTGAGTAATACCAATTCTTGTTTGACATTTATTATTACCCGTTTGTAATCTTCAGCGAATCCCAAAAGCAATCGTAAAGGTACATAAAAATAAAAGTGACCGTTGGAATCCGGTGTTATAGTGTCTTTATCAGGGGCAACCCATCCGGCGGTGACTATTGAATTCTTCTCATGCGGTGTTAATGATGTTAATCCTTTCAATGTCGTTGTTATACCAACCTTTTTTGTCGAATCAACTGTCACCCCTGATATCTCATATCTTATTTCATCAAAAAGATATGACATCGGGTTATTTATAAAAGGAACTGTTGAAGCAGTTTTTCCATCCAATTTTAATACCCGTCCTTCAATGTACAAATAACTTTCACACGGTAATGTGTAAATATCTTGTTGTTGAATGGGAATCCTTATTTCATCGTTATTGTTTAATTTTGATGAAGTGTAAGGGTTGTGCGTGTGATATTCCTTCTCCCATAGTGTTTCGTCGAATGTCGGTCCTTGAGATATATCCAGGATATCCATAGTTGTTAAGTTTCAATCCAATCTTCTGTAGAAAACGAATGTTATCCGATGTTAACTCTTCCAATGTCGAGGAGCTACTGAGCTCCCGAATCTTCCGTTGCTGTTTAAATGATAATCCCATGTCGACTTTTATGTTGCCGCTCTGATGTGTATCCGTATAGTTATCGTTTCTCCTCTAAAGTCAACACTAACACCGTCTTGATCCAATATGTTCAGTACGATGTCTGAAATGAAACTGGTGTTTAACGGTAGGTATATCAAGTTTTGTGGCTTCTCAACAATTTTAAAACCAGGAGCCACTGTTGGATAAAATGTATGTAAAATATGCTGATTCACTCCTTCTCTATACGATCCGTGTATAATATTACACGTTACATCGATACTATTGACTTTCAATACTGTAACAATTGTATCACCTGAATGAGTAGTTCCAGGAGTTAAGATTTTCTTTTTTGTATCTGTAAATCCAAGGAAACTGCCAATGGAGTTTTCCAAGCTGACATCGATATAATATTTCGAAGTTATTTCTGCTTTTAAAGTATTATTGTTTCCTTTTACGGTGATATTTTCTTCTCCGAGTTGTTTCTGTAATAATTGGTTTATATCATCGATTTCATAAGCTCCAGTAGGAAATGTAATTATTTTTAATTCTGAGTATTTTCCTGAAGCATCCTTAGTTTCATAATAATGTAGTGAATTGTTCTTTCCTTCCGTAACATTGGGAATTGAGTTGTAGGTAGTCAAATCAAGTAATGCCGCTTCCCATAATCTTTCCTTGGATAGACGCAATGCTGGGAACAGCGTACTTTTCAATGTGGATGAATTTCCACTCAGTGACACTGTATACGATGACATCTTAAAGCTGACTGACAATCTTCGCTAGAAACTCCAAACATAAATGCCCACATATTTCAGTATTGTTAGGTTGTTCTCTTTTGTAATTGTAAAAAATGTTTTTGGAGTTTCGAAAATAATGTTGCAGTTCTTTCGGTGGTGGTAGATTGCCAAAACTGTCAAAGTAGTAAACGGTTTGTCCGAGCTTTTTATAGCATACCCAATGAGTGCCTGGACTATAGGTGGAATCCAAATTTACTATTCCAGTTTCATTTTCCCATATTTTAGTTGGTAATGCATCTTTCATAAAAACTCCTCGAAAAAATGGTATTTTCAAACATTTTACATAATCATTTAACTGATGATTTGTTAAGGCTTTATTTGGAATTATCAATTGATTCTTTTTATTTAGTACACACGGTATGGTCTTAGGTATAAACCTGCTCCGTTTTTTACCATTTGCCAAACAGAAGTCTTCTTTACATTTGCCTTACGAGTTCTACGACGTCCTTTTTTAATGTTTCCACCTCTTTTGGGAGCGCTTCTTTTTGCAGGTCTTCCTCTGCGACGTCTTCCAGCACCTTACTTTGCTTTCGTCTTCATGGCTGTAGTTACTGCCCAAGCCGCTGCTTTTTCTGCAATACTTGCGTCACTTGATTTTACTCTTTGCCAAGCTTTTTTCGCTAGAATTTTATCCGCTATTGATCTATTTGTTGAATCTTTATACTTTGAATATGCTATATCGTGTTCTTTGCAAGCTTGATCTTATTTATTAATTCCAGGATCTCCTCTTGCTAAACGTTTTGCCAACTTAGTTCCAGGTCCACAATATTGATAACCTCCGGGCAGATGTAATTCGTATGGTAAAGCGTCTATCGCTCGATTCACAACAGCACCAAATGGAATCCGTCTGAGCAGGGATAATGCAGCTGATGTTAAACCACGTCCTTTCTTGCCGATGTCTTGACGACGACTGAGCAATACGGTCTTCATTATGCTGTTTTATGTAACCAACGTCTTCACTCTATGAAATACTTTATGATAATGAATCCTTTTTTGTGTATTCCATACTTAAATATTCATAAGTTTTACTAGTATTTATCAATGATTTCATCTTTAATCCATTGGTTTCTCTGAGAATCTTCGATTTTATTGTGTTTCATCGATGTATTAATCAAATGATTATGCATATCAATAACTACATTACCTACAAGATTCGTTACATACTCGGTATTAGTAGCATCTTTGTCATATGTAGGATTATCAAGATTTGTGATACGTTTACCGTTACATGTATACACAGATGGATCGTTTTTAGAGGTTGCTATAACTTGATTAATAGTAGCAACATCATTCGGAGCTATTCCTGCTGATATGTTAGATATTCTTCTATTTTTTCCATCATATACGTTATTTATTTTATCTAAAACTATAGTTTGTTTTACAAAAACACAATCCTGATCATCTTTATCAGATTTAACTTGGGTTAATCGTTTACCTTTACATATAAAATTAACACCAGTAGCTGATAGTTGTGGTACTTGTGTTAAAATAACAGCATCATGTTCTTCCGTGCCTAAACTTATATTTGACAATCTTTTATTTTTTCCATCCCACTTGTCATTTTGTAGTTGTAGTAAGGTAAACTTTTCACTTCCTTGCATAAACTCATCACCTTTCTTTGACACCACCTGATTTTGTTTAACAAAAGCGGATGTTCCTTTCTTCAAGCTTTCATTCATTTGTCTCACGGTAGCAGCATGCGATGAGTTGAACCATCTTTCAGATTGGACAACACTTTTCCATGACAATCAATAACAGCACCATTATATAAAATACAATTATCTTTAATATATTTTATATTAACACCATCACTTTCTTCTTTAGGATATCCAATATCGTTTATAGTGTATTTATAAAAGGAAAATCCATCCTTTTTCTTTTCTGGTATTACAGAGTGCAAATAACGCTTATTGATTGTATCTGTATCATCGGTTGGATCTGCCACATTAGTTATTTTATAATTTAAAGCATTGTACATTTTTCCACTTTTAGTCTTTTGCAACAGTAAAGCGTAATCCATCGCAGATAGCAAATAGCCTTTATTAACAACATCTCCATTGTTGACTGGTTTTGCAACATTAATAACCCTGTGAGATTTTGCATCATACAGTTGGTTGTTGTCGAGTTTTAAACTTGTAGATGTTTCCTCCTTTACTGTTTTTAAATTTGTTGCATCTCAATCTTCTTCTGGATCTTTAACAAACTTTAAACGTTTATTATTTATGTTATAGTCACCTTCGGGTGTTTGCGGTAATCCACTTCTTTTACTGTTTTCTCCAACTTGCACTCCTAACGCGGAGTATCGTCCGAACTTGTCGACGCTCATGTTAGAACTAACACATTATACGCCTGCAACTCTTATATATCCGCGTACAATTATACGATTATGCCGCGATTCCTGAGTTCGTCAATCAGAGCTACCCATTCATTATTTAAACCTGTATGACCGGCTTCCATGGCTTCATGCAATAGTCTCATTCTATCAACCAATTTATTGATGTCGTTGTAGTAAATCACATTCGTATTGTATAGATTTTTCATCAATCCTTTGCCAGATGTTGAAGTATCTCCTTTACTCTTTTTACCATGTTGTTCAAGAAGTGATAAATCCATAAGTGATAAAGATTTTCTTTTCAGTGGTTGTCTCACCGCTGGTGCAGTACATAATGTTGGCAATTTTCGTGGAGGAAACAACTTTTTTATAACAATGTTATATTTTGTTGCACGTGAACGATTAATCATTGCATCCTTTGAGTAGTTTCTTTTATGAGCGTTAGTATTTTGTAGAATCTCCTTAAAAACACTAAAATCTTTGGATGAATATCTTAGTGGTATGTTTTTAAAAATTAATTCATATAGTCCTTTTGTTCCTTTATATTTATGCTCACCAATAATGATGTAGTCGTCTTGTGTTATTTCAAGCTTTGAATCGCCGATCTTTAATTCATTCCCATCAATTCTTGCTCCGTATACGTGTGATCTACTCAAATTCGGGTTTGATTTCATGTCATGTAGCATTTTTATTATATATTTTCTTCCAAGAGGTCCATGTTGTAATATATCGCTACTCAATTGAGTTAAATTTGGAATAGATTGCTCAGCTTCAGGTATTGGCTGTTCTTTCTCCTTTTCAACAATTGGTTCTTCTTCTTCTTTTGTTTCTTCTTGCTCACTAGCACTTGTATATGAATCATCATCTTCTTCTTTTTTTAATGCTTGTACTTCTTGTTTAGAAACTGGTAGTAAAACATCTCCTTCATAACGAGGTTTACCAATAGTTTCTAATATCTGTTTTAAAGGTTCCGTAATAGGTTTAAATGTAGTCTCTAGAAATTCTTCTCTTTCACTTAAACCCATCCTCAATGCACGATTCTTCATCCTAATAGAATCACTGAGTGATTTTATTTCTTTCAATAGTTTTTCTTGATTCACCATGTTTACACTGTGAAGTTCAACGTGTAACTAGATGTAGCATCGGTAGTTCAACGCATAAATACAAATTTATCCTACCCTATACGATATCTACCATTTTTAATATCTTCTTCCTTTATAATAACGAGAAAGCCATATTTCTCATTCCATGCTTTGCCACACATTTCTTTAAATTTCTTAAATGGCATATCCGCATTTACATGATCATTGTATACAGGGTGAATCTCATAAGGTGTCCTAAATGGATTACAGACAAACGCGTTGTCCTACAACCTTCAAACAAAATTATTTCCCACTAAATTGACCCCAAGGAATAATTTAAAAATATTTTTAACGTTGTATAAATACAGGGTGTACCAAAAACTGGGGGTCACAGGTTCGAATTTTGTATATCATCTTGAAGCTCTCGTTGAACTGAGCAACTTTTTAATTTACACTAATGCCGTATCTCTTTTGGTTTTGTAGTAATAGCGTAAAAATGTAATTTTCCCATATGATTTGCACGTTAATTAATCAGGACATGATAGTATGGCAGTCCTTCTTCCATTGTTGCCTTACCATTGAATTAACATTAAAGTTATATGGAGAAATAACGTTTTTCCGTTATTACTACAAAACCAAAAGAGATACGGCATTAGTGTAAATTACAAAGTTGCTCAGTTTGACGAGATCTTTAATATGATATACAAAATGATATTGGTTAGCATTTGAAATTTTTGAATTTTGTTTATGTAAACATTTTCAAAAATATTAAATTTTGTAAATTTTAGTTTTTAAATAAATGTGATCTTGTTGCATATCATTGTAAAGCTTAGCTTATTTCAAATAAGTATTTTGAATCAGAAGTCGTTTATGATTAATAATAAAAGAATTACAGGGTATTCCGTAAATTTTGATTTTGGCAACAAAAATGGACGCCATTTTGAAACGAATAAAGATAACTAAATTCTGTTTTCACCAAAATGTTTCTATTAAATAGAACTTTCTAATGATGTATAATATGACATATGTTTGTATTTGAAATTTCCAAGATTAGAACCTGTGACCTCCAGTTTTTGGTACACCCTGTATTTATACAACGTTAAAAATATTTTTAAATTATTCCTTGGGGTAAATTTAGTGGGAAATAATTTTGTTTGAAGGATGTAGGGCAAAGCGTTTGTCTGTAATCCATTAAGGACACCTTACGAGATTCACCCTGTATATGCTTTAAATTTGTTTCATCTTGTTTAAAGATAATCAACATATTTGCATTATCTCTTATAAGTTGTTTTGGAATTTTACTGTATGTTTGACCAATATAAATGCTATCGATATTATGATGTCTTCCCATAGCGAAATAATTCCTTTTAGTGTCGTGATTTTCACAAGACACTTCGTCAAAAATAAAAATAGAAAATGGTTTTGCTTCATTTGGTTGCATAATTGTTTCACTGGCATTAAACTTGTAGAAATACACTTCAGGTACACTTGCAAGTACTTTATCCAATAATTGATATTTCGGTTGTTGCAATGATTTTGAAAAAATGTATATATTGTTAAGGCGCAATCCTTTAGGATTAGTTATAAGGTTAAAAACAACATTTGTTTTTCCACAATTTGAAGGACCAGTTATTAAACATCTTATCGTATTTGGTAGTAATTCACCATGTTTACCATGATTTAACCTATCATTGTCAATTGTCAATTCATCAATATTATTGATATTAAATCGATCTTTTTGTTGTACAATCTCCATCTTGTATCAAGGTTAAACACACAATGAGCTATTTATTAAATTACTATACCAAGTCTTTTGAAGGAATCCAAGAGTCTTCACTTTTATCGAATCCTAACCACCGGACTTTAACCATATCCTTTTTCCTTTGTAAAACCTTCTCAACAAGATATACATCACCGACTGTTGATTTCAACAATTCATGTCCGTAGAATCCACCTTGAAGTAATTCACCCTTGTTATCCTTTAATAAGTAAGTTTCAGGTATAGTTGGTTGCACTTTATAAACTGTAAATACTTCATTAGTCCAATTTGGTAGATACCTTTTACTAAATACACCTTTGTATTTGCTTATACGAACTTTATCGTTGACCTTAAACTTTTTTGGTTGCAACTTTTCCAATTTAGGTGTTGTATTATTTCTGATGCGTTGTAATACAACCTTAGATTTAGCGCTGTTTACTTGGATAGGTTTCATTCCGATGGTACGATGATATTTGTTGTTATACTCTTTTATAAGTTGTGGTAATATGTCATACCACACGTATGATCCTCGTTTTGAAAATTGTTTGTACATCGCTCCTTTCAATGTTCTATTGAATCTTTAAATTATTGAAGCTTTAACTTCAGAATTTGTAGAATAATGATTTATTTGATATTTCTTCATCAAAGCTCCAAAGTCTTTATTAAAATATTCTTTTCCATCATCGGTCTGTACATGTTTGATTTTGAATTTATTTCTTTGTATCGTTGTTTCCATAGCTTTTTTAACACTTTTACCAGTCTTATCCTTTAATGGTAAAGCGTCAGCTATTTTAGTAAAACAGTCTATAATTGTTAAAATATATTTAAAACCTTTGTTTAATTTACTGTGCGGTATCATTTCAATGAGATCAGCTTGATAAAGATCATTCATTTCTTTAATAATTGTACTTCTTCTTGGAAATCTTCTTCTTGTAGTTTCTCTGGTTTATGTAGTTCATTTACAATCTTGTCCTTCACACTTTCCATCTTCAGGTGTTGCTTGCACACCGCTTGTAAAAATACTGATCCGCACAACAGTTATTCTCTTTTATATAGTTTGAATATAGGTCAAGGCCATTTCATATTAGTGTAAAAAAGAGGGAACATGGCATTGGGCTTGCCATGTCCCCTCTTCTTTACGGAAAGGGAAAAAGGAAGAAGGTAGAGGACGAAGAATAGGTTTACTGGTCGATAGGGTTTAGAGAGTAATGTCCAAATGGCAGAGTTCTTATGTTGTCTTCAAGGCTGTATCTCTTGTCATCCTTATAGCTCAATGCCGATTTGGTTTGCTTCACACTGAAAAGACGATGGTTGAAGCTTCTTATGGTGTTAAATGTTGCAGTTGTTTCAACATTTTCAAACAAACATCTTTTATAATGTGGATCTTCGTACATGTCATTTGTTTTAATCCAGTAAATGAGTGCATCCGTATCCATATATGCAATACCAATGTTCTCTCTTCCATAATAGTTAACCATCTTCTTATAATGAAACTCGTACATGTGTGTTTTAGAAATATCCAAGATTGACATTCCAAGATACAAAGGACGATCCATTTTAACTGACTTCTTGTTCATGGAAATAACAACTAGATTTTCATTAATAATTACAGATGAACCAAAGTTTGGTTGTTGCACTAATTTCTGTAATTTTACTGGATCAGTTACCAATTTGATATGTTTCCTTTTGTTTTCCAAAGTCTTGCCAAATATTGCGTTGTTCATTAGTTTGAAGAAATCTTTTTGAAAACTTGATGTAGCGGCGGCTCTTCTTCTTGTGTTGTTGTCAATGTACGGTTTTAACCAACAAGATTGAGAGAATTGTAGTACTCGATTAATTTTTGTAATTCTTAATCCCAACTCTAAGGCCTGTTGTATCATCCAGTAGTGTAAAACATACCGAGACTTGTTGGTTAAAGTCATCAATAATTTTGGCCATCTTCCAGTTGGAGAAATTTCGGTCTTCGGAAGAAGTGGTAAATCATAATGTTCGTCGTGAAGATGTTCGGGATATTCAAAATCGACGTCAAATATGTAACCAGTTTCTCCATATTTCGGTATATCCATTATGTTTCCAATTGATTCTGGGTCTATCCATTTGAAATTATCATATGGAAGGGGATTCGACATTGCCCAACCGTATAAGTTATTTGCATCAAAATAACCCAGGAATGTTGTTGGTTTTGATGCATCATAATCGGGCAAATACTTGTTGTTTGCCCTGACATGACGTGTTACACTTTGCGTCAATCCTCCTCGAAATCCTGACTCTAACATCAAAACCATATCTATATCTGTAAGAAGTTGTATTTTACAATTTGTTCCTTTCAACATGGCTTGCCACGCTAGTCCAGGCGAAGTGTACGAATGAAGAGGGTCCAATCCATATGCCGCAAAACACGTATTTCTAAATTCTTCCATCACATCACATAATAAAGTCACATCTAGTTTAACATAAAAATCTGAATATTCTCCCAATGTTCTAAATCCTAATTCGTTCCATACTTTGCATGCGTGATTATAATCATCTTGAGATATATCCATGTCGTACAGTTTACTTTTAAATTCTTCTTTTGGAGGTAGTGATGTTTCATTCAATCTTTCTAAACTGTCTATGTAATCATATGGGAAAACACCTTTTCGAAGTACCAGATCCAATTTGTCGCTGTTTACAATCTTCTTCGTTTCTATTAAATCTTGTTTCCTTAGGTTTTCAGAAAGTTTGGACAAACTCGACGGCAAAAATCGGTAGGAGTCCAAGAATCTTAGTTTGACGTTTCCAACTTCTTTGGAAAAACTTATGAACTTCTCTGAAGTTTCAACTAACACATCGATTTCACCGTCGTCTCTTCCTAGTTCAGGTATTATAAAATGAGCGTCGTACCCACTAAGATTATGCAGAACCACAGGGATAAATAGTGGTAAACTATAGCTCAAGTTGCATTTATTACAAGCAGCACCCCTGTAATAACCTGTGAGGTGGGCGTGATCTTTAACTTTATAATTCTCAATAGTAAAATCATTTTTGCACAAGAAACAGTGAGTCGAATTTTCATGTTGAATTTCTTCTTCTTCGTCCATCGGTTTCATTGGTACAATATGTGTATATCATCTTTGTGTATTTCCAGCTATTGAATATAGGTGATCAAGAAATATTTTTTCCGCATTTTCACCACGATATACTAGAGGTTTTGAAGTTAATCCATTTTTGTTCAAATGTTCTTCTGATAATGTTGATTTGACCATTAAACAAAAACTGTTTGGTTTGTGCATTTGATACTTTACACTTTTTCTTGCTTCACAATTTTCATCTTCAACTGGAACAAGTGTTCATTCAAAATCCGCATACACAACTAAAGGGCTACGGTATTGATGATGAACTTTTTCAAATGAAACGAATGCTCTGCTTTGCGAAGGTAAAGTAATCTTTGCTTCATAATTATTGTTACACAATCTTTTGTGCTCTTGTAACCATTCTCTTCCGTGTAGTCTCTGTATAAGCATCTCGTTTAAAATTGAAACATCTCTTCCAAATTAACTTTCTGTGTCGATCTTTAGAAAGATGCTTATTAACAAGTGAGTCGAATTTCTTTGTGTACACATAGTGAGACACATCTCCTCGCGTTAGTAGTAATAAATCCGTATGATCTGGTAGCTCTTCTTTTGCAATACGTAAAGGATACACTTTGTTTGAACTATCTAATGCAAAAACATTGATAGACGTACCGGGATTTTTCTTCAGAAATTTTGATATATCTCCTAGTGATACAGGGTAAGTAATTCCTTGAAAATTGTACCTATGTTTTTGATTTTCATAGTGTTGGTTAGGTTTATCGAAATGATTTGGTACAAACTTAGATATCATAGCATATCTAAAACATTCGTTATCTTGATTTTTCACATTAATACACGATCTTGTATCCTTAATTCTTTGTGGCAAAGGAATATAACTAGATCCCATTAATCCATAACCATGTTTGTGTACTCTTATATATAATAATTCAATGCTTGTAAGACTCCATCCAGATCCTCTTCCTTCGTGTTCCTGAATTTTTGTTAATATTTCTTCTATACAGTTCTCTACTATTGAATCAATGTTTGAACTTTCCATGATGGTTCGGTTTTTTGTTATGAATCCTCTTGGTGATAATTCTTCTTGTACATTTATAAACATAGATTCTAGTAGTAAACCAAATTTAAGAAAGTTCAATCTTTTCAATTCTTCTTTTAAAGTTTTACTTACAATTGGTTTTGCTTCTCTAATAAATTCTTCTAAGTTTAAGTTTTCATTTTTAATTTTATGATGCATTACTACCTTACCGGTTAAAGCAAATACTTGTAGATTCGGTAAAGTAGTTGAAGATGTTGCTGTTATTTCATCTTGTTCTTCTTGTTCTTCTTGTTTTTCTTCTGCGTTGTTGTGAATTAGTTCTTTATGACAGTCTAATAGAATTTAATCGTGAACGATTCCGAACATTTATCGCAATGATACATGTTGAGATGTTTACTCTTCGAAGTTTCGCAGAGAAATGAAATGGGCTCTCACATTCCTCCTTTTATAACGGTCCCCCTACCACTATTTCATCTTCTTCTTCTTCACTATCCAAGAAAATCAAACGTTTTCAACAAAATATTAACCTTCTACAAAATTGATTGTCCGTTCATATTTTTTAATACCAGTTTGAATTTTCAATATTTTCCTTGTTTAACTATTATTTCTTTATATAACATTATTCACACTTTCTACTTCGAGCGTTTTGCTACTATCATCTCTTTATTCCATTTTAACAATCTGCATAAATACAAGTTCATTTGTCGCGCCGACTCACTATAAATCCAGCTTTCGTACAGTACACATCTCTACGACTAAATTACAACATGTATTTCAATATGAATTTTCTTTATACAAATACTATTTCAATAACTTCACAGCAAAACAAAATTCTAACCTCATAAACTTGGTAGGGAGAATTACATTAATTTGATACTTATTTCTACCGTTATACTAGCTCCATTCTCAAAAAGATATAAATAATATGGTCCTGGATACTGTTCTTTTTCACGTCCTGCATGTTTCTTAATAAAGTCGAAAGCCAATCTTTTTGAATATTCATTATGATACACTTCTCTTACATAAACAAGATTTTTTTCTTCCAGAAATTTCGTTTGAACTAAGGGTATTTTGCTTACATCATCCTTGTCCATCAGAGGTAGCTTGTAGGTGAAAGTATTTGGCGGTAGTTTTTGCGGTTTATCAAGTAGAGAACAAAATTTTCTATAGAATTTCTGCTCAGTGTCTGTAATACTATTAAAAGACAAAGTGGTAAGCATCTTGACGGCACAAGGTGCAAGTACAGACTAGAAACCTGGAGGTTCATAGCCCGCCTTTTATGAGTTTTAAAAATGGAGAGGGGAAGGAATAAGGATTTTGAAGGGATAAGGTGTAGGGTGGGGGAAGGGTAATTTGGTTATTAAACCACTTGCGCTGTAAAATAGCCGCCAACATCCACACCTTGTTCGTAGCACTCCTTCATTGTTTGCGCCCACTGCCGCATGCGGTCTCTATCATTTGGTGTTACAAGAAAAGAATTACAATCATCATACAATATAAAAGAGCCGATTCGTACGTAAGATCCTGAATCCAACCATTTATGAGCTTCAGACATGAATTTTTCTATTGTATCGAATGGGAATTGTGGATCAATTGCTATAACTTTCAGTTCTTCACTAATTTTAACGCTATAATAATCATCTTCAGCATCAACTTCACTGTCACTGTCACTGTCGTTATTTAAAGTGTCTTCAGGTTGTTCAAAAACATCAGAAATTTCGGAAGAATTTAAATTTTCACTAAGACGAGGAGGCATTTTTAAAGCAAGTAATATTGTAAAGAGCAGAGACGAAACAACAAGAGTGGCGTGTAGAAGCAGAATGAGGAGTGAACAACGCTTGCTCCGCTTTTATAACGGTATGCTAATGAGAGGGGTAACAGCTGGCCGTGACCGATTATTGACCCGGAAGGTGGGGGGAAAGGAAGAAGAGGGGGTATTTATTTTAAATAATTCGCATAACTTTTGACTCAAATAAGATAACCAAATTCTTCTTTTACTAAAATGTTCGTCTTACATAGACGTTTTCAATTATGTATCGCTTGTCGTAATCGATCAAACCATTATCGAGTTATAGCCATTTGAATTTTCGGGGGGGAGATTTAATCTCCATTTTTATGGGGGGGGTTCCGCTTGAAGGAACACGGGGGGGGGTTCCGCTTGAGTGAACACGGGGGGGTTCCACTTGGGTGCTCATGCGGAACTGATCTTCTCACGAGATAGTCGTTATGTGATAATGAAGACAAATGTTCATCGCGCCGCGACCACTAATTAACTCGCATTCGCGGTGTTCATATCTTTCCTACTCATTACATATACGTTTCCTACTTCATTATTTCAAGACTAATTAACTTGCGAAACAACAGTCTCTGTCTTTGAATGCTGATGAGATTTCATTAGGAACCATTCTTTGCACGCTATATGAAGCTACACCGGCAAACAATGCAAGTCGGAGAGGTCATATAACTGTACAACGGCATCAGAAAAGTAGGTCACGAGACTTAGAGTGCTAAAAAATAATGGGGGAGAAACACAACGCTCTAAAGCATTGTGTTTCTCCCCCATTATTTTTTAGCAAAATTTGGAAAAACTATGTGAATTTACTGTTTACGTCCCTTGTACCTTGTAATACGATCCTTTTTATCCCTGAGGAGAAAGTCTTGAGAACTTAAATTGTTAAATCTCTTCTCTTTACACAAATTATCAGGAACTTTAATTTTATATTTTAGGCCGTTACATTTTGCCAATATGTGTTGGTGGTCAACAACACTTAGAAAAAAATATCTCAAACCTTTCTTAAGCCTCTCTCCTCTGACGGATATTATATCAGGATCGTCTTCAACAGTGGGGATTTCTGTCAGTTGTGGATCGGAAAGATGTTTCACGATATGTACACGGCAGAAACGTTCGTTTTTAACACATTTCCTACCACAAGCTGTTCCTTTCTTAATTCCCCTAGCGAGCACTTCAGGGCAAATAGTGGGGCGGCTAAATGCCCTACGACGCTCTTCTTTTAATAATTGGAAACGCTCTGAAGGAGCAGACTTAGGAGATTTACTTTAGGATAGGTGTGATCTTTAGGAATAGTATGTGGTGGGGTAGGAGGCAATGGTGACAGTGGAATGACAGGTGTACTAAGACGATGAAGCAAGGTTTCAAATAAAGGGGTATTAGGACGGGGAGCTGGCTTCTGCGGTGGCGGCATGTTAGTTGAAGGCGGTGTGGAGTCATTTGAAGACGAAGGCGGTGAAAATATGCTGCGACGTATGGTATTGTTGTTGGCCGGGGGAAGAGGAGCTCCAGAAGTTGCAGGTTTCGAGTCTAGTTGCTTCTTATACCAGTCGGGAGCATTTTTCAAGCGAAGAGTTTTCTTGACTGGAGTTGAAGCCGTAGTAGAAGTAGAAGTTGAACTTGTAATAGAAGAGCAGGCTGTAGTGGAAGTTGTAGTCGGCAGGGATGACATCGTGGTAGTTCTGTTCGCAGTTCGCAGCGTAACGTCTGGAATCGGAATGAAACGTTTGCCGTGGTCGATGCGTCTTTTATAACGGTATGCTAATGAGAAGGGTTAACAGCCGTTAAGTGGGGGAAGGTGGGAGGGAAGGAAAGAGAGGGGGTATTTATTTCAAATAATTCGCATAACTTTTGACTAAAATAAGATAACTAAATTCTTCTTAACTAAAATGTTCGTCTTACATAGACCTTTTCAATGATGTATCGCTTGTCCTAATCCGTTAATCCATTATCGAGTTATAGGCATTTTAATTTTTGGGGGGGGATTTAATCTCCATTTTTTATGGGGGGGTTCCGCTTGAGTGAACACGGGGGGGTCGGTCATTGACCCTTCCGAAAGTGGGTCAAGGTCATTTAAGACTTATAAAGAACCAACGTGATGGGAACAGTAGTAACTGTTCCTACCACCCTGTTTGCCTAACGGTTCCCACTCCCAACCCACTAGTTACGTTCTGCGAGGGACATCGACACAATTTTGTTTGGCCCGTCCGGGTCTATCCGTAACTGTCCGGTCCTAGTCCATCCGTAACCGTGAATTCGAAGGGAAACTGGAACAGCTAATGCAGAAACGCAACTCTAACACCCACCCAACTAATCCCACCCATCATATTCCTATACAAAAAGCAAAAACCTAGTCCGCTACCTACAATTTGCGGATGTCCCACCCCTTCTAAGTGAAGTTCAACCGAACTTCTGAATTTACATTTAATCTACCCCCTATCATCTAGCTGAAAGGCAAAAAAACAACATTAATTAATAATACCAACACTTAAAACTAACAACACATCATTATTAAATATCAAATAATTCAACACAACCAAATACCATCATTATTCTTAAAATTAATACACCTTAACGCTAAACACAACGTATAACTAAAATCGCAATGCGCAAATTAATTCTCAAATTAAGTGCAACTTACAACTAATATTTACACACAAACACACACATACCACATTGCATTAAAGAACGCAACGTAGTATAAGAAGTTCAAATATATATAGGCCTACTATATATTTGAACCTCTTACCGAGTCGTCAACGACTTTTCGCTATGAAAACTCGTTGACGACTGACGCGAAAATCGGGCTCGTATCGCTCCTCGGGTTTTCGAGTGGTGGGGGTAATTAATGCAGTGGTGGGGGAACTATTTCACTCCAGTACGGTCTTCAATCCACTCCAGTTCGCAGCGGTGTAAAAGTGCAACAAAGGAGTGGGGGCGGAGCATGCGCAGCAACGTGAAAACCAAGGTTTGAGGTTAGAACTTTCCGTGCACAGTAGAGCTAAATTGAGTAATACAGGACTCGGCGCATGCGCAATAGCATGGAGTGATTCCGATCCGGAGAACTCGTTGCATTCGCATCAGCGCTAAAGTGAGTAATACAGGACTAGGCGCAGTAGGTAGCGTGGAGTTGGCTCACTCCAGTACAAGTCATATCAGCATAAAAATGAAACGAAGGAGTGGGAGCGGCGCATGCGCAGTGACGTAAAACCAAGGTTTGAGGTTAGAATTTTCCATGGTGGCTGCCATGTTTAATTCTGTTTCATTCAAACAATAGTAGTTCATGGCTGGCATGGGATGTGAAGTGTGGTAATTAGATGGGGTTAGCAACCGGTCATGACCGGCCATTGACTGGTCATCGACCCGGCGGGGTTCCGCTTGAGTGAACACCGGGGGGATTTAATCTCTATTTTTTATGGGGGGGTTCCGCCTGATTGAACACCGGGGGGGGATTTAATCTCCATTTTTTATGGGGGGGGTTCCGCTTGATTGAACACGGGGGGGGGGTTCGGCTTGAGTGAACACGGGGGGTTCCACTTGGGCGCTCATGCGGAACTGATCTTCCCACGCGATAGCCGTTATAAAAGGTGATTGTTCATCGCGCCGCGACCATTAATTAACTCGCATTTGTGTTGTTCGCATCCTTCCTACTCATTATATATACGTTTCGCCAACTTCATTATACAAGTCTAATTGCTACTAACCTAAAATTTCATTTACATTAACACATGTCGTCCTGTTTGAATCACCTTGGCGTGCTCGACGTTATATCTCATTCATCTGTCTTGTTCTGACTTCTACACATCTGATATACTTCTTGTGATGGATACGCAATGTTTAAAATTGAAACTTTTGCGGACACGACATATATTACGAAGTAATTCCAAACCTTCTGTTTCAAAGATTAAAACTAATTTAACAAAAGTAAGGAAGAAATTAAGTTTTAACCCGTTGTACTCTGCTAGAACTTCGCAAGTTAGCGTTGACGATAGTGTTATTCACAACGTTTTGCGTTCAATGTTACGTTTCCACAACTTCGAACTTGTTACACCTATCGACTGTGTTCAGCAGGTTTTCATATTTTACCCCCACCCTTCTTTATATAAGCGCGCTCACGACAATTCCTGTTTCATTCTCCTGTACACTCTTCAGCTAACATGAACTAACTTTTAATTTATGCGAAGTTTTAATTCAACCCCGGTTAATTTATGCGCAAATTTAGTTCAACTCCAAGTTGTTGAATTTCAGTTTTGAACCAACTTTTAATTTATGCGCAAATTTAGTTCAACTCCCAGTTGTTGAATTTCAGTTTTCAACTAACTGATAATTTATGCGAACTTTTAATTCAACCCCGGTTAATTTATGCGCAAATCTACTTCAAACCCTCGCCCCACCTCCCCCAACCTCATTTAATATTCGACAGAAGACGCCTGCCCCGGAACATGGCTTCCGGCGGCACGTGGCTGGTTTTGAAAGTGGCTTTTTCCCACTACTAACGTTCGTAATGATCTGAGTTTTATATTAAAATAATTTAAATTTCCATTAATTAAATGCAAAATAAATGTTTTTTTTCATAAGAATAACAATAACTCTATTTTTTTATCTTTACAAACTTGGTACAAAATGATACCAAGTGGTATCAGTTAAACTTGGTGATAATAATGACTTGGTTAGATTATTTAATTTATCTTTTTTTTTTTTTTATTTATACAATATTGATACAGTTTACTGATTTTGAGGTATTTGAGTTTGAAAAGGCAAAATGGCCACCATTTAAAAAATATACATAAGAAAAAATAGGTTTTTTCCGTAAATGGACATTGTTGTGATAAAGGTTCGTGCCAAATTAATATAAGTAGTGGAGAAACGCGGGAGCTGGCTCAGTTCAAGGTCACCTGAGCGATGACGTCATCGAGGTCAATGACCCCACCGATGACGTCATCGATGACGTCATCGATGACGCAATGGATGACGTCATCACCAATTACGTCATTCTGTGACGTCACACCCATGACGTTGCAGAAATGACGTGGCGATGACGTCATCACCCCTTACGTCACCATTATGACGTCATCGATGTCACAAAGGTCAAGGTCACGCTGAAACCTAAAATTTTTAGGCACTTTTGCTGTTTCTCGCACTACGCTCCGAGTTTTAGTCAGGTTTCAATGACCTTGACGACTTGGAGCGAAATTAGACGAGAAACAGCAAAAGTGCCAAGGAAACTCAAAGTTTGCAACGTGACTCTGCCTAAACCGTCATGTGACACCGCTCGAGTGACCTTGAACCGATACAACTCCCGCGTTTCATCATTACTGTAACCGCGATGCGCACCCTACGACAGACACCGAGCGACTGACTGTCCAGCCCCGCGCACTCTAGGTATATTGGCTCGAGAGACTAAGACTCTAAACCGTCAGGAATGGGAGTAACTAACTGAACTTTGCAAGGAAAAGTCATTTCTTCCAATATTCTAAACAAATCTTCTTCAGTAAAACTTACATTAGTCTGTTTGGTATAAAACTTAGGGTGTCCGCGCAACAGCTTACGCCACTTAGCTAAAGTCGAAACCCGCTTGACCTTGAGCGGTGGACACTGAGCAGCCAATAAAGACTTAACACGGCTAAGTTTCTTACCCAAAGTGTCTCGCGACATGGCTTCCCCTCACAAAAGTCCGCACAATACTGAGAGACTGTTGGTAGCGCATGAGCCAGGGCAAAAGTGGAGGGGGTAATAGCAGGAGTGGGGGAAGGTCACAGTGGTGGGGGAAGGTGAGGTTGTACACTGGAGTATCGCATCACTTCACCATGAGCTGTCCTACAGTCAACACACTGTACTCTCAGCCCGAGTTGGCACTAGAAGAAACCTTACTGTACAGCTTAGGCTGTGAGGGGCGAGGAAGTAAAGTCAAAGTGGAAGAACTCCAAGATAAAGAGTTGTGTAAAATAAACTAATTGTATCCCTGCAATCTCCAATAACCTAAAAGAAATCTCCAATAACTCTAAAGAAATACCGATATATAAAAAGAAATCTCATCCTTTGGCAAAATGAATTGGAAAAGATCACAGTAAAATTAATCTAACTTAAAATCTGGACTGAACACTCATGGCGATACTACGTGGTGTGAAAACGCCACCCTAAACATTACAAGTTAGGTTAGTGAGCACCTCTGGTACGATAACCGGCGTGCTAGAGTTAAAGTGTGATGACCTTGAGTCAAAACACTGAAATACTACAAGTCGATATTGTCCCAGAGTTAAAGTGTAGTGACCTATATTCAAGACTTGTAAAAATACTTACATATAGAGAGTTAGAAAACAGCGAGGTGCACCGCATGGAAGCTGGAGACATACTGGCGGAGCGGTGTTGTGCAGCCTAGGGACTCGGTTGTGGAGGGGGTATAGCCAACACTTAGAGTAGAAGTGTAGTGGGTGACCTTGACCCACTTGACCCCCCCCCGACAAAAAGTTTAGCGAGCCCCCCCCCCCCCGAGAACTTTTTTTCGAAAAAATTTTTGACCTTGACCAAAAAGTTTTTTGCTCCGGACGAGAAGTGCCCCCCCCCCCCCCGACAAAAAGTGCGAGCCCCCCCCCCCCCGAGAACTTTTTTTTTCGGAAAAATTTTTGACCTTGACCAAAAAGTTTTTTGCTCCGGACGAGAAGTGCCCCCCCCCCCCCCGACAAAAAGTGTCGTATCCTGTGAGTCTTGATCAAATTACTAAATTTGAGAAACAAAATCCAGGTGTTTCTGTTAACGTGTTCGGTTTAGATGATTCAAACAATGTGTATCCACTACGAGTAGGAAAAGTAGAGCAAAGTAACCATACTGATTTATTATTGATAACCAAAGGTGAGATTTCACATTATGTTTATATTAAAAACTTTGAATCTTTGGTTGTACGACAAGTGTCAAAACAAAATCGTAAGATAACAATATGCAAGAGATGCTTTTGTTTTACATGCAAGGAATTCAGACGTGGAGGATCGGAGTGGTTGATGGAGCACCAAAGACTTTGTAATGACAACTATGAAGTGAAGATTAGTCTGCCACCGCCATCTCGAGCGTTCATCCAATTCAACAAAACAGTTCACCAATATCGGATTCCAGTAGCCGTCTACGCAGATTTCGAATCCACGTTAGTACCACAGGAGCTTCCGAATGGTGAGGTGACTAGAAGAACCAAATATCAATTGCATCAACCTAACAGTTTTTGCTTATTGGTGAAATCCACTTTGCCTGAAGAACAGTTACAACACTATGGGTTAACATCCACTCCAATACTCTACCGTGGGGAAAAAGCCGCTAAGTATTTTGTAGACCAGTTGTATGATATTGCTGAAAAGGTGCAACGCTTATTCGGTAATGTTTTACCCATGGAACCTTTGAACCAAAATCAACAAGAAGAATACAATTCAGCATCAAGATGTTATTTATGCAAAAAGAGTTTCAGTGAAGAAAATCCAAAAGTAAGAGATCACGATCACCTGACAGGGTTATACAGAGGAGCTGCTTGTAATTCATGCAATATAAATTACAAACTACCAAACTTTATCCCTGTCGTGTTACACAATCTTAGCGGCTATGACTCCCACTTCATTATCCCAGAGTTAGGACGGGATGATGGAAAAATTGAAGTATTAGCTGAAACATTGGAGAAGTACATCAGTTTCTCAAAAACAGTAGGTAAAATTAAACTTCGCTTCGTAGACTCTTATAGATTTATGTCATCTAGTTTGAGCAAATTGTCTGAAAACCTAAGAAGAGAAGACTTAAAAGAAACCAGCAAAATTGTACCTGAAGATAAATTGGACTTAGTAATGCGTAAAGGAGTGTTCCCCTATGATTACATAACTTCTGCAGAAAAATTTGAAGAAACCAGTCTGCCACCGATTGAAGCCTTCAATAGCAAGTTAAATGAAAGTGCAATCACTGTTGAAGACTACAATCATGCTTGTAATGTTTGGAACCAACTAAACATTCAAACCTTAGGGGAATATTCTGACTTTTACATAAAATTGGACGTAACTCTGCTGTGCGATGTGATGGAAGAATTTCGAAACACCTGCTTCTCCGCCTATGGACTGGACCCTCTGCACTCGTACACATCTCCAGGATTAGCATGGCAAGCTATGCTAAAGTCAACCAACTGTCGATTGGAACTTCTAACAGATATTGATATGGTGCTCATGATAGAATCTGGTGTACGAGGCGGTTTGACACAAGCTGTAACACGTCATGTCAAAGCTAACAACAAGTACATCCCAGGATTCGACGAGGGACAACCATCACTCTACCTTGGCTACTTTGACGCAAACAACCTTTATGGTTGGGCAATGTCAAATCCGCTTCCTTACGCTGACTTCAAATGGATCGACCCGGCCACCATCGGCGACATCTCACAGATCCCAAAAAATGGTCAAAAAGGTTATATTTTGGACTGTGATTTTGAAGCACAGAGCACCTTCATGATCATCACTACGACTTGCCTCTCTTAGCCAAGACTGAAGTTTCACCAACAGGAAGATGGCCAAAATTGATGATGACCTTGGAGAATAAAGATCGGTATGTGGCTCACTACTGGGTAGTTCAACAAGCTCTTGAATTGGGTCTACGTTTAGTAAGAATTCATAGAGCAATTGAATTCACCCAGTCTTGTTGGTTGAAACCATATATTGATTCCAACACTACAAGAAGAGCAGCAGCAACATCAGCATTTGAAAAGGACTTTTATAAATTGATGAACAACGCCATCTTTGGGAAGACCTTAGAAAACAAAAGAAAACACAAGATTGTAAAATTAGTAAGTGATCCTAGGAAATTGGAAAAATTAGTGCAAAAACCAAATTTTGGAACATCCATGATTATAAACGAAGATCTAGTCGCCGTTAGTATGAAGAAAACAACAATAGTGATGGATCGTCCGTTATACATTGGAATGTCGATTTTGGATATAAGTAAAACTCTGATGTATGATTTCCATTACAACAAAATGGTTAAACACTACGGAAGAGACAACATTGGAGTTGCATACATGGATACCGACGCGTTCATCTACTGGTTAAAGACTTTGGACATGTATGAAGATCTAAGGAGTTTCCAATACAAAGACGACTTTGACTTCTCTGACTATCCAAAGAACCATCCAAATTATAATGAAAAGAATAAAAAAGTAATTGGAAAATTTAAAGATGAAGCAAATGGAATGCCTTTGGAGGAAATAGTTGCGCTGATGTCCAAATTATATTCCTTCAAGATGTATATGGAAAATGACATACCGACAGTGAAGAAAGCTAAAGGAGTCAAAACATCATACTTAAAGAAACATGTGACATTTGACCATTACAAGACCTGCTTGTTTGAAGATTCTACAATGTCTGCAACGTTCAACACTATCAGAAGCTTTAAACATGAGGTCTACAGTGTCACTGAAGTTAAAAGAGCACTATCAGCTCAAGATGATAAAAGGCATATTATGCCGGATAAAATCCATACTCTTCCTTTCGGCCACTACTCTCTAAACCCTATCAACTAGTAACCTATTCTTCGTCCTTCTACAACTTCGACCTTATTCCTTTCTCCTTCCGTAAAAAAATGGGGAACACGGCAAGTCAAACGCCGTGTTCCCCATTTTTTTACACAAGTTTGGATGACCTTGACCTATATAAATGATGTGAATATTCAAGACAACATTCATTGTGATTATACATATGATACATGAAACATTCAAACCTGCAATATGAAGAACTTGAAGCAAGAAATTGTCAACGAACTTCATAAACCTGCAAGAAGAAAGTTTCCACGAAGAAATACAGTGATAAAAGGAATAAATGATTTATATCAAGCGGATTTAATCGAAATGATTCCTTATAGTAAACAAAATAGAGGATTTAAATACATATTGACTATTATTAATTGTTTTTCAAAAATGGCAGATGCTTTACCACTAAAAGATAAAAGCGGCAAAAGTGTTACAAAAGCAATGGAAACAGCTATACAAAGAGACAAACATACTATAAAACATTTACAAACTGATGATGGAAAAGAATATTTTAATAAGGAATTTGCAAATTTAATGAAAAAACACAACATTAACCATTACTCAACCAATTCAGAGGTAAAAGCATCAATAATTGAAAGATTTAACAGAACTTTAAAAGGTGCGATGTATAAGATGTTTTCCAACAGAGGATCACACGTATGGATTGATGTGTTACCAAAACTTATAAGCGATTACAATAACAAGTTTCATAGAACTATCGGTATGAAACCAAGCCAGGTGACTAATAAAAATGAAAAACTTGTATTAAAACGTATAAAAATGAATACTAAACCAAAAGTTGAAAAACTAAAGCCTAAAAGGTTTAATGTTGGCGATAAAGTGCGAATAAGCAAATACAAAGGTGTATTCAGTAAAAGATATCTTCCGAACTGGACAAATGAGGTATTTACCGTATTTAAGGTGCAACCTACAGTACCAGAAACTTACATTTTAAAAGATAATAAAGGACAATTGCTTGAAGGAGGGTTTTATGGACATGAAATGTTAAAATCAACAGTAGGTGATGTATATTTAGTTGAAAAGGTGTTGCTACGAAAAAAGGATAAGGTTAAAGTACGATGGTTAGGATTTAATAAAACGGAAGATTCTTGGATACCTAAAAAGGATCTAATATAATGATAGAGCATCATTTTGGGTTGAACCATTACAAAGGATGGAGATAATACCGCAAAAAGACAATTTTACTATTAATAATATAGATGAACTCACAGTGGATGGTTCTCAATTCAATACTGGGAAACACGGTGTTTTGTTACCAAACACGGTGCGTTGTCTGGTTACCGGTCCTTCCAATTGTGGAAAAACAAATGTAGTATTCAATTTGATTACAAACCCTAAAGGATTACGTTTTAATAATTTATATGTATTTTCAAAGTCACTACAACAACCAAAATATCAGTTATTGGAACAAATACTCAATAATGTGCCTGAAGTTAAATATTTTAAATTCAACGCGAGCGAGAGTGTCATGCAACCGCAAGAGGCTAAACCATTCTCAGTATTCATATTTGACGACGTATCTTGTGAAAATCAAAATACAATAAGAAATTACTTCGCCATGGGTCGACATAACAACATAGATAGCATTTATATTGGTCAAACTTACAGCAAAATACCGAAACAGCTCATTAGAGACAATGCAAACATGTTAATTGTATTTAAACAGGATGAAACCAACCTAAAACACATATATTATGACCATGTAAGTGCGGATATGCCATTTGAACGATTTAAAGAGTTGTGTGGAAAGGCTTGGGCTGAAAAATATGGGTTTTTAACAATTATGAAGGAACAACCGCTAAACAATGGTCGATACAGGATAGGATTTGATAAATTTATACTAATACACTGATCATGATGTAAAACATTCATTGTTGTACAACACGTCTTGCTACAAACATGGTTAACCAAGAAAAGTTAATAAAGGAAATAAAATCACTTAGTGATTCTATTCGAGATAAAAACAGAGCATTAAAATTAGGTATTAGCGAAAGGGAGAAATTTCTTGAATCTACTTTTAAACCTATTACTGAACCCTTGAAACAATTAAACAAAAAATTTGCTAAACCCGTTTTGGAAGGAGATGCAATTGCACCTATTACAAAGTTTGAAAGAGAAAATGTAAAATCAGAAGATTTTAGTGATGAAGACCTGGAATCCTCTACATATAGTGGTTTTACCGGCGGAGAACCTGAAAGAGAGCTAGAATCACCAGACTATAGTGGTATAAGAGAATTATATGAAGTAAAAGCTAAAAGAGGACATGAAGATGTATCAACTGCTAGTGAAGAGGAAAAAGAAGAAGAAGCAAGGGAAGGTCCGTCAAACATAAGCTTGTTGGGTGAAAACATTCATAACAAAGGACCTTTAGGAAGGAAATACATGATAAAAATGTTAGCTGGAATAAATCCTAATAAAAACTACCATAGTTATGGAGTAAGATTAACAGAAGAAGGTTTAATGGTTGGTAATAGCCCGGTAAACATTGATGAAGATGATAATATTATTGTTGGTAATCAAAGATATAAGGGCACAAGAGGATTATTTGAATTATTATTTGAAAAAAAGCCTTTAGAATTGTTAGTTAAAGAAGAAGACATGGAAGCATATAAACAGATTTTGGAACACACCAATGCATACAGGAGAAAATATTTAGCTGACCAACCAGTTTTTAGATCTAGGTCTTTAAAATATAGAGTATTTGTATCCAAGTTAATACCAACAACGAGAAGACAACCAATGCCGATAATGCCAAGAAAACCTGTAAAACGAAGGTTTGTGTCATCCACTTTGGATATAAGTGCTCCAGAACCAAGAAAAAGAAACAAATCTGTTACAGGTACAGGTTTAATGAAGAAACTATATAACACAAATGTGATTTATTACAATAATATCAATAAATTGGTGGATAGAATGAAACTAATACATGAAGCTAAAGAAGCGGGTCATACTGGATTGGAAAACGAATGGGTGGCTTTAGTGGATGAACTCCGAAACCGTGGGGTAATCTCATAAAAAATGCGTTACTCCCTAGATTACTATTCAGTTGCACCATGAGTGTCGACAAGTTCGGACGTTACTCCTCGGATGGGTTATATTACGCAAATAATTTAAAAAGAGGAGCTGGTTTACCACAAACACCTGATGGGGATTATGATATAACTAATAAAAGGTTAAAAAACATAAAAGATCCCACAGATGAAAACGATGCAATAAATTTAAAAGTATTAAAAGAAAAGATATCACCAACATTAAGACTACAGAAAAACACATATGACGCAGGTAATCATAGAATTGTCAATGTTGGTAAGCCAAATCAAAACGCTGATGCAATAAACAAAGGTTATTTATCATCAGAATTAAAAAATACGTTAAAATTCAATGGAAAAACGTATACTGCTGAAAATAAACGTATATCCAACGTAGATGACCCTAAAGATGCAAAAGACAGCGTAAATAGACGCTATTTACATTCATTAATACCTGAAAAGACAAAAGATGGTTTTTCTTTTTATAAATTTGTTATTAACGATATAGGTTATCCGAAAAATGAAAATGATGCTGTAAATTTAAAATATATAAAAGATCATTGTATTACACGTGATGTAGGAGTTATTGACTGTCTAGGTAATTGTTTAGCGAATGTTAAAGATGGTTCGGCACCATCAGATGGTGCAACAGTGGGTCAAATGAAGGAAACTTTAAAGCAAGAAACATCTGGATTTGTAAAACAGGATCAAGTAGTATCACGGTCGGGTGATGTGTTTGTACAAGGAAATGAAAAGTTTATTTTACTTGAACAAAAAAATAATGTTTGGGATTGCAAAGACATGAAATTATCAAATGCGCAATTAGCTACAGATGCTCATGATGTTCCGATTTTATCACAAGTTTTACATACTAATCCAAACAATTATCATAGAAGTTGGTTGGGTACAAATAGAAGAATAATTAACATATTTCCAGGTATCGATGATTACGATTGTGTTGTAGTAAAACAATCTTTAATATTAGACAAACCAGGAGGTAGTACTTTCAATGCGAAAAATAAGAAAATAGGTAATTTGGCACAAGGAACAGATCCAAAGGATGCTGCAACTGTAGGACAAACATTACAATATGATAGTGCAAATCAAGAGTTTATTTATAATACCAAAAGATTTAAATTAATGGATGTAAATGATTATCAAAATATATTAATTGCAGATCCCAATTCATTTAGCGGATTTAGAAAATTGTCTGGTGAGGAATTTATTCATAAAAATCATGTATTTAGAAATGAAGCAGACAGATCATTAATTAGTGCAGATTTAAAATATTTTAAATGTCCCGGGAATGATGCAAATGTAACTGATGAAGACTAAGAATTTGTATAAAAACTGATATGGGTTAGAAATCGGGACTAATATTATAAAAATGGGTTACACTCTAGAATGTTATTCAGTTGCACCATGAGTGTTGACAAGTTCGGACGGTATTCATCAGATGGATTATATTACTTTAATACTTTAAAAAGAGGTGTTGGATTACCACAAACACCTGATGGAGATTATGATATTAGTAATAAACGGTTAAAAAACATTAATGATCCTACAGATGAAAATGATGCAATAAATTTAAAAGTATTAAAAAAAAGAGATAGTACCAACACTGAAATTAGATAAAAACACATATAACGCGGGTAATCATAGAATTTCCAACGTTGGTAAGCCAAATCAAAACGCTGATGCAATAAACAGAGGTTATTTATCATCGGAATTAAAGAATACGTTAAAATTTAATGGAAAAACGTATAATGCTGAAAATCGGCGTATATCCAACGTAGCAGACCCTGTAGATGAAAAAGACAGCATAATTAGACGCTATTTACATTCTATAATACCTGAAAAGACAAAAGATGGGTTTTCTTTTTATAAATTTGTTATTAACGATATAGGTTATCCAAAAAATGAAAATGATGCTGTAAATTTAAAATACATCAAAGATCATTGTATTACACGTGATGTAGGAGTTATTGACTGTCTTGGTAATTGTTTAGCGAATGTAAAAGATGGTTTTGCACCATCAGATGGTGCAACGGTGGGTCAAATGAAGGAAACTTTAAAACAAGAAACCTCCGGTTTTGTGAAACAAAACCAAGTAGTAACACGTCAAGGAGATGTATTTGTACAAGGAAATAAAAAGTTTACTTTGCTTGAAGAAAACAATTATGTTTGGGATGGTAAAGGAAAGTTATTGACAAATTTAGGTATTGGTGAAAAGCCTGGTGATGCTGTTACTTATGAACAGATAATACAATTAGATCCAACTGGAAAAAAATGGTGGAATTGTGATAACAAACGATTAACAAATGTTGCAGACCCTGATTATGCCAATAACGCTGTAACTGTTAATTTTCTTGTTAAAGTAATAGGTAATTTATTATTTGATATGCATAATTATATTGTAGCAGGACAACATAAACCTATTGACGAAAAATGAGAAATACATGGATTAAACAAGAAATTCTTTATAAATATTTTTTTAATCATAACACACAAAAGTTTAGATCATCAGATTGGGGTACTTTTGATATTTAATTAAATAACACCATATATTACATCATTTATGTGCAACCTGTCATAGAGGTAACACATGGGTTACGCTTTTCGAATATAAAAGACAATCATGGCGTTTCATTACACCAGTCCATATCGAGACACTATACGGAAAGGAGGCGGTATCACGTCCACAGCGGTTTCTCTGTTAAGTAAAGCTTTAAATCGTATTCCAGTAGGATCTATCGTAAACAGAGCAATAGACGCTTTACCATACGAATTTCACATACCGGGAGGTTATCAGTATTGCGGACCAGGAACTAAATTGAAAAAACGACTGGAAAGAGGTGATCCAGGCATAAATAAGTTAGATCAGGCTTGTAAAGAACACGATATCACATATTCCACGTTTACCGATTCAAAAAATAGGTCAATCGCTGATAAAAAGCTAGCGAATATAGCTTGGCAACGAGTAAAGTCTAGTGACGCTAGTATTGCGGAAAAAGCAGCAGCTTTAGCGGTAACAGCAGGTATGAAGGCTAAAACAGCGGTAGGAGGTGGAAAAAGGAGGGTAAGAATAAAAAAGGATCAACCAAGAGAAAACATGGTGGTAATATTAGACTAAAAAGACGTTCTCCGAGGAAAAATAATAAAAAACCGACAATATGGTCAATGGTAAAAAACGGGGCTGGTCTATACCTAAGACCGTATCGTGCATATTAAATAAAAGAAATCAATTGGTTATACCACATAAAGCGTTGACTAATGTTGAATTATTTAAATATATTTCCTGTTTAAAAATACCATTTTTCCGCGGAGTATTTATGAAAGACAGTTTACCAAAGAAAATATGGAAAAATGAGACTGGAATCGTAAATTTGGATAATACTGAAGGGTCCGGCACCCATTGGGTGTGTTATAAGAAACTAAATAGTAATGTATATTATTTTGATAGTTTTGGAAATTTGCCACCACCTAAAGAACTTGAACATTACTTTAAATCTGCTAAAAACATATATTACAACTATAAAAGAGAACAACCTGATAATACTTCAATATGCGGCCATTTATGTTTGGAATTCCTAGCTAAAAGTATCAGTCACTATTGAGATGTCTTCCTATACGGTATCATTAACAGGAAAATCGTCCACTTTACGAAGTATCCTTTTTCCAGCGTTACGCTTGCAAAAAGGAAGATTTTGGGAGGCAGCACTGTTGGATTTTACAACTTACAACTCTATTCCCAATGTTACGGAAGGTAAAAATAACTTATTGCATTATTATAAAGGAAAAGATGCCAGTGGGAAGTTTACAGACTTGGAAGTTTGCACTCTACCCACAGGTTCTTATGAAATTGATCATATTAATGAATTTTTGCAAAATAAAATGGGAAAAGACAATATAACGCTAAAAGGTAATAACAATACAATGAAAGCTGAGCTTACTTCAAAATATTATATAGATTTCAGTAAGTCAGACTCAATTGGTGATTTATTAGGATTTCCCAAAGATGGAGCGATTTTAGAACCAAATAAAACACATTCCGGTAAACAAACTGTAACAATATTAAAAGTCAATAGTATAGACATAACTTGTAATATTATACAAGGAGCTTACAGAGATGGAGCAAATACTCATATAATACATACTTTTTACCCCAGTGTACCACCTGGATTTAAAATTGTTGAAAAGCCGCAAAACCTGGTATATCTACCTTTGAACACCACTTTCATTTCAGACATCGTGTTGAACGTATTGGATCAAGACGGTAACTTGATAGATTTCCGAGAAGAGCCTATTACGGTTAGATTACATTTAAAATCAACACTTTAATACAAAATCATGGGTTTAACATTTAAAAGCGAACAACCTACGGGAATCCGCATTAGTAGCTCTTCAGCTGTGGAGGAGTTAACACGCGAGAACATTCGTTTCTTAGAGAGAATTGGATTAAAAGTAACCGATAATGGATATACTGGATATAGCTCAGGGTCCAACATTCGACGAAACCCTATGGGAAAAAGAATATCACACCCACAACCCTTACACTTCATCAAAATTAAACAATAACGATGAAATTCGTATTCCCATACAAAATCAAGACATTTACACACTACCATGTGAAAGTTACTTGTATATTGAAGGAAAAGTTACTAAAAAGGACGGTACTACTACTGGTACAACAGTTCCATTTATAAATAATCCCATGGCTTTCCTGTTTGATGAAATTAGATATGAAATATCAGGTGTAACAGTTGATTCTACTAAAAAAGTAGGTATTGCAACAACTTTAAAGGGATTAACATCTATATCACCTAATGAAACCAATTTAATACAACCTGCAGGATGGGTTTTACCTGCAAAAGACACAATCACTCCAGATACAAATGGAAATTTTGATTTTCATATTCCGTTACGTTTGTTGCTTGGTTTTGCTGAAGATTATAGGAAAATAATATTAAACGTTAAACAAGAATTAGTTTTGTTGAGATCTTCAAACGATAAAGATATTATTAAAGCTCCAGACGGTACAACAGATGCAACTTTAGAATGGAAATTAACATTAGACAAAATTGTATGGAGAGTTCCACATGTAAAATTAGCTGACGAGCATAGAATGCTACTATTAAGAAAGTTAAAGGCTGATCGTGATATTGTAATTCCTTTTAGAAGTTGGGAATTTCATGAACATCCCAGCTTGCCAACTACGGATCGACACACTTGGACAGTTAAAACATCTAATTATGTGGAACGAGCCAGGTATATTATATTTGGTTTACAAACAGGCAGAAGAGACACCATCACCAAACATGCAGGCCAATTTGATCATTGCAACTTGAAAAATATTAAAGTTTATTTAAATTCACAATTTTTTCCATACGATAATTTAAATGTGTCATTCGCTAATAAAAAGTACAGCATATTGTACGATATGTATGCAAGATTCCAAAGTTCATATTATGGTAAAACGAATGCACCTTTACTATCACCAGAAAAATACTTAGATGGTTACCCTATAGTTGTAATCGATTGTTCTAAACAAAATGAATCGGTAAAATCATCAAGTGTAGATATAAAAATAGAAATGGAATTCAACGCGCCTATATCGGCTAATACAACTGCATACTGTTTAATTCTACATGATAAAATCGTAACATACACACCTTTAACTGGAATTGTTAAAAATGTATTGTAAAAGACCGGTTTTCCTACATTCCAATGCATTCCGCGAGTATAAAAGCAGAGCGTTCAGCTCGCTCCTCATCAGTTTGTTGCCTGTTGTTGTATGGGTAGCATCTTATTCAATATGGCTTCTCCTAGTGGTACACAAGAAAATGTAGTAGATATTGAGAAGGAGATATCCGACTTTTTAGATCTTCAAGGTCAACCGGAGGGAGATGAACACAACGCTTGCGGACAACTCCACGCCAGTAATAATATTGAGGAAAAAGGTAAAAGAAGAAAGAACGCACACAAGAGGAAAAGGGATATTGAAGATAATATTTCTCCTAACATATTAAGTGAGGTATTCTTGCGAATATTTTACCCAATCTCTTCCAGTTTGGACAAAAGTGTTTTAATCGGTGTTATGAAATCTACAGATTATTCCCCTACTGTAATTTTAACTCATGGACCCAAAATGATTTTGTTTACGGACACTGCTTGGGAATCGTTTATGAAACACTTGCATCTGCTAGAATGCTATTTAAGTAGTAACATGTTTGGAAGAAAGACAAGAGTAGGCCTTTTGGATTCAAATGTGGAAATCGATATTGTTAAACATCGTGGTGATCATCAGTTGCGGTTTAGAGACACAACAAGACATGATAACAAGATTCAACTTAATCGAGAAGAGTTTTTTATTCTAACTTGTGCAACTGAACCAATAACGAGGTACTTGAGACAACTGGTGTTTTCAAGTTCAATTATTAAAGATTATCTGGAAGACACTTTGGACAAACAACCGGACGCACCTATATTGTACGGACCTGTAGATACTTCTATATTCAATAGGGTTCCTCATGAAGTACAAATGTGGAGACAATTGGAAAAGTACGCTCAACTACATAAGAAATCAGTAAAACGTGAAAAAGAGGAAGAAGAAGGAGGAGAAGAATCAAGTGTTAGTGATGAAAATGAAAACAAGGAAAATGTAAAGATGGAAACCTAAATGACAATTAACTACACAGCAATGGTTAATTTTTAAAACAATATCAAACACTTTGTGGGGTTAGGCCTACCGGGGACGGTGCCCACGTTAAATATACACCAACGCGCCAACAACTGTACGGCCGGGTATAAAAGTCGTACCTACCGTGGTGTGGAAATCAGTTGACCTTTGGACTTCGTCATGAGCAGACGAGTGATCTTCGCAATGGACAAGGAAGAAGAACAAGTAAAGTCCAAACCTGGTATAATTGAGTTCCAAGCGTTTCGGGGTAATGATGATAGATTTATCATAAAAGAACTTGTGTTTTTCGACATCAATACAAGTGTTCCTTATTCGTTTTTATTTAAACCACCATGTTCTTATTCATCTTTAACCAGTAAAGCCGCTACTACCAACAGATGGATTTCAAAACACTTCCATCATATCGATTGGTATGATGGTTTTACAAGTTACACGGACTTGTATCACATTATGCATCACTTTTCAGACAAGTTTACCAATATTTACACAAAGGGGCTGGAAAAGAAAAGATGGATCGAAGGATTTACTCATGTTCCGGTTAATGATGTGGATTTGGATAAAAACTACAAGTATACGATGGAAAATGTTTGTATTTGTACTAAAAGTCCAGAACATGAAAAAGATAGACATTGCGCTTTTAAAAACGCCTATAAACTCGCATCTTACCTTCAAAGTGGGGAAATGGGGAGTGGTGGGGGTAACGGGGGTTATATAAGTGAGGAGCAGACCGGGACCTGGCATGAGTATTACTCGAGATTCCGAGACGACAACATCTCCCAGCAAGAAGACGAAGAAGACGATCTATAACTTGACCATGGCATCTCACCAGTTCCTGCAAACTTTGGTTGAGCAGTTCAATGCTCACTCCAAATCTACCATACTACCCGTCAAGAAGTGTTCCGAACTTAAAGACGAGAAGCACTACATTATCCACGCCATGAAGAAGATGGAGACTACAGTTGGAGAGGCCATCTGCTGCAGTCTTAGCGAGGCACCATTCACTCCGGGGGATGAGCCCAAGTTCCAAGTCTACCTGCCGAAACGGTTCGTCCATCTCCTCCAGAACGAGGATCTGCGCTCCATCCAACCCGGCTGTCTCTACCTGGTTTCCCACGGTTGCACGGGTAGCAATTCCACCGAGTTGACCATCCACATCGCCGACAAGCAGCAGTGTTAGATTTAAGTTTTACTGTTGTACATATGTTATTGTAATGTTTTTATAAATAAATAAACCATAAAAGACAAAAAAAAGAATACAAAAAGACGAAAAATGCAACATATCAATATGTGAAGTTTGTCACATATTGATATGTTGCATTTTTTTAAACTTCGCGGGTGACCTTGACCTTTGACCTTTGCATTTCACAGTTACCCCCACCACCACGCTACAAGTCAAACCTGCTTGAATGCAAAACACCCCCACCACTTTTTCATATATCTCCAAGTGCTGTGCCTCGTCTTCATTTCAACTCCAGCAGCCAACCGAACAACATCAGTATGTCTCTGAACGTAAGCTGTGCCAGCTATGAGGAGGTGACGATCAAAACGCAACATGAGCTGAACGACTTGTACAAGGAGTTGCAGCTGATGGTGGCAAGAGGCTACCGTATAAACGTGCAAGTCTACGCTTGCAATATACGGAATCTTCGGCAGCCGAAGGAAGAGCCTGGACATTCCTCTTCAACGACAGCTTCCTCACCGGCGTCGATGAAGACCGAACCAGACAACTTGGATTACTTCAGCTGACTAGCGGTTGTCTTCCTTGTCCTTACAATTGTAGAATATGTTTATTTCTTTATTATATTAAAGAAGTAAAAAGAGCAAAGCCACCTATCTTGTTACTGACATATATGCTCAGTAACAAGATAGGGTTTTTTTTTAAAACACAATTTGAATGACCTTGAAACTTCCCCCTCCACTGATTCGCTACCCCCACCACTTCACTGTTGATATACATGAGACAACATAATTAGATACCTCATTCCTTCTTCAACAGCCAAACCTACAACATCAACAATGGCTAACCTACCAACAGATGAAAGATGTCCTCACGCATGCTGTGACTTCGTACACGAGTTAGAGAAGAGGATGCAAGAGAGGGCGATAAGAAGAAAGCAGATCCACTCAGAAAATATCATGATAGTAAACGGCTATCTTTTGTTGTTCGGCCTTATCATGGTTGTACTGTTCATACTGTACGGCATAGTTACATGCGTCGGCAAGGTTGCAGAAGAAAACGCTCGCCACCATCAGTTGGAAGATTTCAATGTTACTTTCTAGGTTTTCCTTTTTTAAAACTCCATTTTGATGACCTTGAACTTTCCCCCTCCACTCCTTCCTTTTTTAAAACCCAATTTAAATGACCTTGAAATTTCCCCCTCTACTTTTCAATAATGTTACAACTGACTGCAGCTCACCTCATTCCTTGCTTGGCTGCCATGGCGGAAGGAACTCTTTCTCAAGTTGACTCCACTACGGACGAAGCATTTCCCTTGCGGTGGACTGTTCATTTACAGGATGCGACAGAAGTGGAAGTCTTGTATCAAAAATTACTCAATGTATTCAACGGGAACCCTGGACCTCTTGAATGTAGAATGGATTTGAATTTTGATGCAACCAGGGTCGGCACAGAACCTTCAACTTCAAGCCAGCCTCAGCAACGAGATTTTACACATTTATACACTCCAATATCACCGGAAGGTGTAACTGTCTGCGAGGCTGACTCAACTACACGTTATGTTCAGCCGAAGCCTTGGGTGTTGATTATTAACAATGTGTACAAAGTGGAATTGGTATGTAATAGATTAAAGGAGTTGATGGTACAAGATCCAGGCCTGCGCTTTCAAATAGATATACATTTCATCTGGAGAGCACCTGCGCGGGGCTCTTCGTCTGACAGCTCTCCAAGTACGACGGACGAGGAGGACGACTAGTCATCTTTTTTAAAACTCCGTTTGAATGACCTTGACCTTTCCCCCTCCACTGAGTTTATTTAAGGTGCACTCTCACTGACTACAGCATCATTTCATCGCGCACCTTCACCGCAGCAACATGGAGAGTCAACTCAACTACTGTTGCGAACAGAAATGTTTTTCATGGCCGAATGGCATTGATGTGGTGGATGGCCTGGCTTGTAGAACATGTGAAGCTTTTGGTCAGTGCATGTGTAAGTGCAAGTCTTGGAAGAAGCCGAAACCAAAGTTGAAGACATTCCATGTGTACCAAATGAGAGGGCATAAGTACACTTGTTGCCCTGAACGTTGCATTGAATTCAAACTAAAACAGCTAACTGGCTGCAAATTGTGCAACAATCATTTTGCAGGTTTTTGCAAACATTATTTAGGAGCGTGTCAATACAGATCAACTTGGCATACAGAAGCACTCACTATCAATGAAATCGCTATAGACTCACAAGAGTAGTCTTTCTACTCTTTGACTTTTTTAAAACTCCGTTTGAATGACCTTGAAATTTCCCCCACCACTTCCCCATATATCTAGAGTACGCAGGGCCCGGAGGTCAGTCGCTCGGCGGCTGTCGTAGTGTGCACATCCGTGTTGTGCAGTCTGCTGTGCAGTTTTGATTTTAACCAGTTCAAGGTCACCACACTTAAACTCTGGCAAAAACGTCAAGCTGTTAAAGACAATCCTAAGTCCCAGGTTCACAGTCAACCTCAAGGTCATCACACTTTAACATGTAAATTTAAGGTAGCACCAAAACAATGCTACCTAGCTTGACATTTTCAAGTTTCCCGAGGTCATCACAGTTCCCCCACCACTTCCCATATACCTAGAGTGCGCGGGGCTGGACAGTCAGTCGCTCGGTGTCTGTCGTAGGGTGCGCATCGCGGTTACAGTAATGATGAAACGCGGGAGTTGTATCGGTTCAAGGTCACTCGAGCGGTGTCACATGACGGTTTAGGCAGAGTCACGTTGCAAACTTTGAGTTTCCTTGGCACTTTTGCTGTTTCTCGTCTAATTTCGCTCCAAGTCGTCAAGGTCATTGAAACCTGACTAAAACTCGGAGCGTAGTGCGAGAAACAGCAAAAGTGCCTAAAAATTTTAGGTTTCAGCGTGACCTTGACCTTTGTGACATCGATGACGTCATAATGGTGACGTAAGGGGTGATGACGTCATCGCCACGTCATTTCTGCAACGTCATGGGTGTGACGTCACAGAATGACGTAATTGGTGATGACGTCATCGATTGCGTCATCGATGACGTCATCGATGACGTCATCGGTGGGGTCATTGACCTCGTTGACGTCATCGCTCAGGTGACCTTGAACTGAGCCAGCTCCCGCGTTTCTCCACTACTAATATAAACTTAATACACTCATTTGTCATGGAAATTAAAATGATTAAGTGCAAAAAACAAAATTGTTATAGCGGGTTAAGGAAGCATTTCAGGACTTTTGTCCCAATGAAACTTTTTGTTTATTTATATCTAACGAATCAACACCCGGGGTTTCGGAATATTGAGTGTTTCTTAACACTGCACTGCATGGGATTGTGTTCACAACACTGAAATACCCTTTTCCTTTATATTAATTTATAAGAGCTATTTTATTAACATCAAAGATCAAGGTTTATCAGTATGTTGTCTAAAAAGGTATCGAGTATGCTAATCATGTGTGGTATCTTTACATTATTGCAACAAGTAAGTGATAAAAAACTATAACTTAATGTCTCAAATTAGCATTCAAATTTAAAAAAAAAAATTAATTATAGTTCTTATTTTTTTTAAATATTTAAATATTTATAGTTCTTATTTAAAAAAAAAAAAAAAAACCTTCAGTTTTATTATTTTTTTCAGAAGATCAATTTAAAAATTTAAAAAGGCTTAAATACAATAATATTATAAGAGTTTTCCTATAAAAATATTCATCAAGATATACTTTGAAACTAAACATCATATTCAATATCATTTGTAAATTACAATACAATATTTTAAAAATAAATCAATATGCATTAAAGGAGAAATATAATATTAAACAAACTTTAGATTTCATTATTTAACGTATTTTTAACTTTAAGGGTTTTATTATTTTGAAGCGAAGGTTTTTATTTGCAAACAAAATGAAAATAAAATCAATAATATACGATTATAAGAAATTTCTAATGAACATGTTCATAAAAATTTACTTTATCTACCGTATGTATCATAGTTGAAAAAAATGCAGTCGGCCATCCAAAACCGTAAAGTAAAGTATAGTAAAGTTCTCTGATGAAGTGGGTCATACAATATTGATGATAGAGAGCAATCATTATTATAATGTAATTTTTCCTAAAAGGCTATACTTTTTCTTTCATTATAAAACACTATTTTATAATGTTATAGTGTAGTATTTTATTTTAAGAAAATAAACTAACAATCCTAAAAGCTTGATGTGGAATTACTGGTGATCTTAATAAACTGAATACACTGTTATAACTTATACTGCATTTATTATTCGATAGTTGATAAATTACGAAGAACATTCCCGTTCTGATAATTATGTCAAAATAGTTACAAGGATTAATTTTGAATATGACAATAACAGGACTTTAAATTTAAATTAGAGCACAATTTAACATCCGTACCGAGTTTAATAAAGATCAGTTGAAAAACTTCGAAGATTGAAATGTTTTGAAAATAAATTAAATGACCAATAGTAAACAAAACGTTAAAAATGCTTGATTTTCTCTTTAACCATAAAATGATTTACTGGGGTTTGGCAAAAACTTTTTGGACGCCTAGTGAAGATTCATAAATAATACAATCTACCACTTGTCTTACTCGCAATATGGCAATCAAAAATAATTTTATTTACACCACAGTTCATGATGCAATTTAAGAGCTAAACTGAAATTTCAAAGGCCGATACAATTGAGAGAAACCGCGAATAAAGTATGACTCCTTGGGGAGCGATCGCGTCAGTGAGTGGGGGGAAGAAAAACACGATGTGCGCGGAATACGAGCGTAGCACGGCGGCTTATCGTGACAGGGAGGGGGTGGGAGAGTGAGAGAGGGGTCAGTGGCGAGCGGCACGTTACGGCTAATTATGCTTGGATGTGTGTACATTGTTGGGGATAGATACATTTTTAATATCTCAAAGTTATTGCATGAAGTACAGTAACCTATTAGAAATGGCCCAAAAAACTTTTGAAACAACCTTAAGCCTAGAAAAAATGCTTTTTGTCTAAAATTAACTTTAAAAATTGTATTTTTAAACATAGTCTATATATTAGGGTTGTCATCAAGGCAACAAAACAGCAACGGAAAGTTAACAAAAATATGAAAAAATTCTGCTTAGCATACATGAACATTATAAACAAACATCACAAACACACCTAATATCACCTAACATTAAAATCATGTATATTTTCCTAACAACCGTGAAACGCCTACTTTGAGAATGATAATTAAGTTATTATATTTGTGATGTCAGGAAGGCAGTTTTATTTGTCAAAACGCATGCCATCCTAAGGATTACAAAGTATGGAATACACGTCGGACTATGCAGCTAAGTAAACATCTTCTGAAAATTCATAACTGATCCGAAAATACATGAGACATAATGAATATACGAATTTATGTATATTCATGTTACATATGAATATATTGTGTTATAATGTTATATAATTATTTTCATGGGATAATTTACTGGACACTTAATGGTCAACTAGGTAGAAACGATTCACTTCCTGGAGATGTATCTTTAAGCGAGGTTTTACATTTTTACTTCATTTTCATACTTATATGTGTTTGGCTTGCTTATACACAAAAATTACTTAACCGGCCCCCACTGGTGCCTTTACCAAGTATATGGCATATAAAATATTTTTTTTATGGCACCCATTTTCGGTAGGCCCTATGCAGCATAAAAATATAGTATTCAGTATCCAGTGTCCGGTGTCCAGTATCCAGTGTCCATAATCCAATATACAGTACACAGTACACAGTATACAGTATCCAGTATCCAGTATACAGTGTCCGATATCCAGTATCCAGTTTCCGTGTCCAGTATCTAGTATACAGTGTCCGGTGTCCATTATCCAGTGTCCACTATCCAGTATACAGTATCCAGTATCCAGTCCCCAGTATCCAGTATACAGTGTCCAATATCCAGTGTTCAGTATCCAGTGTCCAGTATCCAGAATCCAATATCTAGTATACAGAATACAATCCAGTATAGTGTCCAGTATCCAGTATACAGTGTTCCTGTCCAGTATACAGTGTTCAGGATCCAGTATACGGTGTCCAATATCCAGTATACGGTGTCCAGTATCCAGTATACACTGTCCGTGTCCAGTATACAGTGTCCGTGTGTCCAGTATACAGTGTCCGTGTCCAGTATACAGTGTCCGTGTCCAGTATACAGTGTCCGTGTCCAGTATACAGTGTCCGTGTCCAGTATACAGCGTCCGTGTCCAGTATACAGTGTCCATGTCCAGTATACAGTGTCCGTGTCCAGTATACAGTGTCCGTGTCCAGGATCCAGTATAGTGTCCAGTGTCCAGTGTCCAGTATACAGTGTCCGTGTCCAGTATACAGTGTCCGTGTCCAGTATACAGTGTCCGTGTCCAGTATACAGTGTCCGTGTCCAGTATACAGTGTCCAGGATCCAGTATAGTGTCCAGTGACCAGTATACAGTGTCCGTGTCCAGTATACATTGTCCGTGTCCAGTATACAGTGTCCGTGTCCAGTATACAGTGTCCGTAACCAGTATACAGTGTCCGTGTCCAGTATACAGTATCCGTGTCCAGTATACAGTGTCCAGTATCCAGTATACAGAGTCCGTGTCCAGTATACAGTGTCCGTGTCCAGTATACAGTGTCCGTGTCCAGTATACAGTGTCCGTGTCCAGTATACAGTGTCCGTGTCCAGTATACAGTTTCCGTGTCCAGTATACAGTGTCCGTGTGTAGTATACAGTGTCCGTGTCCAGTATACAGTGTCCGTGTGTAGTATACAGTGTCCGTGTCCAGTATACAGTGTCCGTGTCCAGTATACAGTGTCCAGGATCCAGTATAGTGTCCAGTATACAGTATACAGTGTCCGTGTCCAGTATACGGTGTCCGTGTCCAGTATACAGTGTCCGTGTCCAGTATACAGTGTCCGTGTCCAGTATACAGTGTCCGTGTCCAGGATCCAGTATACAGTGTCCAGCACGGTTGCGTGTGATGCTCCGTCTCTGGGGGCCCATCTCTTAGGTTATTTGGCGCCAAACGTCCAACATTAGTGTCCAACAAATCACTGGGTCGCTTCCTTTCAACTACTCGCCAGAAGGTTCTTTGTTTGGAGGATCGCATCACTAAATGTATAACGAGTAGAATAAATATAATATCACAAAAAGTATTTAACAGTAAAAATACCAAAGAAATTAACCACGGTAAAGGTTAAAATAAAATTATAAGAAGCATTAAACATAAAAGTGAAAGCTAAAATTATTGCTTTTCTAATACCTATATTCCTAAGATACAGTGAGAGATTTATTTTCTTTATAATTATGGTATTGTTCTCTACGATGCTCTGTTATGATTATATTTGGATGGATGGATTATGTTTGTGGATAAAAACTGTTTTATGTCTAAATATGATGCTTTGTAATTTTAAGACAAATACCATTTAAAAGTTACCTTTCGTGAAATACAATAATAACACCATTAAAATAAGTACTACACTGTTTGGCATTGACGTATTCGTATTGCTTTAATTTTAATTTCTATCATTAAAATCCGTTGAAAACCTCTAGTTCGGAGGGCTATAATGACTTTGATATTTCTTGTACTGTTCTAAAAACAAAAGGTAAAAATGAGAAAAGTAATTAACAAATAAATTTGAACTAAAAAATTTAAAAGGTAGGCCTACACAAAAAGACACATAGATTATACTGATGTAATTTTATGCAAAAGGCGAGATCGAGCAATCGAGTTTGTTCTAAACATCCGGGTTTGCGACACAAGTGTTTGGATGAATTAATCCATGATCGATAATACATAATTTCACATATGCCCAGGGCTTAATTTCAGCCAGAGCGCAACTCCGGTACTTCTTGGGACACAAGTTGGCTTAGGGATGTTTGATTTTAAATTATGATACAACGCGGTTTATATGATTTTTATAAAAAAATTAAACATTTACAAAACTAATTTTTTGTTACGTCGTAATACGTGTTGGTTGCACACAATAACGATCAGATAAGACCACTATATGGAGCTTTTATAGCATGCTTATCTAACTAGCATTACAACGAGTGAAGCACGGTCGGCCATCTTGTCTTAGTTAACCGACACAAAATTTGCTGAGATTGGCGCAAAAACCCAATTTTTCGCTTACAAATACTGGACATTTGAGTCAATTTAGAATAAAAGTTCAGTTTTGAAATTTTGTATGAGTGAATTCAATCAATCTTAAACACTAATACCTAGTTTTAATTAAAAGTTTAATAATTAATTTTTTCTATTTTTAATATTAAAATAAAATTTAAGCTATATGAGTTTTGAAACGTGACATAAAAAAGTTGATCGGCTACTACTTTTTTTTATTTTTTGGTCAGGTAAGTTTCAAAACTATGGGTTTTGTAGTCAAAGAGTAAAATTTTCTAAATTATATATTTTTTAATTAGCTGCTGTGGTTCGAGAGGCTTCCTCGCCGCGCCGCGACCGCCGTGTCGTGCCGGCAGACTGCATTCTTCCCACTTCTGATACACAAGTGTGGTTTAAATTTGATATTTTTATGCATTTGCATTATTATTGAATATTGTTATATGTTACTGGTTGCGTTATAGTATCGTAACAGATTACACTCAACATGAGTATAAATAACTTTCCATAAAGCAGGAAACTTTAAACTTACAATACCGTATACACAAAATGTCAAAAATAGGCCTACTTGGATTTGCATTTTTTGCTATATTATATTAAAGTTCATATAATAAAGCAATTTCACTGAAGTAATTACTTCCAGTATAAAGAATGTTCAAATGCCTAGTTGGATCTTTTAAATCAAAATAGCCTTAGAGTTTATTGCAATTTTGTTATCATTAAATTACCAGCGAGGTGTTTAACGTTTGAACTAAGTACAGCCTATAAGATGATTACTATACAAACATAAAAGGAATACGATTAATTATTTTGAAACTTATACTGAACTTACTTAAAGAACATATAATTAAAATCCTGTAATACAAGCTTGGACATTTTACTGCCCGTAAAAATCATAGCTTTTATTAGATTATGCCTTTTTGTGGAAATGTATTAGTAAGAAGGTAGGCTACTATAAGAATATTTTAGAAATATTTTATCAGTCATCAACGTAGTTGTAAGATTATTTGGCCTACCCAAATTGATTAATAATAAAAGGAAAGTCTTATCATTTAAAAAATACAACAGATTAAGTTAGTTATTCATTGTCAATCAAAAACAAAACCTAAAACTATCTGCATACGTTCTTTATTTTATTTTAGTCAAAATTATAAGAAAATATTATTTTACAGTTGTTTACAGTTTTATTTATTTAAATTCCATAAATGGAATTAAAAGTATATATTTTCAAATTTTCAACCACTTAAGTACACACATTTTCAACTAAAAAGCTTGTGCTTTAAGTACTGTCTTAAATTTATGCTAGTGCCTGCAAAGTCAGAAACATTAGAAGCTTTACTTGGTCGTATTGAGCGAGCGGTCTCTTGACTTTTGAAGGGGGTTAAAAATACCAAGATATTTCATATTTTGTAACCAGAATGACACAATAAAAATGTAATTAATAGTACACACAATTTTATCGTTTTATTATTAATTTTCTTATTTACTTTTAACTTAACATATTTAGATTTTCAATGAATTTTGTCTGTGATCAGGGGCCGTCCATAAATTACGTCATCGCTTTTTGGCCATTTTGGACCCCCCCTCCCTAAAATCATCCTACCATCATAATTTGTCTGACCCCCCCCCCCTCTCGGAATAATGACGTCATTTTTAACGAACCTCCGTTTTAAGTAAAAATAATGCTTTTTACACGCTACATGATGAACTAAAAAAAATTCCAATCAAATCTAAATTTACCTTCAGAAATAAAGCCAAAATGACTTTCTCAATTGAAAAATAAACTATAAAGCAACACCTTAATATAGTCTAATGTATTTTATAGATAATTATTTTATAATAGTTGAGTTTTGTTAGAATTTATCATTGTTTTACTGTTAAAAGTTGATATAAAACATCTCATTTAAAATTACGTCATATCAAAGACGACCCCCCCCCCACCCTTGCACATCACCCTACCGTCATTTTCAATCTGGACCCTCCCCCCCTATTTTCAGATGACGTAATTTATGGACGACCCCTCATCAATTACTGTAGGCCTACTGATATGGAATTTATGATTTGAAAATTTCGCTATTTTGTTTAAGTAACGAGTGATATCACTTTATTTCAAACAAAAACAACATACATCCTACTGGGAAATTTGTTGAAAATAACTATTTAGATCACAATGAAAAGGTCTTTATACTGCATGATGTAATGTACAAAATGTCACCGGGGCTTTATGTGTAAATTTTTAGGCTCAAAAGTTAAGATACAACAAAAATATAAACGAAAGAATTTTTCAGCCCCTCAGGCCAAAAAAGTAAATTAGTAAGGGGAAAACCTGACATACAATATGAATGTTAGTATGAAACCAACAACTATTAAATAAGTTATCTCCTTATTTATATGTGTGTATATTAGCGTAGATATTTTTTTAATGGAGGACAGAAAGTGTTGGGATTTAAATAATAACCACCAGGAACATAAATATCCTGGTACCAGCGTACTAAACGGAGTACGCGTAAATAGCGTACTAGTAAACGGAGTAGATGAGATGAACAAGTGGGCTATAGTTTGTGTAGAGTGAAACTGTACAGTCAGTAGCACATTGTTCGCAGAGCTTGCCAAAGCAGCTGCAAAACCAATTACACAATTACATAGGTAAACCAACCGCTGTTAGTAACTAGAGTGTGTGTTATATGGAGGACTTCATGTAGATCCAATTTTTATCAAATCGAACTAAAAGTTAAACAATTGATTATTGTTTGCGGGGAAAAGAAAAAGATCATATTATATATATTTTTTTGTTATGTTTGTTTAACCAATCTAAAACTATTTTTTAAGAAGTTATATATTCTACTAAATTTAAATTACCTGTACTTAACATTCCGAAATTTTTGAATGTTCTCTAATGACGTAATTTAGGGATAAGTTACTTTTACTTTCATATTGAGCTAAGATATTTTACCGTCGTGTAGCTAACTAACTATAAAGAACACTTCAGACTGATTAAACATTTTATGAGGTGAATATCTAATTAAAAAAGAAAAAAAATAATTTACATGCCACCATAGTCCATAAACACTCGCTTTACTTCCGAGCCTAACGAATAACAGTTCAGTGCTCTTAAACTTCGGTGATGGAGGATCGAGCCACTTTCCATACAATTGTTTTAGGATTACACTCTCAAATAAACGTCTTTGGTCCAGTTATCTATATATATATAAGCGAAATCCCACTCACTGACTCATCACGAAATCTCAGGAACTACCAAACGGATTTACTTAAAACTTTGAACATAGGTTCATCTTGCCCCTTAGGTGCTCACTAAGAAACGATTTTGCAAAATTCCTTCAGGGCTCCGCCCCACACGTCTTCAAAGTTTCCATGTTATTCTTATGGAAGCAACATTTTTGTATTAAAACATATGATTACATTTAGGAATATTAATTTTGTAAACAGCTGTTCTCATTGAAATTATTGAGGGAAGATTGGTATATAATAGAAAACTATAGGATATTATAGAATTGCGGCAAGTGAGCTCAGTGAACAAGCTAAACCTGACGGGAAGTGATTACTGACTCATCACAAAATCTCAGGAACTACCAAACGTATTTACTTGAAACTTTAAACACAGGTTCGTCTTGCCTTTTAGTTGCTTACTAAGAAATGATTTTGAGAAATTCCTTCAGGGCTCCACCCCACAGGCCTTTGAAGTTTCAATATACGGTATCCGTATGGCCAAATTTAAATACGAATTAGAAACCTGCGGGGTTGGAATTCGGAGTGATCTCTTTTCTCTTAGGTGCTCAATAAAAAAAAAAAAAAAAACGCTTTGAACATCCCCTTTAGTGCTCCGCCCCACAGAAGCTCACAATTAATTACTGTGTAGCCTAGGTGTTGAAATTTGACATGGATGATTTTATTTACTTATAGATACTTATTAAGAAACAGTTTACAAGTATAGTTTTTTAAGCACTTTAGGGCTCCACCCCACTGGACTTCAGAATTACTTTAATGCCTCCGGAGTTGAAATTTGACATGAATGTTTCTTTTTGCTCATGGGTGCTCAATAAGAAACGGTTTTGCAAATATAGTTTTCGAAGTTCTTTAGGGCTCCGCCCCACTGGACTTCAAAATTATTTTTGGGCCTCCGGGGATTAAATTTGAATCGCACGTTCCTCTTTGCTAATAGGTACTTTCTAAGAAAAGGCTTCGCAAATATAGTTTTTTTTTTATTCTTTAGGGCTCTGCCCACAGGTTTGAAAATTACTCTAGGGTCCACAGGGTTCAAATCTGACATGGACGTTCCTCTTTGCTCAAATGCTCATAGGTGCTCACTGAGAAATAATATTGCAAATTTCCTTTAGGGCTCCGCCCCATGGAACCTAAAAATTACCATAGATCCTAGGGGGTATAAATTTAACTTGGATACCCGTTTTGCTAACATGTTCTCACTACGAAATGGTTTTGTAAATATAGTTTTTGAAGTTCTTTAGGGCTCCACCCCACATAACTTAAAAATGATTGTAGGACCTACGGTGTTAAAATTTGACAGGGACGTTCCTCTTTGCTCATAAGTGGTCACTAAGAAATAATTTTGCAAATATTTTTCAGGGCTCCGCCCCATACAACCTCAAGATTACCATAGATCTTACTATGGTATGATTGCAATATCCGAGAGGGTATAAATTTAACGTGGATGTTCCATTTTGCTAACAGGTGCTCACTGTATGAAATGGTTTTGCAAATATAGTTTTTGACGTTCTTAAGGGCTCACATGATTTCAAAATGACTATAGGGCCTACGGGGTTGAAATTTGACATGGTCGTTCCTATTTGCTCATAGGTTCTCAGGACCTTTTCTATTGAAGAAACCTTTTCTCACTTTGAACAGGTTTTGCGAAATTCCTTCAGAGCTCCATTCACACTACTTCAATTTTTTTCAATGTCATTCTTAAGGAAGTAGATTTCGTTGCTCTTTAAAAAGATTTTATTACCTATATAATACATTCAATCACGGGCGAAGCCGTGACGGGCAACAGCTAGTAGGAAAATAAATACGTAAAAGTTCTTTATACCCTTTTTTGTAGGTCTGAAAAATGTGTATTTTTAGAACTATTTATTGTACATTGCTGTGTATACATTTTTTTAATCCCACTAGTGCCACTAGCTCAGTGCCAACATGCCAGTTGCGTTTCTTTCACATGTGACTAGGGATAATTCGTTACGTCGTCGGGCTCCACCGACCAAATACACCAAAACAATCAATCCCCCGTCGTATCTACGGACTTATAACAATACCGACTGCTTTTAATCCTAATGGATTCAGCCCCAGACTGTATTGTTGCTCTCGGAATGAAACAAATGAAACTTGAAATGGATTTACGTCATAAGCTTTATCGTTTTATGCACGTTTGATGTTTAGTTTTATGAAATACTTCGGGTGTTTATAGTCTTAGCGCTATTTAACAAATTATGTCATCGTACTATTTGGTATGGCTTCATATATAATTTACATTTATAGAATGCGCATAAAGTGCCTTAATTTAAACCAACAAATAATATTTTTTACCAGACAATGACGTGATTGCCTGCAAAATTTATTTTACTTATGTTATTTTAATTTGTTTTTGCTGTATTGATGTGTTTTAAGTAATACTGAATTATAGTACCTGTTTTAAAACAGTAAATAAAACAGTAAATAATTTAAATTGACCTACATGCAAATATTACAAGAAAAAATAGAGGGTTTTCTACAAACATGCTGCTTTATTTCCAATAACCATAATAATTTATGGATTTACAAAAGAATTAAATAATTGGAAGTTACAAATGCTTAATTGCTAGATGAAATTAAAATAAAATCAAACGCAATTGATGTTATCAAAGCCGATCTTGAAGAAATTGTCAACAAATTGCTAAAACAACTGTAATTCGCCCTATCATCGCCTCCTCTTTTGCCTTTCGTTTACCCTAAAAGTATAGTCCAACCCTCAACGAATGTAAGTACCGGTATAACTGAAGTTGGAAGTTATGACCCAAAATCGTTTTGAACTATTTTGGGAAAAATCGTTTTGGAATGAAGATTGTAAACCTTCTAACAAATGACTCTTAAGTAGTGGCAAATGACTCTTAAGTCATGATGACGTCAGCACATTCCTCAGAGGTCATTGAACTGAGCCAGCAGCCGCAATTTGCCACTACTCTCTTATGTCTCAACGAATGATAAGACCAGTAAGAAGAATATCAAAGGGAAAAAAGAGCTAAAGTGGAGAGTACCTGCGTGAACTTATCTGTATTAGAGGATGATTTTGATGTAATTGTTCTGACCAAACCTGGCGCATCTTTATACAAACAGTATAGTTCAAGAGGGGTTATCACTTATTAACAACTTTACTATGATTATGTCATGCTACAAGCAAAGACGAACAACATAAATGACGGTGAAAGGGGCATTTCCAACCTAAAAATGGGTTTTCATAAACTTTTGTATTCTAAACCTGAAACAAAAATCAGTGAAATTGGCCTATACCGCTTTGATAAACCATCTTTAAATGACATTATTTACCTTGAAAACTTACATTAATCAAAAACCGTACAATTCTATTCAGAAAACCAATCTATCTCTTACTGTAAAATTAACGACTGCCTTCAAAGAAAGCACCACACCAGACACGGCCTTCATTTCAACGAACTTGGGAAAAGAATTATCGACAAGCTATTTGCTGATTTTGTCAGGAAGCTTCAACTGCAAAACAAGTGAAACCAAAGTAAATAAAACATTCTGATTATATGAGCTACTGTTTAGAAGAATGAATCAAAATGATCTAAATCTGTCAGCTATTCAAATCTGCAACACTCCTCCTTGCAGAGAAACAGCATCTGAGACCCTTCCCCAATTTAACAACAAAGGCCCTTTTGTAATGTCTTGTGGGATTTTTTCATCTTCTCCTCCAGAAGTACCATCTTCTTTTGATGACATCTCTCTCAGACCGACATGATTCTACTGTGGACAACATCGACAGTCAATTTCAACGGAATGCCTTTCTTTCTCCGTTTGACCTGGCGAGCTTCTCTCCTCTTCATTCTCCAATATGCAAAAAAACGACTACATGACTCAAGTGTTAAAAGTGTTGACAGTTTTGATTTATTTTTAATGTTAAATCAAAGCAGGCTACTGACAACCTGAACCAAATATAAGAAAAATTACAGAGCAATTAAAAGAATTCAAAATAACAAACACATCTAACACATCTATTTTTGTAATTCCCCGTTTTTTCTTCAAGATATCGATGCATGCTGTACTCGCATTTCTTCTTTCTTTTTTTTAATTATCAGTATGATAAGTTTTTCTCTCAAAACATCGTGGCTTGAGCTGTTTTTTTTTTAATTTTTTAAATGTTCGCAGTTTTTAAGGATGGCAAGATTTACTGTGCTTGGACAAGATTCTATTATGTCAACGATGCCATTGAGTTCCGCTCTTAAGCTCTTTGTGGACTCTTGGACAGTGTTGTAGTGGCAAATTTTCCAATATGGGAACGCTTATTATATTGGTCAAATTCAGTGGTGTAGTGGTGCGGGAACGCGTGGGAACGGCGTTCCCACACTGGTTTTCAAGAACCCGGAAAAATCCTAGTGCTCCGTTCAGGGAAAATCCGGGAAAATAGCTAATATATTTTTAAATACAAATCAAACAGTATGAAAATAAAAAATATATTTTATGTCAATAATAAAATGCAATACTTAACAAACATTTATAAACACAATTTTAATCTATTTGTTTTCAAGGATAACCTCACTCTTGCTTGTACTTTGTATTGTGCACAGAGAACGGGCATACGTGGTGGGCATCACTCTACCCGTTGGACGGACGCACGGGAGAGTGATGGGGAGGGTTGCCTCCCCTGTTTGTTTATTTAGTTTTAAGTTGATTTGATTTATTAACCGTTTATTAATTAATAATCTACTAATAAACTGAAGTGTTTTCTAAATTAGTTGCCTCAGTTCAGTGTATTATGGAATCGACAAGAATAAATGATAAATAAAAACACTCCTGTCGTTCTTCACTAAGCAACAAAATAAAAAACATAAGACCACTACGGAAGAGGATGCATTTGCCGACTACTTATGAGCATGATTTTGTCAATCTGTCAATGAACTTTCATTGTAATTAATTACTCTGTTTTTCCTCTATTTTATTTTAGTTCTCTGCTGTTACTTGTATAGAAATATGTCATTTAAAAATTAGGTTATGTATGTTGCTATTTTGGAGGATAACGTACATAAAAGTAGTTAGTAAATTAATTAATAACCTTTTCTAAAACAACCTTCTTTTGAAAAACAATTAAGTTAGTTAGGCCTAAATATAAAATGTACTGTTTTTTTATTTTGGTTTTGGCAAAATCATCCAAGTTAGATTCTTGAATCCTCAGTAAATACAGTTCTAGCTTAAAAATACATAGGCCTAGCCTACGATACCCAAAGCTATTGCTATCGTACGCATTCAGGGAAATTTTATCCTAATTTTCAGGGAATTTGACCAATATAATAAGCGTTCCCATATTGGAAAATTTGCCACTACAACACTGGTCAAATTCCCTGAAAATTAGGATAAAATTTCCCTGAATGCGTACGATAGCAATAGCTTTGGGTATCGTAGGCTAGGCCTATGTATTTTTAAGCTAGAACTGTATTTACTGAGGATTCAAGAATCTAACTTGGATGATTTTGCCAAAACCAAAATAAAAAAACAGTACATTTTATATTTAGGCCTAACTAACTTAATTGTTTTTCAAAAGAAGGTTGTTTTAGAAAAGGTTATTAATTAATTTACTAACTACTTTTATGTACGTTATCCTCCAAAATAGCAACATACATAACCTAATTTTTAAATGACATATTTCTATACAAGTAACAGCAGAGAACTAAAATAAAATAGAGGAAAAACAGAGTAATTAATTACAATGAAAGTTCATTGACAGATTGACAAAATCATGCTCATAAGTAGTCGGCAAATGCATCCTCTTCCGTAGTGGTCTTATGTTTTTTATTTTGTTGCTTAGTGAAGAACGACAGGAGTGTTTTTATTTATCATTTATTCTTGTCGATTCCATAATACACTGAACTGAGGCAACTAATTTAGAAAACACTTCAGTTTATTAGTAGATTATTAATTAATAAACGGTTAATAAATCAAATCAACTTAAAACTAAATAAACAAACAGGGGAGGCAACCCTCCCCATCACTCTCCCGTGCGTCCGTCCAACGGGTAGAGTGATGCCCACCACGTATGCCCGTTCTCTGTGCACAATACAAAGTACAAGCAAGAGTGAGGTTATCCTTGAAAACAAATAGATTAAAATTGTGTTTATAAATGTTTGTTAAGTATTGCATTTTATTATTGACATAAAATATATTTTTTATTTTCATACTGTTTGATTTGTATTTAAAAATATATTAGCTATTTTCCCGGATTTTCCCTGAACGGAGCACTAGGATTTTTCCGGGTTCTTGAAAACCAGTGTGGGAACGCCGTTCCCACGCGTTCCCGCACCACTACACCACTGCTCTTGGATTTTTCACCTTGATTGTCAGCAGTAGGTTTGTCACCTATGAGTCCATCAACAGCTTGAGTTATCACAAATCTTTTTTTCCTCTGTTGAAAAACTTTTATGGGCAATTTCAATGACGCTTCATCTTAAGAAACTGTTCTTCGTACATATTCACTATAGGTACACAAACATGGATACATAAAGCAATAATATCATGTTCACTATAAACTGATGATCCAGCGATCCAGCGGAAGCAAGTGAAGATAAAGTTTTCACGTTGAGACCTGCAACTGTGCGATTGGCGTGCGGGCGATAGCCACCTGCGTCTGAATTCATATTGCGATTAGTCAGTGTGAGTCCTGTTCCGTGTTATTACAAGTAAGGTAGTGTATAACCTATATTGTGAATTTTGCGCAGTGTGGCTTTATTCAAGTGAATTCCATGTAATATATTCAAGTTGTTTGTTTGTTTGTTTGTTTTTTTCCTTTAAATATGCCCCGAAGGCAATCGAATAAGCGTAGGTTGTTTTTAAACGCCAAACGCAAGAAAAGAAGAGGCAATATTGGCGTTATGAAATGGCGTCAACAACAACGCGTAAGGTGAGTCGGTGAGTGTATTTTACTGTTAATCTGGAATTTGTATGATCATTGATTAGTAAATTATATCGATATTGAGCTAGCATTTACAAATCAAAAGAATTCAAATTACTTGCAAATGGACGTAGTTTTTCAAAATGGGAACATTACTTCATTATCTTTCCCATAACCTTGGGTATTTTTATTTATTTTTACCAAATGTTATGGATAACTAAAAAGAAAACCATCAATACAATCGATGGGACAGTATTTGAAACAATGTTTTAAAGAAATAAATATTCTTCGACATTATTTATGTTTGAGTCAAAATTCCAAAGATAGGCCTAATGGATGTGAAAATTTTCTCTGCGTTATTCTTATGGGATAAACTAAACTTTCAACTTATTATCCCATATGCCGTGTATATTTATATTTTTAAGTTGAATAAAACAATGTTTTAACTAAAAAAATTATAAAAGTGAGGGTTTATATTTAAAAAATAAAGGCCCAGTCTGGATTGGCCACTTCTGGCACGTCTTCTTGCCCTGTACATTGATATTAGCGTCAATCGATATAGAGCTAACAGGTTTATTATACCCTTTATTGGTTCAATTTGTTTTTGTAAAAAAATGATTACGGTAATTTTGAAAAGGGTGTACGGGTGGTCTGAAACACCCGGTATACAGAGAGGTTGATTCTGTGTCAGTTGTTTTATTCGAAAACCAAAATTGAAGGAAATTACAAAATTTACAGGGTAACTAAACCTGATTTTTTCTTATTTATTGCAGTAATTTTCAATAATTTTCAGAGTTATTGCGATTTTTTTCTCAGAAAAACACTGATTCTGCATTCTGGTTAATGCAAATTTTTGTTATTTCAATAGAAAAATCACAATAACTCTGATATTTGTTTTCAGATCTTCATTAACTTGGTCTCATTGTTTAGATAATTTAATTTGTCATCTTTTTTATGTATTTTAAAATTCTTCAAAAATTTAATGGTTTTTGAGATATGTGAGTTTGAAAATTTCAAATGGCCGCCATTTTGAAAATACGCCCTGGAAAAAAATAATCCTTTTTATTTTGATAAACATTGTTGTACTTAAGGTCCATGAAAAATATGAACCCAATCCAGTTATCCGTTACGGAAATGAAAATTATTAAGTGTAAAAAACGAAATGGCGGCTAGCGAGTTACCGAAACATTTGAGGACATATGTTTATATAAACTTTTTTTGTTTATTTTGGCTTGCTGAACAACATATAAAAGGTTCCTACAGTCGAAGCTGGACACCCTGTATTTAGGTTGGTCACGATTAAGTTTTATTGTTTCTGATATCGTATTGTGTTTTATAGGCAGAAAAAATTGCAAACCAGAGTCTAAAGACGAAACATCCAAAAATTTAGATCGTTTAGTTGACCCTCCTACTTAAAAGTTCCTGTCAATTCCTGAAGAAATGTCAGTTAATATCAATAAAATCGAGGGTTTATTTCTTCCAGTCTCACTATTTATTTTTCCCTCACAAAAATGTTTGGGTGTTTATTTCCTACATAGCCTACTTCTATTTGTCAACTGATTATTAGATCATTTATGTTAAAGTTTTTATTTACAGTTTCTAAAAAACTGTGTTGTTATAACTGTTGAAGTTGTATTGTCTACTTAGTGGGAACTTTTTCGGTTTTTGTACTTTTTATTTTTCGGCCGTCATCCATCAGAATATACTACTGAATGCTCAAATTGAAAAATCAAATAATGCGGCATGTGCTCAATCTCAAAACGTATCTTCAGAACTATTCATTCCGTAAGTTGTAAAGATCATAGGCCTAGTTTTTGTTGTTGTGGATACAAAGTTTGAACATAAAAAATACATTAAAATAAAATTTAATAGCTTTTTGTGTTTAAATTGAGTTGGGGAAGTTCGGGTAGTATCGGACACTTAAGTTTTTCTTTTATTTTCTAATTAGTGATAAAAGAAATGATAATTTACTATGCAAAATATCAAAGTTTGAAATGTTATGTATGTACACATTTAATTTAATAATTATTGTATGAATGAATGTATAATTTTTCCACACTTTTTCTAACCCTTACTTTTGGGCCCATTTGATTTTTGGAGGGTAGTATCGGACAGGGTTAACTACAACTGCTCGTAGCTAAAATAAAACCACTTGCAGCCTGAAAACACACTTTTATCGTTACAAATTGTTTCAGTTTCAACACTATACAAAACTTAACTATAAGTATAAAAAATTTGGTTTTCACAATCAGTTTTTTTATCTGATAAACTTAAGGCTAAATAAAGGATATTGAGTTTCAAAGTTACAAAATTAAGATCACTTTGGCTCAAAACATTGTTGGTGTTTCCATTTAAAGTCTTTTGTTCTTTGCTTCGTGCCCAACACAAATATCATACACTTATAATAGAGATGGCTGTCCTCCGCAAGCTGAGCATAGTTTTCGGGAGGCCAACCCTTGCAATGTGAACATTGTATTCAGTTTTCTTGAAATGCCTCATCACAAATAGTGCAATGTGTTCCAGACCTACTCCTTTCTTCAAACTGTCTACTATGACTTATTTTTTACCCCCAGATGCCTTTTTGTTATTATTTTACATTTATGTCTTTTGCTTTTTTAAAACTTTCTTATTTTCCTCCTTTGAAGGCCTCAATCCAGTATTTATATTTTAAGACTACCTTTGTGCTTTTTATTTTGTTAATCTTTCTCTCTTATGATGTTCGAAAACCTAAAAATAAATAATGGGAGTTAGTTAACGATTACGTTAAGTTTTCTACAATTATTTCAACATTTTACAACCTACCCATTCTGTCCGATACTACCTTGGAGGAATAATATATAAGGAGCGGCCACGCTCGGCTAGAAGCGAAGCCGCCGCGCAACACGGCGAGTGGTGGGGGAACTCCCGAGTCCGCGCCCCAAAATTAAAAAATAAAAAGGAAGAAAACTTGTCATTACTGTAGACTATTATTATTTTTATTCCATATTAGGTAAAAAGATTTTTTATTCATATTCAATGCAACCCAGATAGTAATTATTATGTGTTTCAGGATATGTAGTCCGTTCACTGAAAAAGAAATTCAATTGTAGACCATGTTTTGATACATTGACAATAAAGCCTGGGGATGAAGAGTTACAGGCCAATCCGGCCTACAATTTTATAAATCTAAAATCAAGAGGTTTCTTGACGAAACCGTCGACAGATGTTGTACGTATATGCAAGGCCACAGAGGTACACCACAGATCATGTAAAGACAATGTTATACTTAATCATAAGAAGTTATTTGGAAGTGTTTCGATCAAAGTGTTGAACGAACTACATGACGGTATTTTTTTAACACTAAAAGAACACAGCAACCAGTTAGGTCCACTGGAATCTCACATAAGTTACCTGGTAAAAGAAATAGCTAAATGTTATTTGAAAATAAGACTGCATCATAGTGTGAAGCTACAAAACTTGTCTTCATACAACCGTAATGTGAGAAACTTAACTAAGAAAAAGGTTATTTTTATGCATCAGTAATAGGCCTATTTTAATAAGCTAGTAATAAGCCTATTTTTAATGAGGTACTAACAAGCCTGTTTTAATAAGCTACTTATAAGCTTAAGTGTAGGAAGTGTTCCGATTAAAGTGTTAAATGAACTACATGAAGGTATTTATTTATTTATTTATTTTATATTAAAAGAACACAGCAACCTACTTTACTTTTTTACTATTTTATATTCAATAATAGTAATTATGAATAAATTTAATTAATTCATAACTAGGTAGTATCGTTTGCCAGTAAATTACTGTCCAACATATCTTAAATGATATACGGAACCTTTACATAAAGCTGTAAACTCAATATTTTTTACAAATTATAATACGGTAATATACATTGAAAGTATCAGTTCATGTATTATTTTTTGTTAAAAGTATTATACTAAGGAATAAAATTAATTTTACAGTAAAATATATGTATTGGCATAATTTATATTTAGTTTTTATGCATTAAAATCATCTCTTCAATACAAATCTTTTACTTTAATGCCCATTTATAAATCAATATAGATTTTTATCTAGAAAAATATTACATCACTGGATAGAGAATTTAATCCTCTTTAAAAATGCAAAAGGTGGACTGTTTGATTTGCTTGGTTTGCTCAGGAATTTAATTCAAAGTTGCGCGCGTCGCATTTTTACCCATCTCTCCCGTGTTACAGCGGCGGCACCATGCCACTCTACGGCCAGCCGTGCCACTCTAGTGGAGGGGAGCGGCCGGCTTCACTTTAGCATTGTATATCCATATGAACGTGGCCTCTCCTTATATATTATTCCTCCAAGGATACTACCCGATGCGAGCTTGTCCGATACTACCCGACTGACATGGTCCGCCATTTTGACTACCACTTCCATAATAACCAAACTAAACTAACCTAACCATTCACCTAAAAAACAAAGTAAAGCCTCTTTACTATCAAATAGTGGTGTTGAATCATGAAAGTATTTACTCAGTTTAGCACACTGATGTCTCAAACGTACGTACGTGCACAGAAATTGTCACAAAAACAAAAAGAAATGTCACAGCATAGACAATTATTGAGGCACGAAACGCATAATGGCGCTCACATAGTCTTTCTCCTTCGTGCTTCTGCTGATGTCCTAGTCAGTGCTGTCTCTAGCGGCAAAAGCTGGAAACAGCGTTTGTCCGATACTACCCGCTGCCCGATACTTCCCGACCTTCCCCCTAAATGTCAGAATAATATTATAATAATGTCAGTATATAAAATAAACTATAAAAAAGCCACACAGAAGGCACAAACTGTGTTAATCTGTTATTAAATTACGGCATGTGTTTACCACTGTAATTTTAGCCCCCAGGATCGATCAATGACTAGATGATTAGGTTACATACCTTTATGCCGTCGTCAATCCGAATAGTTTTCCAAAAGATTGGTTTCGGGACTGTTGTACCATGATCAAATAAGTAGAAACGTTGTCAAAACTTTAAAACACAGAATTTACAGTTAATAACGATGATATACATAACACAACACACGCGCGAACATTTTAAAATTAATTTGAGGTTGGCCGGCCAAGATATAGATAACTGAAAACGCAGTGAGTATGTAAAAAAATAAAGATATTTTGAATTGAATTGAATTATTCGCAGTGTTGGTATTATTTATATAAAATTATAATATTTATTTTATTTCTAGTTCCATGATAATTTGCACTCACAAATATTTACGATAGTTATCGATAGGCCTACACTATGCATACAATGGCACTTGTAGGCCTAAATATAGACTATGATTAATGAGAAATGTACTTACTTTTAAATAACACAATAACTTAAAGTATTGATAATGAACACTAAGTAAACTTTATTATAAATACAATAAGTAAATTGGAATACAAAATATTTTCTCATGGATACGAATAACATTGTTACTAACCCGCTTAAGAACACAGAGGAAGGTAAAGACAACATTCAGAAGAAACCAAATTTCCAAGCAGTAGTCATAATTTATCTTCTGATAACAAAGGCGCCTCTTTCATATCTGGAAACGTGTACGATTTGTTATTTTTATCCTATATTCCTTTGTACATCTTCATCCATATGTTGAACAAAGGAGTTATTTAACTGTTCAGAAAACTGGCTGAATTCATCATTAATTACGCGAGTTTAAGCAAAATGTTTTAAGTGAAAAATCCAGTCATTTTACATTTTTTCTAAGAATTAAAAATATATCATGTTATATCACATAATGAAAGTAAAAAAACCATACTCAAATAACTAGAGCTTAATTTTTCCACTAGGAAAAAAACCCACTAACAACCACATGTCTTTAGTCTGCTTATCATTTTTCCTTTAAAGATCATTCATAATTTGTAGGTCCTACACATAAAATGTTTCAACCTTAAACATTAAAATATGCTATAAACCATACCCGGCAATGAAATGCAAGTCTGAAAATGGATTGCTTGCTAATTCATATGATAATTTTTCACAATATTTTATCTTTGGCTTATTTTACGTCCAATGAGACCTCGTTCTCATCCAGACTTGTGAAGACTAAAATATACAGGTAGGCCTACTGTACATGGTCTGGGGGACTCGGTCCTCGATACCATATCGATTTTTAAAACTCAGGACTCAGGACTCACGATAATTTCAGCCTTTTTTCATTTTTAGAATGTTTTATTTTTAAGGTATTTTACTCCCAAAACCTCTAAAAAATCGTGAAAAATCCAAATTTCTCAAAAATGGCCATAACAATTTTGATTAAAATTTTGTGGTTTACTAATCTTAAAATGGTGAATAAAATGACACCACCCGCATCTCCGAGAAAATGCTCGTTCAAAAGTTATACAATAAAAAGTGTTTAAAAAATCGATTTTTTTATTTTCAAAATAGTTTTATCTTGAAATAAATGTTTCTTATCATAACTAAATAAAGCTCAAACAACTAAATAATCCAGTATTTTAAATTATTGCTCTACATTAAGTCGTTGTGGAGAAAATTCAAATTTCGTTTGGTGGTAAACGCAGTACGTTGTTAAAAGTCTCAGACGTGCGTAGGGTCAAACCAGCCAAATTCGTGCTGCTCAGCTGTTAGCTATTCGACTGAGCCATCAAGACATTAATGTTTGAAGCTTATTGTTGGGAGAAAGTATGTGTCAGTTATCTGATACCGTTTATTCCATTACTGGTTACACAAGAAGGCCTACTATTTCTGTAACTGATACAATCTCCGGTACCGGAAGCCGGAAGTTCCATTTAATAAAATGTCTGCGTGCGGCATGACTCATTTTACGCCGAGCAGCATAGAGCTGTAAGCCGACTTTAAAAAACCATAACAAAACTTATATCAGAATTTTGAACCTTTTTGTACCGCAAAAAGAAAATTTTGTACCTCTCTCCTTCGGAAGTTATAAGCGATTTAAAAGTCGGCTTACAGGTCGATGCCAATAACACAAGTACTTAAAATTGAAAAACAAGTTATACCACATTTTTGGACTATTTTTGTACCATTTTGTACCACCAAAAACAATTTTTGTACCGCAAAAATAAAGACTACACAATTAAAACAAAGTCGGATTACAGGTCTACGCCAAAAACACAAGTGTTCCAAATTTATAAAAAAAAAAAATAATGCTATCTTATTCTACTATTTTTGTACCCTTCAAATATGCAAATAAGAAATTTTGTACCACTCAAATAACTGCACTATTAGATAATTTTATAAAGTCGGCTTACAGGTCTATGCCAAAAACACAAGTACTTAAAACTGAAAAACAAATGATACCAAATATTTATACTATTTTTGTACCTTTTTGTACCGCAAGAAGAAAATTTTGTACCCCTCTCCTTCGGAAGTTATAAGCTATTTAAAAGTCGGCTTACAGGTCTATGCCAAAAACACAAGTACACAAAATTGGAAAACAAATTATATCACATTTTTGTACTATTTTTGTACCATTTTGTACCACCAAAAAATGTTTGTACCGCGAAAATAAAGGCCAACCAATTAAAACAAAGTAGGCTTACAGGGGTACGCCAAAAACACAAGTACTCAAAATTGAAGAACCAATTATACCAAATGTTTTAGTATTTTTGCACCATTTTTTTACAACCAAAAAGAGTGTTTTTACCGCGAAAAAAGCCACACAATTAAAACAAAGTCGGCTTACAGGTCTATGCAAAAAACACAAGAACTTTAAACTGGAAAACAAATTATATTACATTTTTTACGATTGGTATATCTTTTTGTATCACAAAAATAAAATGTTGTAGCCCTCTAATTCGGAATTTGGAAGAAGACCTAAAGATTGTGGATGAAACCTTTGTTGAAATCAAGATATCATTATAGTGGTGACTGTGATGTTCGAGATCTTGAAGATGACGACGATGATCCAGAGTATCCAGAGAATCTGCGAAGTGACAGCAATTCGGAACTTCTTGCGGATGTTATGTAGTTTAGAAAAACAGAAAATTGTTTTTCTTTAAGTCATGGACAGAGTGGATTTTATGTTGTGCGAAGTATAAAGAATTTCAATTTTTTATTTTAAATAATTCTTACGGTGTAAATTGTAGGCCTACGTACAATTTTTATTTTTTATTTCGGATAACTAATTTAAGGGGTACTTAGGTCAGAAGTACCAACATTGTCGTATTTTTGTATGATTCTTATTGGAAACTTATTTAGTTTACAAAGTCCGGTACGGTATCGTATGGGATGAATACTTTTTATAAGTTAATTACAAATTAAAATGAAATACGTCAAAATAATTTTTATCTGCTTCTATTTCAATCTAAATTGTTTTTAATATATGTTCCCTTATACAACTACTTAAGGTAGGTTGGGGGAAGGTTTTAGGAAGGTTAGTGGCGAAGAAGGTTTGAGGGACATTTGTAAATTCTGCTCTATGTCAAAAATAGAAGTGCTTAAAATTAGAAAATATACAAAATACTTGTAAAGTAAATATATAATTTACATTAATAGAATAGTAAGAATAGCATAAGTAGGGCCTAAGCGTGAAAAGTGGAAGTAGGTACTACGCAAAGAGTTTACAACAACCCAAGTATCAAGGCTTTTCATACCTGACAAATTTGAGACAACCCTTTGAGATGTGCCGCCACTCGCGCATACGCCAATTCTCGAATTCCCTGAGACATTGTGATCTGGTTACTGGGAGTCCCAGCCCTCCCAGTCGCCCATTATTGTCCTTGAACTATTTCTCACGACCTAGGTGTTTGATGAGCTGACAAATTTATGACACCTCTTTTGAGATGTGCGGCTGCAGGTGCCGACAGTCGCCTACGGCAATTCTGGAATTCCCAGGCATATTGTGATCTGCTTACTGGGAGTCCCATATTTCCCAAAAATCCATCGACGTCCTTGAACCATTTCTCACGAACAGGTGTTTTATAAGCTGACAAATTTATGACACCACCCCTTTGAGACGTATCGCCGCCGACCGGCGCGGCGCCAGCCAAGTGCTGACGCCGAATCTGGAATTCCCAAAGAAGACGCATTGGCATTTAAGGACGCGCTCTACCATGGCTCTAAAATCGCCACACGATGTTGTTGAATGCCGCTGCGCGGCCGCAGCGCTCCTATCGCAAGAGTGGGGGCAAGATCGAGGGGTAAAAAGCAAGATGGCGGGCAGGTGAGGACGGCGCCTCGCTCGCACGCGCAGTCATGCCACTGCTCCCGCTCCGCCTCTGCCAGCCCGCGAGTTCGGCTACGGCTACACCAGCCGTACACCGGCGTAAACATAACATTTATGATGGTAAAATTAAAAAAAAAGCGGGGCCGCCCAATGACAAGTTTTGACGCTTTGAGGGGCGCCTGTTGGAAAGTATTTGTATTATTAGGAATTATCAGGGCTTAAGCTTAAAAAATAAAGATACAACAATTTATACGAGTAGTGACTCATAAAATTTATCATTTTAAGATAAGTACAGTAATTGATAGAGTTAAGTGATTGTGTTAATCAAGTATACAGTAACTAAAATCTGTCCCTTAAGGGGAGTCCTCTCGGATATCGTGGATCTATTAATTCTGGTAGAATGCACTTGTTATAGAATGTAACTAAGTGAGACTCCATGTGCTTCTCCCAAAACTCGTCGTCTTTTAAAATTTTTTCAACTGATAGTCCACGTGGTGTCCACAACAAAAATAAACAATACTTCTTTCTTGTTATATGAAGTTGCCCTTGAACTTGATAGTAATAATCGTGGCGAGTTTTTAACCTCAGATCACCGTCTTCGTCCAACGTGCAACACTTAATAATTTTTTGTCGCACTGCCTCAGTCGGTGTTAAATCTTTAGCTGCTGCTGGACATTTTACCTGAAACATAATGATATATAAAGCATATTTCTTAATGAGTCAATAAAACAGAGTATTTTAAATAGGATTGTTATCACAATACTAATAATTTATAAATAATTTTTTAAATATGTTAATTTATTCTAGGGTTATTCTAGAAATGCTAATGGCTTTTCTTCATAACACTCCTTAGGATTTTGTCAGCACATTTAAAAATAGGCTACTTTATGTTATGAACTCTACTATTGCATTCATTTAAAAAGAAAAGCCAAAAACCATTGAAAAAAGTGTACAGTTATCAGCAGATTAAAAAATTCAGTATCCATAAAAAGGTTTACAAGGATAACCTTGTTTTTCTGTAGGTGGGAAATAATATTTTCCCAGTCATATGATCACCTCCAATAGATTCCTCATCGTCGAAACCACCACATTAAATTATTAGATACAATACCCTTTTAAAAAAACGCCCTTACTAACAGTGCTTGTTCTACTAAGATGCATTCCACACTATAGAAGACATTCATTTCAGAAGACATTCCGTGTGCGTGGTTTAATAAAAACCTTTGAAACTATACCTGACATTGTGTGCCCCATCAGAGAGGAGCTCAATTCCGGCTAACCAGTCAGAATCATCACTTTCACTTTCACTGGGTATTTTGCTAAAAAAAAAAATGTAAAATTATCTTGTGATCCAACACGTTGTAATCGTTAATGGGTTAAATAGTAAAATTCTCATTTAATACATTACCTAAAATAAATTAAACTATAACATTTATTGGAAAATAATACGTTTTAAGTAGGATAACATGTCTTTCAACAAATGGTTAATACTTAAAAAAATTAAATTATTTCTTTGCTCTAAATTTACCTACTATACATTTTCCATGCAGTATAGTTTTTAACAACTACGAATTAGGACTACCTATGTTTCCGTGTTTCCTCAGGAAGGGAATTAATTCCATGTAACCATTCGGAACCGTCAATGGTTGTTTCTCTGAAAAAAAGAAAAAAATTGAAAGGGGGATGAAGTGTAAGGAAGGTTGAGTATTAAACGTATTACTAGTAATTTAAATTTTTCGGAGTGGTTGAGTGGACTAAGGCGCTAGAACGCTGACCGAAAGGTTGTAAGGTTCAAATTCTGGTGGTGGTAAAAATATTTTATTCAATTTTATTTACATTTTTTAGTGTATTGGTTAGAAAAAAGCATTCATTTACAAATTGTGTTGAAAAAATTGTAAAATGTTCAGTAAAACATGAGTTAAAAAAGTAAAATATAAGTAAAACAAAAACGTCATTTTTACGTCTTTTTCACGTTTTCTTCATATTTTTAGCCTAAAAACATTAAGATGGAATCTTTATAATATTTTAAAATAAAGATTATAATTAATTGGTTAAGTATTGTAAATTACATTTTTTGCATAATAAGAAACAAATATTAAAATTAATTGATACATACGTTAGAAGCCATTATTTATAAAGATATAATTATGTAAATCAAAATCTGTGTGTAAATAAAATAGTAACTTCAATAACTACAACACGGATCAAATTACCATTAAAAATGCAAATACAACGCAACCAAGGAAATTAACTTGAAGTAAATTTAATTATTACCGTAGTTAAAATTAACTTTCCAACAAAAAAATATGAACATAGGTATAAATTACCAACGAAAGTTCAGTGATAAAATTAAGTTATGACACTTTAACATTAAATTACTAATACGAAATGTTGAAAACTAAATGCCGGGTTTTAGTTGGGAATAGAACTTTCATTATTGTATGAAAAAATACACATCAGGAAAAATTATTCAGCACTTCCATAATGTCATGAGAACGAATATAGGCTAATATACGTTGATTACAAATCAGTGTCTAACAGTGTTGTGGTGTAGTCGGTAGAGCGATGACTTTCGAGTCAGAAGGTCATGAGTTTGAATCCCCCTGCCGGCGACAATTTTTGTTTTGAAATTATCGACTTTTGTACTCTAATTTACTCTGTTACATAGCTCTTAACGCGTTTCTATTGTTTAAAATTTCTTTTAAATTATAATATTTACATTTTTTTATTGAAATTTAATCAGGTTTAGTCAGGAGCTTTGATCAGATTTGATAAAAAATGTTCAGATTTGTTCATTTCTGAACTAATTCCTGATCAAATTTGATCCGGGAATCCTATACTCTTATACGAGCAATGTTTGCTTGTTTGCTTGTTTGCTTGCTTGCACAATTATCTCAAAAACGGCTCCGACGATTTCCTTCAAATTTTGGAATAAACTTAGTTTTACCTTAAAAATACGATTGAGATGGGTCTCGCCCCCAGGGAAAATCTAATTTTGCTAAAAATTAAAGTTTAAAATTACAAAATTTTAACATTGGGCTTATGGGTTGCCATGTTGGCAACGAATTAACAACATATAAACAAGAAGTACATTCAGAACTTCAAAAAGAAATGTAACAGCTGTTTATGTACTGCATATTAAATGTCAATAAAGTTTATTCTGATATTTAAATTTACTAATATTTCACCGAGCAACGCTCGGTCTTCCTGGTACTGTCCCATAATCCATACAAATCTGATCAAGTTTGATTAGAATCTGATATTATTTTTTGATGAAATCTGAACAACTATTTTCATGGATTCAATATTCATATGCCTATTAAAAATTAGCGTGTATTTTTCCATAGGTAAATTCACTAAAAAATCATTTTCATTCAATGAATTTCAATCACCGAAGGACACGAACATTAAAAAATTATTTAAAAAAGTAAATAACCGGGATTTAAATATTGTGTTAATGTTTTTTTACAGAATTTGCTTATTTGTAGGTGATTATATTATATATATTTATTATTTATAAAAAATGGTGGGAAAATCCTAATTGATTTTCTACTTGCAGACCAACATTATTGCATTTTACATTATTAGATCTATAATGAAGGTTAGGCAAATCAACCTTATTGGTATTTTATTCGGTTATTTTACTAGGCCTAATCTTGATTTTTTTTTTTTAATTTTATAAATGTTGGAGAAAATGTCAATTAAAACCACCAACCATAGTATACTACCAACCTGAAATGGTAGTTTCGCACCTTTTCAGAGAATGGTTTGCTCCAGACCTCTAATTTTCTAAAGAGGCATCTGATCCGTAAAACAAACAAATACACGGCAAATTAGGCCTACTGCATATTCTTGCACTGAACAATTAATTATTTATCAACTTACTGGGAGGCGATGATTGGTGATTCAGATGAAGGTCCACTATGGGGAGTGCTGTGTGGCTTAGATTCCATACAACTGGTTTTCTTCTGAACTAAATACATTTTCATTATCTTTTGGACTCCTATGGTGGAGAGGTAGGCCATCGAGTGGGCACTCACTGTCAGTTTGAAAACTAAAAATTAACCAATATATATTGATAAATACATTTTAAAGTAATGAATACGTTTTAATAACTATTTTATAGCCTGCCCTTTTACCAAATTAAACTTAGGAACACTCGTCATTTCATAAAGATTAACACATTTAATTTAAATTCCGGAGTAATAGGCCTATGGCCATTTCATTTTTTTTTTTTTTAAGTGTGTATATGTAGGATATTAAGATATTTATTTATTTTTAAGATATTTAGGGTTAAATAAAATAAAATAAACATCTAAGTTCAAGGCACAGCCTACTACACATATATAACTTATTGAACATTTTAGAAGTCTATTTCAGCCTATAACGAATATAACGTAAAGCTAAATATCATTATCATATATTACCTGTTTTCTTCCTTATTTGATCTTTTTTCACCCAAACGACGCAGATTTTCTCCTTTCCTTCTTTTCCTTTTAGCACTCAATGGTAGAGTAGTTTTCTTCGTTTGTCTTGCGTTTGGCATCTTTAAATTGTTAGCCTAGGTTATAAGTTTCAAGTCTTGTGTAATTGTGAAGCACTAACGCTTACTTGCTGTCAGAACAACAACGCGCGAGGAAAACCAACAGAATATTCTCCAAAGCAATCCGGCCAAGAGAGGGGAAATCTAGCAGTTAGTGGTGGGAGAGCGGCAGGTTAAGTGTCCGGTCTGGACGCCTAGCCGCGCCACCATACAGCGCCTTGAACGGCGCTTGCAGACCTTTTAGTTCTCCCTAATTACACACGCACTAATAAATATTTCGTAAATCCAAATATGATTTCATAATTATAAGAGTCCAATCTACTAGTCTATCGTCGTAAATTTCTTTAAAAAAAATTTTATCTTACTTTAAATGGACCTAGAAAAACACTTATTTTACGAAACTTTATCGGTGATTTACTTTCAAATTTGCATTTATATAAAAATTTTGAAACGATACAATAGTGTATTAACATCTGATAAACAAAATAATACCAATAGGATTTTAATTGGTTAAAAACTAAGTGCACAGGGAGGGAGAACTTAAACCCTTACATTTACGCGCCGCAGAGAGGTAGAGCGCACCCATTAGCCCCCATCGCATCCAACTGAATGAGGTAATTAGCTATCTTTGATAGTGTAACAATTAATTAAGCTAGTGATGAAATAATTAGACTATTAAGTGGTCGGTAATGCCTAACTACATTTGTGTAGAGTCCTACGTATAATAAAGATAAAAATAGTAAGGGTAGGCCTATGCCCAGTAAAAAGGTTGCAGTTTGATCAATACCAGTTATAGGCCCTACCTATAATACAGTTAGTGTACGGACTTGCACGTTTCCTCCCTATTAACCTGTTTAACACGTATTTCATGATTGTTTTTAGCGAATTTCCCTATAGGGAATACGCTATTACGGTAGTAGCCATGGTAAGACCTAAGCCCGGGACCAATTAACTTTTTCTTTTTGAGGTCCCCAGAAGCCAAAAACACCGTTAGTTCCTTTTCATATATATTTATATGTGTGTATATATATATATATATATATATATAATTTATATTATATATAATATATATAATTTATATATATATATATATATATATATATATATATATATATATATATATATATATATATATATATATATATATATATATATACTCTATCCTATGGTGTTTTTATAGGGAAAGTAAATAATCTGAAATTTCATTGGAAATTCGCTGAGTCCGCAGGTCTGCTGCGACGGGGTAGTTTTTTTTTTTTTTTTGTGATTTCAATGTAGTGGATGAATAGGAAAGTTAATACAGTAGTAGCCATGGTAAGAACATGGCTCGGGACCATGTTACTTTTTCTTTTAAAGGTCCTCAGAAGCAAAAACATCATTCGTTCATCTTCACATAAATTTATATATAAAGGGTGTTCATAAAAAATTTCACCAACATCGGTGGCTAATGGTACTCGTCAAAAAATTTCCTCTTGACACATGTCGAAAAATCCTTCGTTTAGACACCACCCGCCGTTTTGTTTTTTACACTATATAACTTTAATATCCGTAACGGATCATTATATGAAATTGATATTTGGCATGTACCTTCATCACACTAATGCTTTTTTCAGGTAAAATATTATTTTTTCCTGTGTGTATTTTGAAAATGGTGGCCACGACAAACTATATTTTCCATTTTAAAACTAAAATATCTTAAAAAACTTTAAACTATATAAAAACTTTACTAGAGACAACTAAGTTGACAAATTAAATTCTCTGACGAATAGTAATGTCAAATTGGTATAGATCTAAAATTAAATAAAGTATTTATTGTGATTTTCCTACAAAAATGACCTACAATTTTTTTATTGTAGAACTAATGCAAAATAAATGTTTTTATGCATAAAAATCGCAAAAAGTATTTAATTTTTTGTCAGGTCCTTACAAATTTTGTATTATTAGTTAGATAATTTAATTAGCAAACTTGTTCGCCTCTTGTTTAAATTTATCGTGAAATTATCCGTTTTTTTATATTTTTTTATTTTTGGGTTTAAACATTGGAAACATTGGCCGATATTATAAATATAGCTTATAACTTCCGAAGGAGAGGGGTACAAAATTTTCTTCTTGCGGTACAAAAAGGTACAAAAGTAGTACAAAAATTTGGTATAATTTGTTTTTCACTTTTAAGTAGGCCTACTTGTGTTTTTGGCATAGACCTTTAAGCCGACTTTATAATTAGTGCAGTTATTTGAGTGGTACAAAACTTGTTATTTGTATATTTGAAGAGTACAAAAATAGTAGAATAAGATAGCATATTTTTTTCGAAATTCTGAACACGTGTGTTTTTGGCGTAGAGACCTGTAAGCCGACTTTGTTTTAATTGTGTAGGCTTTATTTTCGTGGTACAAAAATTCTTTTTGGTGGTACAAAATGGTACAAAAATAGTACAAAAATTCTTTATAATTTGTTTTTTTATTTTTTATTTTTAGTACTTGTGTTTTTGGCGTAGACCTGTAAGCCGACTTTTAGATTGCTTATAACTTCCAAAGGAGAGGGGTACAAAATTGTCTTTTTGCGGTACAAAAAGGTACAAAAAAGTACAAAATTCGAATATAAGTTTTGTTATGGTTTTTTTCGAGTCGGCTTACAGCTCTATACTGCTGACTCCCGTCGCGAAATCACAACTGGCTTCTGGTTTTATTTTTATTTTGAGTACAGGGCGAATGTCATCGTGGATGCTTGGCTATGTTATGGTAGAGTTGTGTGTGAATGGGTGTAGATATGATCTAATGGCTAATCCCTAGGATGATCATTGAGGCCTAATTGTCGAGTGTAGACCCTGGATTGAATTTTTCCAAAAAACATTAGTTTTAGTATATTTATTTGTCTTTATTGGACTTTTTAAACTATGGATGTGAAGAGAAAAATAGGCTAGGTACATGAACTTGTTGAGGCGTATAGGCGTTCCATAATGTTACAGGAAATCGGGGCGACCAGAATGTAAGAGTATGTCCATTTCTTACATTTGTGACATATTAAGTAAAGAGATAACTATTAACCGGATCAGCGTGTTGTGGTGTAGTTGAGTGGAGTCCGTATAAAAAATAATAAAACAGCACCGTGATGAGCTGCTTTAGTACAGGTAGGCCTAATGAGCACACTCTTTATTTTACCCTGTGATATTAAAACAGTTATTAAAACCTAATTTTAATTTAAAATTTAAATTAAAATCGAACATCATTTATGTTCAATAGTAGGCCTAACTTCTCACTGCTTCCGCTATGGTATGTGCAGCGTTTGAGTGCACAGCTGTTGTGGGTTACTACTGTGTAGATATAACATTTAAAATGTTCGTGAGGAATGCGATATACCTCGGGGTGACGGTAAAGTAAAAAAAGCAAACAAAAAACTACAAATGTGGCAGTAGGGGTGTGCGAGTGAATGCGCTCTTTTTTAACCCAATATCTGTCTTAGGTTTTCGCTCAGAGTTGTGAAGTACGCATCAATCAGGAGTGTTTTTGTGTAATACACCACACATTTTATGTGACACGTGACAGGAGGTCCACTTAGCTAGTGATACCCTCATTTGTCCCGGTCAGACCCCCTGGACTTTATGTTGTCACGGAATGATCTGCCTGTAGGCCTAGGTCCGAGTGAGTTCGCACGCTGTGCAGTCGGAAGACAGAAGGGGTTTCCTGTAATGCTTGCGGGATCCAAACCATACAAAGTTCCCGAAAAAAAATAAATCACGATTATAAACATGCTCTTATTCTTATAACAGAGGTGGGTACAATTTGTGTGAGATAGGCAATTAATAGTTGTAATTTAAAATTAAATTTCAACTCGCATCGTAACTATTTATTTTCTTCAGACTAAGATTTACTAAGATGCACGAAAATAGTCCGATGGAAAATTTAACAGCTGTTTCCCCCCTCACCCCCTCTCGCCCTGCAATGTTGTCATTTGTGGGTACGTTAACTATGTGTAATATAGAAAAAAAATGTGTTTCAGAATAAATTTGGCAACAATGTCTCGACTCTCATCGGACTATTTTCGTGAATCCTACTATAATATGTTTTGTTTAGTTTTGCTTAACATAATGTGGGCGTTTAATTTTTTTCCATCACTCTGTATTCAAAAGTAGCTAATTTCCTTACAGTTACAGCGGACGCCTTCGTAAGTCGTCAATTTCCCAACAGATAAAAACAGTCACCCTCAGCTGTTTTTCCGTACGTAAACATTACTTTTGGTCCAAGGAAAACAATTCTTTACCCTACATCAACAAACTTTTCCCGTACAGTAACAATCAGCTGACATCAAGACAAATTAAATTTTGAATTCTGGCTTGGTTTACTTTCTCTACTGGCTAAAAAATTACGAATAATTCTCCTATAAAACTTCCATATTTTTTATTACTTGCATGGTGATGAAAGTATCGTTCACAACTCGTCCGGAAAGCCCATTTCGGAGAAAACAAAGTTCATGATTTAGTCAAACAATTAGATCTATGCTTAACCAATTTTCCTGTTTCATTATTAGGGCCTATACATTTTTTCAGAAAACTGTTATATTTTTATGTGTCAAATTAGTGTTTTATAATTAATATATGAATAGTTTGACAATAAAATACTGCTAATATTTGGACTGTGTGTCCTGTAAAATCTCCTTTGATTTTTTTAACTGAATTACGTTTTCTAAACTAAAATATTGGGGGCTTAAATTTGGTCAAATAAATTTTAATATACGTCACATCAATTCTTGACTGTACTTAACTGCACTATAATATGGCTCCATAGCCTAAAGATACTATATTGTGGGTGTATAATTAATTTTGTCTGAGAGATTTTATTTTTAACGTCCTGCTTATTAGCCATCGGCTTTGACTATAGTTACAGAGGTAGAATCCATACAATAATTAGTTTTGAAATGCAATATTACTGCCAAAGAATAAACATAAAAGATTAAAGACCATTACAAAACCTTTAACCTTGGCGAATTGATAGCTAAATCAACCGGGAATTCCGAGCTATTAATGTTTACATCTGTAAGCAATAATCTGCTTAGCAGTGCATCACTTGAAATCACAGTTATGGCTAACTCAGCGAACCTTTATCAGTGCATGATTCATATCCTGTAAAGCCTGGTTTCGACTCTGCCTAAGTTGGCGACATTGTTGCCAACACTGTTGCCGACAAAGTTGCCTGGTCCAAAACCGGCCTGTAAAACCTGTCGGTGACTTTGTTGGCGACACTGTTTTTAATTTTTTGGCTGTTTCCACTCAGTTGCTGACAGTAACACATTTGAAGAACATTCAATCATTTTAGTCTGGCACTCTCTGGATGGATAATCAAACCAGTGCAGCGTTCTTCGTTTTGGTGGGTGCGTACATTTTAATTAAAAAAAAGGCGTAATCGACCAATGTGGTGGGTGCGAAGTTTTCTGGCGAAACGGGAAAGGGAAGTTGCGTACTCAAGTTTGATGGTTGATTTGCGACTCCAGAGCGGGTACGACAATATTGTTCGAAAAGTTCATCAACAAACAGAAAATAATGTAAAATTAACAAATACATACTGCACAGTACAGGAAATCCAGGGGTCTGACAGACTACACAGGCGTGTTGCTCCAAGTGCGCATGCGCGGAGTCGTGTTGCCAACTGTCGCCGACATTCTGCTGTTTCCACTCCCAAAAACAGCTGTTGGCAACTCAGTCGGCGACAATGTTGCCCCACAAAATTGTTGGCGACACAAAATTATCGCCGACATTGTTGTCGACATTTTTTGAGCGTTTCCACTCTGCTAAAGTTGCCGACTTTATCGCCGACTTTGTTGCCAACAGTGTTGGCGACAAATTTTGACAGAGTCGAAACCAGGCTTAAGTGGACAGTGTGTGCAGTAGAGAAGGGATCCATTTTCTCGTGTGGCGAGTCTACCAACAGTGAAAATAATAGTTAAAGGTGAGTATCAACCTAGGCTTGCCATAATTTTTGCAGACTCATACAGGGACGACCAGGGTATAAAACATTGTAACCATCCCCCCCCCCCCCCCCAAAAAAAAAGTAGAGTAAAAAGATTATTATGTTCATGTTTATACGACTAAATGGTAAATTTAATCTTAACTACTGTAGCTGTTTACCCATTCTTCGTACCAGGGAGTGAGTAATTTATTAAATGATTTAGATAAATCCTGTTACAGATTCAATATGACGTTGGTAGTGACTATACAGCAACGTCACGTCACGTCCACTTCGCACCGATTCGCAACCGAATGCTGTTCAGAGCATTCGATTCCGGCAGTGACGTGACGTGACGTTGCTGAGCAGTACCTACACTACAGAATCTATAATTAAAAGCTTAAAATATTCACCTAGCACAATTAAAATACATTTCTTTAAAGAGTTAAAAACAAAATCAGCAATTAGACTAAACATTGTGGACTATTTGAGATAACATATTTTTATTTTCGTTGCACCATTCTTGAAGCTTGAATTCTTGAAATCAAAACGTCGTCGTTGCCGGACTCGCCGTATTGTGTTATCTGCTCAGATAAAACTTTTCTCACTGTCTAGTGTCTACCTAGGTAAATTCATGTCCTAGCATTCCCAATTGTTACACAACACATTCCTGATCTTTTAATAACAATATTTTAAGTCAGTTTATAACGAGATACCACCGTACGGTGTACAACTATACCGTACGGCTCTAACAATGGATGTAACAATACAGTTTTAAATTCATCTAAAAAATTTCTAGTTGAAGGTAGTTTTTACTCTTGACCAGAAAATAATTTTTAATGCCACTACTCCGACTCTATACCATTTATCTTCCCTGACGAGTCTCAAGACAAAAATATCACTGGTCCTTTCCCCCGGGGGGGGGGGGGGGGTCCTAAAGAACGACATAGGAGTAAGTAAGTAAGTAACTAGGTCTTTCCAGTTATAAAAAAACTGGTTATGTTTATAATAAAGTTATAATTTGTCGTGTAAAAAAATTAAGCAGTGAAGGATACCAGAAACTTAAAACGATAAAAAAACTGAGAAAACATAGGCTACATTTTTATAGTTCTATGAGAAAATAGCCATTTCTCTAATTCTGAAGCTTTAAGTTAATTTTAAGGAATTCTTGTAAATTTTTTTTACAAATAAATATTTTCCAACATCTTACGAGCTTGGGCGTGGAATCGAAACGAAGTGTGCACGTAACGTCGTATAATTTTTCTCATGAGTTACACGAAAGGGAGCAGGCTCTGGTGATCAGGGGGTTGGAGGCGGTCAATTTCCGTGTCGTGTCGTTTCGTCCAGTGTCGTTTCGGACAAGTGTCGTTTCGTACAAATTCCACGAACATATGGTGAGGGGTAACTCTCTACCTGACAACTAGTGGCGTTTCGTCCAATAACCCTATACTATTGTTTACTTGACAGGTCTACAAATACTAACTTTGCCTCGCTGTATCGAGGGCTTTCTACGTTCACGGTTGTCTAAGAGGAAATTACAAAATAGTTACAAAATAATTAGTTACAAGTATTTTGTTACAAGTATTCATTATTTTAATTTTCAAAAAAGTCTTACGAGTATTATAGTTGGTAGCCTATATTTTACGCAATTATTAGCTAGTTCACATACGTAAAACTATTCTTCGTGATTGAAACAGGGGCTGTCGACTCGGAATGTAATGGAATCCTTGCACACTTAGCTTTTCGCCTTCCCAAAACACTTCTAGAATTAGGTGGTTAAAATAAGTAAAACTATTTGTCCATAATTCAAAACCAGGGCTAGACGGTCAGGAATTCCCAAGTTTTCTGCTGTACGAAACGACACTAACTAATGTGTTTAATCAACTGTAAAAATGAGCTGGCCGAAACAACACTATTTTTTATGAAAAATGGGCGTTGGACGAAACGACACTGGACGAAACGACACTACACCTCAATTTCGTCTTTGCACGGGCGCTAAAAAACTCACAAGCCGCCCCTGGTTGATAGTCACTACGACTACATATGCAAAGAAAGAAGCAGAGAATGAATAAAACAAAACATTTCTTCCTTACACAAACATTCTCCATTGTTAAAAGTTTACATAGTACGATTCAGTAAAAAATAAACAAAACAGTTCAACTCTAAACACCATAGCCAATATTAAAACCAGCAATATAGCCAACAATAAGTAGGAAATTACATTCACTGGGTAAAGACGATCTACTGACCATTATAGCTTACCGTATACCGCAAGCACTTTAAATTGTCAGCGATAGGCAGCTTATCTGTGATTCAGCGTATCAGTTGACAAATTCTTTCACTATCGGCCTAAGATTACCTAATTGCATGTGTTCAAGACGGAGAAATGAAGACTGTGAATTCATAAACACTGTAAGATTCATTTATGTTATGTATAGCTATTACGTCACAAAGTACATTTCACCACATGTGTGGTATCTTCAGACGATTATCACTAAAAAATTTTACATTACTACACTATTTACATTATAATAGATTGAGTCTCATAGTTTTGCGGCGCGGCACGGCGCGGTGGCAGGCGCAAGTCGGACGAACGGAGAAGGGGACGGCGGACGCAATCACATCTCTATAAAAAACCTTTGAAACAAACCCCAAACCAAACAATAACCTTTCTAAGGTTATTGTTTGGTTTGGTTATAATCCTTAACAGTTTTAAGAAAACCCAGTCAACATCAATAGTCAAAGTCCAGGAAAGCTAATACCAAATCTACAAGCACATCAATAAAATCAATCCCAATAACCTCCTTGACAAAAAAGACTTCACAAATTCGGCTCTCTTTCAAACGATTCAAAAAATAGAAACAAACCATCGAACTACCCCGCAAGAAAAATTCAACATTGTTAAAGTGAAAGCGCTCCATTGACAACGAACTTCCCCAACCCCCAGCCCCAGACCATCCCCCAAGTCAGTGCCGCCAGTCCAGCAACGTATATGGAGATGAGAGTGAGCTTGCCGTCGCCGTCTCCATACGCCCGACTCGCACCTGCCGCCGCGCCGGCGGGCGCCGTACCGCCATGCAGCGCCGCGGAACTCTGGCGGCGTCCTAGGTGGGTGGCGGAATTCGGATGGCGGCGTTGCGTGCGTGTGAGTTTGCCAGCCGGTGTTAATTTCAAGCGCACTGAGAGGCATGGGAGTGTCCTAGCTGGCCGTTCATTGCGTTGCCGCTGGTGCGTTGCCGCTAGTCGCTGTTGCGAAAGACAAACATGTTTGTGTTTGGACATCCGCCAAGATCAAGGAATAATCCGTGCCTACTGCGTATGCGTGAGTAACTTATTCCGTGGGACGTAAAACTGTTACGAACGCCACGCAACAGGTTAGGAAGGGGCAGTTGCAACTTGCAACGAGGAGCATTCCTCTGTTCTGTTTGGCGTTACATACGCTAATCCTGACCGTGACCGACCGACCCACTGATTTTCGTCCTGATACAACAAAGAAACTGCAATTGTCTATGTCTATGCTATGTACATTCATTTGGGTAAAATTATGTCAATGGACGTAAATGAAATTTATTACCTCTACAAAGCCCTCATCGTGGCTTTGTTTGCGAAAAACAGTTTGAAAATCATTTTAAAATCTAACCCCCATAGACGACTGTCCATATAACACCTGGAAATGTAAAGATATACCCATTATCCCCATACCTTACAGTACTTTCCAATTCAGTTTCATATATTTAATTGTTACCAAAAACATCCTTCAATACGTATAGGTCACATCGAAACCCTCAACTAAAAACCCTTTTATGCTAATAATAACTTGCTCGCATTAGATTACTTCTATTGAAATGTTTAGCCTATAAGTACCACGAAAAATTGTATTACTTATTCTTACAAAGCTTTTTTGCAAAATAAACAATTCCGATTTGTTTTAAATTTTAAAAAAATGTCAACAATATGCCAGGCCTTTCCTTGGCCAAGGCTAGTTTTTCGCAGCTCGATCAAGTTAGCACTAAAGTAGCCTCTTATTTTTTTTTAACTGGTATATAAACTTTTTCCTCTGTAGTAGGTACATATTATGTACCTACCTACAGTACATATTATGTACTCCTCAATCAACAACCATGACATCTTTTCCAACACAAAATTCTGAAATATGGTAGTAAACACACGTAGAACACAAGTGCTCTGTAAATGGTTGTATTTTATTTCGCAATCTGTTGCATAATAAGGTAAATGTAAATGTAAGATTGTTGCTTTTCTCCTTTTTTATAGTGTATTGCCAAAAACGGTTTGCCCGAAAATTTAAAGAGGCGTAGGATGTAACATTTAAAGAAAATCCTGCAAACATACACGTGGTCACTATGAGAACGCAGTTCGAATGTATAGGTCTTTGAGTATATTTTAAAACATTTTTAGGCCTATGTAGTAATAAACCATTGAAACGCTACGTTCTTACTAATTACTAAACAAATATTCATGATTTATGGGTCAATTATTAAAGGGGCACGATGTATATCTTTACAGCATTAAATACACGATTATACTCAGGGTTACATCCTATACCTATTTTAAGTCTTGGGCCAACGGCCAATGCAATTATTACGGAAGACTAAGATATCAAAATTTACTTACTTAGTTGCCTGAAGATATCTAAATTAGTTTTGTTTAATGCCGGCCATGTTTCGGATTCATAACAACCCATCTTCAGCGGCAAAACTTCCAATCAAAACATTAAAATCAAGCCCATACTATTTTGATGGTTGTCAAAATCTTCAAAATAATCAATAAATAAATAACACTGTTCGCACGACATAAAACACATACAGTAGTTAAAAATACTGTTCATCACCATATCACAGACACCGTTCACTGGCCGGTAACCGTAGGCCTACTGATATTGGAAGGGTCCTAAGGTCAAAGATATGTCATTTCCCTGGTTATCAGCTGTCTGGATGGTGTTTGGTTTATTATAATAAGCCAACCTGTTACATTATCAAAATTAATTCTATTGGTGAAATCTTCCTTCTTGTTCAATAAAATATCTTTACCGTGTGATTTTTATTATCATCATAAATAAAATATTCTTCCCAGACCCTTGCTTTCTTCCTTGTCAAGAGTTGTCAAAGTTTATTTTTTGTCCATGATTTTCTTTCAGGTGGGAAACTTTTGATGAGGGATTATTTTGCTTTACTGCATTATGTTCTTTAAATCTTTCAAGGACAAGTTTTCTCAGCAAGACTGCTGTAAGCACTGTGCCGAGCACTGTCAAGTGAGTCACTGTCACGTGTCACGTCACTAGTAGGCCTATCAGTATCACGGCGCGGCGCTAGACTGCGCCACTGCGCTGGTGTTTGGTGTTCGTTCTCTAGCTCGCGTCGCAGTTGCGTTGCGTTGCAGCTGCAGCCGCCGCAGTGACAGGCCAGCCCGCGAGCTTTGTGCTTCTCCAATCGTTGTGTGTGGTTCGTGGTTGTGCTGCTATCATACCAACTGTGGATAGTGCATTCGTATTTTACCGTTGGAATATACATTTTTATTCAAGTTAAGGTAGGTTTAATTTTTTAATTGTTTTGCCTTTTTTCATAACAACATGGTATATTACCGTCTCTGTCTATTTAAAACATTATTCAAAAACCATTTGAATAGAAACTTAAAACAATACACATTTTTTTTTTCTTAAGTGAATTTCTTTTAAAAGATTCTTTTTTTTGCTAGATAGAGAATTAGAGTTAGGGATTAGGGACCATTGTAAATGCCCTTAGTTGATTTTAAAATTAGCTTAAACACAATATTGTTAATTGCCCATTCCAACTCACAATTATTTATACAGGTGTGGTAGATAAAAAATATGTACCGGTAAGCGATTTCGTGGAGTGCCGAAGGCCTAAGCTGTTTGTTCCCAGACTATCCGTCGAAGACTTCGTTACCGACTGTACGCCCTTTTCAACACTTGAATACTGTACTTGAATTCTTGAGTACTTAATCGTTGACCGACAGATCATTGACAGATGTCGAATAGATAGCGTCAATATTTATTACTATCATAGGCGGCTATCATCACTGCTATCATTTATAGGAGATTTATTACTATCATTAGTCTCCCCAAGCCCCCCGCTTTAGCCGCCTATGATTACTATTACATATAGTTAAATTTGAATTTTTGTGAAAATCTAGGGGTGCCACTGAATAGGTAACGGGAACGCATGCCCTGTCGAATACTCAGATGGGCTGTTAATTATTTCCTTGAAAGATTCTCACCTGAATGAGATAGTGTTTCCCACTGTGTAACGCCGATTCACCATGATCTCTGTAAACAAAAATATAACGAGTGTGTTATTGGCCTCATTTGCTATTGAGATACTTTGTAGACATTTGTAGAATATAGTTATTAAATGTGCTGACGATTTAGACAAGTGCACCACTTCGCTTGCTGCAACCGGCCAGGTAGCAATTTAATCATAAAAGTCATAAATATGTATTACAGCACTTAACTGACTCGAAGCGAATCAAAGCGCGGTCTTCGAGAATTAAGCCACTGTCAAAATTTCAGTCTGTAGGGATCTCAATCCTGGAATTATGGATTCCGAGCAATTTTTGGTAGGCCTACCTGAAATCCCGGGATCATTTAAGTCACCTTCAATAATCCTGATTAGTGTGATAGACAACATAATTTGTTATGGGTTTTAAGTTTTATTTCGTACCTACTTAACTACTTTTAAAACTTTAATTTCTTTACAAACTGACTGAACCCAACTCGACATGACAGTTTATTTCAAAATGTTGACAAACAATTTTGATTAGTTAACAGATTTGTGGTTTAAGGATAAAAAAGCCTATTAAAATAACGCCAAGCGAATTTTTGATGAAATTCGGAAAAAATTGATTTATTTTTAAACTGAGTCACAAATCTGGCTGGGTAGCTGAGTGGTTATAGTGCTCGCCTTTGAATCCAAAGGTTGCCTGTTAGATCCAGAGGAATGTTAGTAGTCTAGCTTTTAAAGGATCGATCCCGGACTCAGTTGCCATTTGTCATTGGGCTATTAATTAATGATGCTTTCTAACAACTGGTCGATGTTAGATAGTAAGAAGACTGGGGTTTGGACCGTTCCCCGTCAAGACGTTAAACAATGCCACTGCCACTGGCGTGGATACACCCAAAATAAAAAATAAATATAACTGGTCAATGTTAGTAACAAGACTGATGTTTGGACCGTTCCCCGTCAAAATGTAAAAAAAATGCCATTGGCATAAACAAACAAATAGGCTACTTTCATTTGCCATTATCATACTCTCGTGAAAATGCACGAATCTGATTTCATGTTGTCAATAAATTTTTTTTAGTTGTTAAAAATGCAGGGGCGGCTCATGAGGTTATTGGAGCCCATACTTGACCAAAATTGACCCCTCCGCCCCCATCCCAGCACATTCCTATCCCTGAACCTGATATGTAAGCAACCCCCCTCCCTCCCATCCACCGAGCGCCAGACCCTGCTCCTTTTCTAATAAATAACTCATGGTAAAACTGCCACGATGACAGCTGCACGCCCCGCCTAGATTTCACGCACTAGCTCGTTTGATGCGTTTGCGTTTTTGATCATGCCGATGATACCGTAAGGGGTAAACTGTAGTATAGGTCGGTAAACTGATAGTGATAAACAGAATATTTAAAATTAAAAACCATGAAATTTTTAAAAAATATTAGGAAAATCTTTATTTTCTAAATATTTCAGACTTTTTAGTATATTATGTTCTCTTTCTTTTTATGTCCTTTCATGTTTCCGTTATTCTGCACTGCTTAAATTTTTTTGACATAGTAGATTAGAACTTTATTAAAACATAAACAATTTTTAATTAATTACTGCAGGTACCGGTAGTAGGTAGTACGTAGGCCTACTTGCACACCGTACGGTATCTTGATGCATACCGAACCTAAAATATGTGCTTATAAAATGTCAGAAAAGTTTAACAACAAAGCTTGGGAATATCCTGACAAGAGTCTAGACTTTGGTAGACTGTGAGAAAAGATTTGTCTGCAGATAACAATACTGCGTGTCCGGCAACGACGAGACAACGACGTTCTTGTTCCAGGAAATCAAGGTTACATTTGCCACCCCTGCCCTTCTCTTCCCATTTTCCCATCGCAAACCTACCCATCCCATACCACCCTAGTCAAAACACAAAAATTTTAATTTCATTGCAGATCGTTTTGCAGGCTATTTAGCAGGCTAAACAAAACCGGATAAATAATACGCTGTTGCATACTATGTAGTTGACAGCTAATAAAACAAGCAGAATCTCTCTAATTGGCTGAGGTAACCGTGTTTAGTGCTAATCTTTATAAAGCTACCAACGACAGAAGCCCTTTCATCATCTAGCCTAGTAAAAATGTTGACCAACCCGGAAGTAATTGCAAACTTAGTGATTTTGATCTAATCTTGTGTAAAATTACCCGAGAAAAACGATGGTGAAAAGTCTACCACTCTCCGAGGCTGCGTTCACCTGCTATGGCCGATTTTTCAAAATGGCGGCTGTTCTTTTGTAAGTTTTTGTTAAATATCTCTCAAACCAATAAACATAGCTAAAACATGTAAATTAGTAAAGTGTAGAGGATAAAACTGTGCACATTTTGGTATATAATATGTATTGGTAATTGAATGCTACTCTCATTAATTAGTTCTTTAAAAATATTTTTCATTTTTGAAATTGTAACAAATTTTTCCAATATAAAATGAGCTATTACGGTACTTGTAATGGTAAATCCAACCCCGACGGCATGATAAATTTTTACTTTAAGGTCCTTAGAACTCGAAAATATGGTTAAAAAAATTTATTTATATGTATGTATGAACTTATATATGTATATATATTTATATACATAAAATCATTTTAAGTCCAAGAACTTTTTCACAAAATATCCGATTTTGATCAAATTTGGTAGAGAGGTGTAAATTAAGGTATATTTGTAGGATTTGGCAATTCAGGACGGTCGGACTGTGGGAACTGGGTTTTATGGGTTTTTTTATGGTAAAAAAACAGTTTTTCATTTTTTCACCTAAATTTTATAAAAATTCACTATTTTGGTTGATACTATCCAAAAGAGCGTAAAAAAGCAAACTATTTAGTGTCTTGAATCATTACCGTAGCTTTACCGGCTGCTGAGAAAATTAAAAATAAAGATATTCATACATTCGCCCATGTTATTCTTATGGAACTAAAAATGATAAAAATGAACTTTAATTACCTGTAGCTCAATAACCGTTGGGTTTAGAGAAAAATGTCACAGAATAAAAATGTCTTAAAATTACATGCAAATTCCAAAAACACCATAAAATACAGGGTGTTCCATAAGAAATTTTTAAGTTGGCTGCCATATTGGAAAAATGGAGGGAAATTTTGAAAATTGAAATACATGCCTGAAAGCAAAATAAAAAAGTAAAGGGGGTCCCCCTTAAGAAGTTAGCTATTGGATCAATTTAAGAAACTCACTCTGTATATAAAATATATACCTACTAGATGAATCTCGTAATTGATTACACACGAACCCTTGTTTCAGTATCCTCCAAACAAAATTCTTTCCATTACATTCACCCATAGGACTTTAGGAAACCCATAGGAACTTTTGTTTTTCACCCATAGGAACATCCTAAAATATTTTCAAATATAGAAAAATACCCAACCCAAGCAAAATTACCACAGTTAAAAATAGAAATAATAGGGTTTTATGGGACTAAGAACGCTCTGGTCTAAATATAAAATGATATTATGATATTACACTAAAATGTATATTTTTACATTTTAATGATATGTAACATATAAAACGTTTGCATTTGAAAATACTGAGATTCCTACATGTGACCCATAGTTTTCGGAATACCCTGTATTTTTCCATATTTGAAAATATTTTAGGATGTTCCTATGGGTGAATGTAATGGAAAGAATTTTGTTTGGAGGATACTGAAACAAGGGTTCGTGTGTAATCAATTTGTTAATCCTTACGAGATTCATCTAGTAGGTATATATTTTATATACAGGGTGAGTTTCTTAAATTGATCCAATAGCTAACTTCTTAAGGGGGACCCCCTTTACTTTTTTATTTTGCTTTCAGGCATGTATTTCACTTTTCAAAATTTCCCTCCATTTTTCCAATATGGCAGCCAACTTAAAAATTTCTTATGGAACACCCGGTATTTTATGGTGTTTTTGGAATTTGCATGTAATTTTAAGACATTTTTATTCTGTGACATTTTTCTCTAAACCCAACGGTTATTGAGCTACAGGTAATTAAAGTTCATTTTTATCATTTTTAGTTCCATAAGAATAACATGGGCGAATGTATGAATATCTTTATTTTTAATTTTCTCAGCAGCCGGTAAAGCTACGGTAATGATTCAAGACACTAAATAGTTTGCTTTTTTACGCTCTTTTGGATAGTATCAACCAAAATAGTGAATTTTTATAAAATTTAGGTGAAAAAATGAAAAACTGTTTTTTTACCATAAAAAACCCCATAAAACCCAGTTCCCACAGTCCGACCGTCCTGAATTGCCAAATCCTACAAATATACCTTAATTTACACCTCTCTACCAAATTTGATCAAAATCGGATATTTTGTGAAAAAGTTCTTAGACTTAAAATGATTTTATGTATATAAATATATATACATATATAAGTTCATACATACATTTATATAAATTTTTTAAACCATATTTTCGAGTTCTAAGGACCTTAAAGTAAAAAGTTATCATGCCGTCGGGGTTGGATTTACCATTACAAGTACCGTAATAGCTCATTTTATATTGGAAAAATTTGTTACAATTTGAAAAATGAAAAATATCTTTAAAGAATTAATTAATGAGAGTAGCATTCAATTACCAATACATATTATATACCAAAGTGTTCACAGTTTTATCCTCTACACTTAACTAATTTACATGTTTTAGCTATGTTTATTGGTTTGAAGATATTTAACAAAAACTTACAAAAGAACAGCCGCCATTTTGAAAAATCGGCCATAGCAGGTGAACGCAGCCTCGGAGAGTGGTAGACTTTTCACCATCGTTTTTCTCGGGTAATTTTACATAAGAATAGATCAAAATCACTAAGTTTGCAATTACTTCCGGGTTTAGCATTTTTTTGAGCTAATTTTACTAGACTAATCATATTACGGCATTCCAAAATAACCAATCGAGAAGGCTGTGTATATTAGTGTCGCGTTTCTACCCCAGTGTTTCCAGGTCGAAAAATTAAAAATCCCCACTTGACAACACTAAAAATCCCCACAAATCCCTACCAGCCTGCAGGCACGAAATTCCCCACAATTCTCCACCGGCAAGCATGAAATCACCACAATTCCTCACGATCAGGCATATAATTCCTTACAATTCCCCACCGAGAATTAATTCATTTCGGTATTGAATTAAAAAACAAACTCGGTTATACAGTAGGAAATTAGGATCGAAATTTGCAAACCATTGCGATCACCACAATCCACCGGTATAATCGTTACCGGTTTGTTTGGTGGCCGCATGTTGAGAACACCCTAATATACATGTAGTTTTAATATAAGTGTCTTAACTTCAATCCTGAGAATTTTTGGTTCTGGTTCTGCCAGTCAATCTTGTTAATTTTAAAGATTAACATGCAAATTCCTCACTTTATCCCCGCGTGACCGAAATCCCCACAAAAATCCCCACCACTATTTTTCAGCTCTAAAAATCCCCAATATGGAGAAAAATCCCCACACCTGGAGACACTGTTCTACCCGGAGCGACATACCCCAGGCTTAGTTTATGTGATTACAGATAGATAGCATTAGTTGGATTGAGCACCCTCGCAATGCGTGAGTTTGCGGGCGCTTGGCGTGAGAGCGTGAGTCGACGGTGAAATGCGTGAAACTCACGCATTTTGCGTGAGAGTTGACAGGTCTGCAACATGTAGCATGCAGTGCTCGCCTCGGGGTTGGCATTTGGCGGACAGTTCTCAAGGGGCAATGCCACTACTTCGTGTGTAGGGCGCGCACTACTTCGGACTGCTTACCTAAAGATATTGACTGCTTACCTAAAGATATTGACTGCTTACCTAAAGAAAAGCGTAACTATTTAGTTGAGGGTCGCCAGCCCCAAACCTTTTACATTCTTGGTTGCTCGTTTAAAATGGTGTTTATTTTTATAGATGTATATTAGTTATTGGGTGTGCAAAAGCATATTTTTAGATACAACATACTACAGTACAAAAAAATCATACTCTATCCTAATTTGACCTTGTCTTATGTTTTTTGTTGAGACAACTTTTCCTTTCAACTAGATGTTGCTGTTATCCTTCCTTTACACCGAAATTTATGGTTATGTTCATATAACCACATATCACTATTACCATTACACCGCGACGCTCCGCGTAGAACAGGTGACCGGCCGGCGAGACAGACAGCGCACCATGAACCGGCACCAGAGACAACAACCTTATCTGGTCTTATCGCGTTATCTTACACACCTTATCTAACACACAGGTTTTACCCAGTTCACTGACCACCTTTTGTTTCATTTCATTATTGCTGTTTTATAAAATGTGTATTATAAACATTCGTCAGGGATTTTAACCATTTTTATTTAGCCAATTTTGTAAGGTTAATTTTGATTTGTTTACATATTTTAAGTGCCCAAGTGTTAAAAATAAATAAATAATTTTTTTTTTACTCTGGAAAAGTATCTAATTTGTAACAAGACCACAATTTAGAACGAGTAAACAAAATAGTAAAAAAGTTTGAGACTGGCTACGCTTGACTAAATAATTACCAAGAAAATAAATAAGAAACTAAAACTATAAATTGTTTATAAATTGCTGAAAAATTTTCTCCTAGAATCATTTTTAATTGATTCAAGAGTTTACTATTAAATAAAGCATTTTTAATGTTATTGTAATTAAATACAGTTGTTGTGATAAAACATTAGAAATAAATAGGTATAAAATAAAACATTTTTAGTTTTCTATATATTGTACAGTACTCTAAATGACTCTATAAATAAAGTACAGGCCTTCATTCTTAACAGCTTTTATTTTGGAATAAAGAAGTGATGACACCAAGTCTAAATCCATGGACTTAACACTCTGTAGGCCTACACGTCGCTTCTCGCAGGCGAGAATGAGTAGGGAGGGGTGGGGGCAGACCCCCCCGCCGCGCCGCCTCTCTCTATCACCAGCTGGATACAAATTCGCCAACTCGCCAGTTCCAGGAATCCCACCCGCAGCCCCTCGGCGGGTGAACGGGTATAGATGACCCCGGTTCAAGTATGTCTCTATTCGTCGGTGACGGACGACCTACCCTACCAATATTTAAGCGATAAGCGCAAGCGATATAGTAAATCGGCCAAGAAAACGTCACCTTGAGGAAAATCAACGATCGAACGAAAATCATCATCCCAACAAACAAGCTCTACAAAAATGAATTTTAAGTCTAATAAACTATACAGCCCTATGTGTAACTGACTGACCTGACTGACTCACTTATATGGGATACGAATTTCTGACGTAACTATTTAAGCTAGAGACTTGAAATTTGGCATACGTCTAGCCTGAACGGTTAATGCTAAGTGTAAAATCTTAAACTTGCAAATTTTTAGTTTAACCTACTAAAAAAAATTCAAAATGGCGGATTTCCGAAATTGTAATTTTACTTTTTTGGCTCTAGCGGCCAAACGCTTCGTCCTATCTAAAATCTGAGAACAATACTACGATAGGGAATTTAATTTTCTACAATTTCGGTCCTTGAATTTTTATCGTATCTCGCACCGTTAAGCCTCCAGAGCGTTTTTAATGAAATGCCGTTTTCGGTTTTCGGGCTCTAGTGACTAAACCGATGGCCGTAAAAATTTTTCTTAAGGTTCATTTCGATAGATCTTTTTAATATCTACAATTTCTTCCCTTGTATATTTTGCCGTATCTCTACTCGTTTACTCACAAAATTCATTTTTCACTTTTTCTGGATTTTGTTAACGTAAGTAGTGGGAAAATACCGGTTCTGGTCCACTAGAGAAATCGTAATTTTAGTTTTTCAGCTCTAGTGGCCTAACGGTTAGTCTTTTCTGAAATATGAGAGCATATAACGATAGGGAATTGGATGATCTACAATTTTGGTCCTTTGACTTTTTGTCGTACATCGCACCGTTAACCCTCCAAACTGATTTTTGTGAAGTTTATATTTAGATTTAGGGCCCTAGCGACTAAATGGTTTGTCCTACAAAAATGTTTAAATGACAACTTTTATAGGTCTTTTTAATATCTACAATTTTGATTCTAACATACTTTCCCGTATCTCTTTCCGTTTACTCTCAAAATAATTTTTCACTTTTTCCCAGTTTTGTGATAAATAAGCAGTGGCTTTTGGCCAACTAGAGCAATCGTAATTTTAGTATATTTCAACTCTAGCGGCTAAACGGTTAGGCCTTTCATAGATTTGAGACTACTACGGTACTGAATTGGATGAACTACGATTTTGGTCCTGTGACTTTGTCGTACATCGCACCAATTGCGTAAATCTCCAGACTAATTTTTGTGCAATAGCGTTTTCAGTTTTTCCACTCTACTGACAAAACGATTGATCCTATCGAAAAATGTTGCTGAATATGACTGAAATATTTTATTAATGGCTTACAGTTTTCAGAACATTTTGCCGTATCTCTACACATTAGCTCTCAAAACAGATTTATTGCAGGACCAGAATAGTTACCGAAAACTTGAAATTGGGGACCTTACCTTCTTTTAAGAGACAATTAAAAATATGAATTCAGCTATTGTCGGGGCTGGTGTTACTAATTTACATACTTTTAGTAAGTTCTTCCTCGGATTGTAGGGAATCTTTTTAAAACTTTGGAGTCTTTTGTGATTTCTATCTCGTTTATCAGATTTTATATTATTTCATTTTAATGTTATTTTATTGTTTTCACTGATTTATTGCAACAATTTTTGACGAATTTAAAAGCTTTAATTATTATTGATTGTGAGAAGTGTGCATTAGCCTTTTGTTACTGTCTTGTTTGTGCACTTCTTTGGTAAAGCTAACCTGTTTAACACTCGACTTTTTTATTTACAAACTAATTCAGCGAACACATTGGAGTTAATAACCCTCAACAAGCCCGTTCACTGCATCAAGTTTTTACAGAAATTACGGAATTGGGGCAACAAATTAGGGAGTGGACCCTCCATTCAGCATAACACCCAGAATAAATAATTATTATATCACACTCAAAATATTTTAACAAATTTTAACTACGAAGAGTTATTAAAACCGATTCATAGGAGATTTTCAAAGCTTTTTTAACTATCGATTGTGAATTGTATGTATTAAACGGTTTTGTTACTGTCTTGGCTGTTCAGTTCTTCCTGTGGAACTAACCAATTTCATACTTGACTTTTTATTAATTTACGAATTTAGGGACACCCCTAAGGGGGCATGGGGGCGGAGCCCCCATCGAGCCGTAGGCGAGTCTATAATATATACAGCCCCATGTGTAACTGACTGACTGACTCACTCACTTATATGGGATACGAATTTCTGACGTATCTATTTAAGCTAGAGACTTGAAATTTGGCATACATCTAGCCTGAATGGTTAATGCTAAGTGTAAAATCTTAAACTTGCAAATATTTAGTTTTAACCTACTAAAAAAAATTCAAAATGGCGGATTTCCGAAATTGTAATTTTACTTTTTTTGCTGTAGCGCCCAAACGCTTCGTCCTATCTAAAATCTGAGAACAATACTACGATAGGGAATTTAATTTTCTACAATTTTGGTCCTTTAACTTTTTATCGTATCTCGCACCGTTAAGCCTCCAGAGCGTTTTTAATGAAATGCCGTTTTCGGTTTTCGGGCTCTAGTGACTAAGCCGATGGTTGTAAATTTTTTTTAAGGTTTATTTCGATAGATCTTTTTAATATCTACAAATCTTCCCCTTATATATTTTGCCGTATCTCTACTCGTTTACTCACAAAAGTCATTTTTCACTTTTTCCGGATTTTGTGAACATAAGTAGTGGGAAAACACCGGTTCTGGGACACTAGAGAAATCGTAATTTTAGTATTTCAGCTTTAGCTGCCAAATGTATCTCTTCTCGTTTACTTAAATTTTTTTTTTCTTTTTTCGGATCTTGTGAACGTAAGTAGTGGGAAAATACCGGTTCTGGTCCACTAGAGAAATCGTAATTTTAGTATTTCAGCTCTAGTGGCCTAACGGTTAGTCTAATCTTAAATCTGAGAGCAATATTACGATAGGGAATTGGATGATCTACAGTTTTTGTCCTTTGACTTTTTGTCGTACATCGCACCGTTAACGCTCCAAACAGTTTTTTGTGAAATTTATATTTAGTTTTAGGGCCCTAGCGACTAAATGGTTTGTCCTACAAAATGTTTAAATGACAACTTTTATAGGTATTTTTAATATCTACAATTTTGATTCTGACATACTTTGCCGTATCTCTTTCCGTTTACTCTCAAAATACATTTTTCACTTTTTCTCAGATGCCTGAAATTTAGCTACACACACATACCATGAGCATTAAATATAAAAGAAAAGTATCAATTTAAGCTTTAAATATCAAGATAATATCTTAAAAGTTTTAGACTTCCTGAACTATTAAACCAAGTCAGCGAAGATAAGGATAGAGTTTTGGGTGGAGGCCTCAATTAGCCTGTTCAGTTCTTAAGACTTAGAACAATTAACGAATTCGGGGCAACCCAAAATGGGGGCATGGGGGCGGAGCCCCCATTGAGCCGTAGGCGAGTAATCTATTATATGATGTTATTTATAGTAGTTTATTATTTTGGAATAAACTTTGACAGGAGAAAACAATTTAGAAATATAGCTTAAATGACTCGGTCAAGTCGGAAACAACACTCAACTCCAGAGGGGAAGAGCCCGACCCGACCGGCCACATTCCTGGGTTCCCGAGGGTATGAGCGCATGTTCCTACAACTGGCGAGTTTGTGTGTTTTGACAGCCCTGAGTTTCCACCGATTTGGGAACTGGCGAATTCGTATCTTTTCGTCAACCCTCCAACCGCTGGCAAATTTGTATCTGGCCCTATCACCACCCTCCGGGACGCTTCGGCTATTCCGTACAAAATCGCCTCCAGGAGCGAATCGTCAAAATGTCGACGGCAAATGCCGATACGTGCCGTGCCATCCCGATGCAGTGCGCGAGTCTCGTATAAGTATACAAGATACGTATACGTGATACGTACATGGGCGGATCCAGTCAATTATAAAGAGGAGGGCTGCCTGGTACTCCCCTCAAAAAAAAAAAAAATAAATAAATAAATAAATAAATAAAACTGGTGCTCTAGAGATATACATTTTGGGACTTTTTTATATATTTTAATGTAATCTTTGACTTGGAATAACACTTGATAAAATTGGAAAGTTTTTAAAGTTTAATATTTTTTATGATATAGGCTATACGGTACTATATATATTAATACACGGGTGAAAGGTTTAGATCTCAGTAACAAAACTGAATCGTTTTTCCCGATTTATAAGATAAATAAAAAGGTGAGATAAATAGATATGCAGAATTCCCTTAAAGTGCAAGATCATCCTTAGGGTCAAGTCCTTTATACATTCGGGAAAATGGCCAATGCAATTCTTAAGCCCACTCCATACGTACGGTAATACCGCCGCTGTATAGGCGATATTTTTAACGCGCTCGTATAGAAGTTGCCATTTAATCCATACTAGAGATCGCCCCCTGATCGAAATACGATCAAAATTTCAGTTTATTTGGATCCAAGAAGCTTAAAAAATATTTATCAACTAAAACATCTGTTCTTCCTTTTTTCTAGCAGTTGTTTTTGCAACAGCTGTCTAATGATTTATTCCATTCTCCTTCGTCCGATTAACATTGGAACTTTGAAATCCTGTGGGGCGTAGCCCTGGAGTCCGGGGATGCGAATTGGAATGTGATTTTGCTCATCTAAAGGACTATACCTTTCTAACGCACTATATCTTCAGGCCTACGCTCCTACGCACGATATGTCCCTAGTAATAACTGGGCTATTTATAGTGAAATATATTTTACAGTGTTGCTCTTTAATGTGAGATAGTTTTTCCCATGAAAAACTTTAAATGACTTCTATACTTTTTTATTTATACGGTTCATTTTTAAAATCTTTTTTTATTAACTCAAAGGGGGGGCTGCAGCCCCCACAGCCCCCCCCCCCTGGATCCGTTAATGGATACGTATACGTCAAATTCTCTTGTGGTAATTTGGAAATGAACCTAATACCAGACTTCTAGGTTTTTCCTGAAAAAAACTCATGGAATGTGATTGAATAGCAAGTTTGTTTCTATTTTCTGTGTTATATGTGTGGAAATGTGCTAATTTAGGCAACAAATTCTCAGTATTTTTAATGGCCATTATATTTTCAAGCACATACATGCCATAACCAGTCATTATTCCTAACTCAGAAAAATAGCTTTTCACTGAATCGTGATTTTTAAGATTTAAAATAATTCTAATTTTAGGGTTAATATACTACTAAGGTTTGCATCACTAGTTCCACTATATAAAACAACGCCAAATGATATATGAGAGTGTATGTGAGCAAAGTAGATAGCTATAAGTGTTTTAGTTGAGCAAAATTTCACAATGGTTAAGAACAAATAATCCAGAGCAATTTTTTTTTTTACCTCTCGAACATGACTGTTCCATGATGAATTTTCATCTATTAAAACGCCTCAAAATTTGGTTTCATTGACTGGTTTTATTTCATTGCTACTTAACGGTCCAAGGATTGAACCATGAGGAATTCCATGGGCTATTGCTTTAAATAAATATCTCGTTTTAGAAAGTTAATTTTGTTTATTTAAATAGGATAGCTCTACAAACTGTTTTCTATTCGAGATATAAGATTTGAACCACAACTGATTTGGCAGCCTGAAATCCATGCTGCTCTTCATTGTACAAATCATTTTGTTCTAGATAATTTATCAATCTGTTATACATTGCTCATTCAAAGATTTTATAAAATGTTTGGTATAATTGATACTAGTCTATTTAATTTCCTTTTCTATGAATTGGTTTATAAAATAAAGAAATTTGTATTTGAATTTAATTTGAGATACTTAGAGTTTTTTAGGGAAAATCCTGGATATGAATGAGCAATTTATTACTTGTTTTAGAGATTTTATAATAAGTACATTTTTGATTGTTTTATTACTGTCATGGGAGTATCATCATACCAAACTGACTTTTAATAAAGAGGAAATAATTTTATCTACTTCCATCTCATTAACAGGCTATGCATTAAATTTACAAGAAGGTGGACTTGAATCAGTGCGAGAAATATAACTATTAACTATTTTTTGTAAAACTAAGTCATCTACAATGTTTACGTTGTTGTTTGAATTGTGTATAGCCTTTAATTTTGCAGTACTGTTAAAAATTCTTTTTGGTCGTACAAAATGGTACAAACATAGTACAAAATCATGACATAATTTGTTTCACAATTTAGATTACTAGTGTTTTTAGCGTAGACCTGTGATCCAACTTTTATTTTACTTATAACTTTCCTATGAGATGAATACAAAATTTTCCTTTTGGGGTCCAAAAAGGTACAAAATTCTTAATTTATTTTGTTATGGTTTTATAGAATTGGCTTGCATCTCTGTATAGCTAGTTAAGATAACTATCACACATTACCTTCTGGGTAAAAAAGGGAATTCTGTAAGAGAATATTGGATCTTAGGTAGGTTATGCTGAACTAGTGTACCGACTCATATGACTACTATTAATATATTGCATTCATTTACAGGACAATGAAGAAGGTTGTAAAGGACAGATTCGACAACTCTCAACCAAAAGAGGAGAATAACAGCAAAGGCCATAAGAATCAGGTGAGGTAATTTTTTGTCAGAAACTATTAAGCTTTAGAATTTTATTAAATGCAGAAAAATGACAAAGAAATTCAGTTATTCCGTAACTAATGAATACAACTCAAACATTTCTTTTGTCATAATAAATGTTAAAAAGGAAATTTTGTTTACAAATAAAGCTTTTTGGATTTTTGGTGGTAAAATAATAGGTTTAATAAAAAAATTTGTCTAACAACTATTTTTGGTGTGTTGATCGCTTTCAAAGAAAGGACTGTCTTTTCTACGATGTTTTCTTTTTTTGTAATTAGAGTAAAAATAAATAAATAAAGTTAAAATGGCTTACTGTACTTCTTTGCAATAATGCATAGGCCTACTGTACTAGCTTTTAAGTTCCCTTCTCTGTGTGTTATAAATAGTTTTGACCCATTGGTATGATTGTACTTATACCCATGAGGCCCCAATGAATGAAACACTACCCTTTGAACACATCGAAAATAGATTCCCTTTGAAAAACACATGACCAATTCCTTTTTTAAAAAATGCAAAACTTTTTATCTTTTGTAATTTAAAATTTTAATGTTTTTTCACATTTAATATCGATGGAAAATATCTTTTTATTTATTTTCTTTACAGTCACTTTGTAGGTAAAGCTTAAAAGTACAGAACAAAATTTTTAATTCAAAAGATGAATACAGTACTTTCAAACTTATAATATTTTGTTATATTTATTTGAAATCTTATCATTTAAAAATTACATAATTGAATTTACAGAAGTTTTTGGGAATCGGCGATTTGGTTTTTTCCATTCAGGCCTTGATAATAACAGAGATTATGATGTTCAATAAAACACACTTTCTTTACTAAATACCACAAGTACGAAAATAAAATTCAACTTTTCAGTTTAGAGCGTATGTATGGTTAATTTAAACTTTCTAACCTTTGGATTTTATCGAAATTCTCACATTCAGTTTTTCACATCAGTCAGTATTAAATTGTGTTTCAGCTGAAAATGGATGCCAACAGCGACTCTGTATCTGATATGATATTCTACTTATCAGATTCTGAAGAGGTAAATTATATAACATGTAATAATAGCAACTAAATAACTTAACAATGTCACTCTAAGTTAAATTGAAAACTAGTGGAGTGTAGGGGCAAAGGCAACTAAAAATCAAAATGGTGATGTCACCAAAAATAAGTTTCAATTTATCACCTTCTTGCAGTATTAGGCTTACTGTATTTTTCTCAAGCTGCAGTGTGAATTTACACGTTTGGGTTTTCTACTAAAATATTTCCTAATCTTGACGATCCTTTGTGTCGATATCAAATCAGTAATTTACTAATAATATTAAAATACAGTAGTCTATTTTGTAGAAAAAAGAAATATTATTGCACTATTATACTACCAAACACGGTAAAAATAGTTTAAAAACATGTTCACAATGAGTTTGTAACTCAAATAAATAAAATAGTTCAATACAACATAAGCCCATTAATACTGTACACTCCTTCACGCTGGACCCCTGTGCCCCCCATTCCCCCACACTCAAAGTGACCCAATGTCTCCCCGTGCTCCCGTTCACCTCTCCTGACCCGTGTTTCATGTACCCTCTATGCCCCCGGGGCCCGAGTACCCCCCATGCCCCTTTACCCCCTTGCACCCTCATGCCCCTATGCCCTTTATTCTCTATTGCCCACATGCCCACCGTTCTTCCGAGTGGCCCCCATGTCCTCTATGACCCCCAAGCCTCCCCGTGTCCCCATGTCTATCTGCCTCCCGTGCCTCATGATACCAACGCCCCTAGTGCCCATTGTGCCTTCCCATCCCCGCTCCGCCACGTGTCTCTATATTTTCATACCCCCATGCCCGACGTTGCTCCTCGTGGCAACCGTGTCCCCCATGCCCATCTACCCCTTTTGCCACCGTCACCAATAAAGCTCCTTGTGCCCCATCACCCTCGCCGCCACGTGCCCCAGTGCATCCCCATGCCTCCCCAGAGTGCCCCCTATGCCCCCGCACCCTCCATGCTTTTGTACCCCCATGCTCGCCATTCCTCAATGTGCCCCTATGTTGCCCATGCCTTCATCGAGCCCCTCCCGCCCAACTCCTCCAGTGCCACGGACACCCATATCCCCGTACTCCGCTTGTACTACCCGTGGTCCTGTGCTGCCATCCCCGCCGTCCCTTCCCGTACCTCCATGTCCTCCTGTGACCCCCGGCGTTTCCCTTATTTCTTCCATGTCTCCCCCGTGCCCCCATGCCTCCTTACCCTCCGTGCCACCGACGTCCCTCGTACATTGATTGTAGTCTACTTTGTCTGTTCGTCAATGAAGTAGAACACTGATTGATATATTGTTAGTTTTCGTACACTATCATTTACATAAAAAGCTCCCCGTCCTTATGGCTTAACGGGAGATTATTGTTTCCCTCCGGCCACGGAGAAACAAAATTTTTCTCTCTTGCACCTCAGAAAAGGTTTTTTTTTGTGTAAAGAAAAAAACAGAGAATGGATAAAACCAAAACAAAATAAAGCAGTAACGTAATAACTAAACAACATTTACTAAGTAATTAAAGACAATTAACCATTATATCAACCATGCCACGTCTAAGATTATTTTAACTAATTTTTTATGCTGAATATAACAATCATTCTACTCTTATTTCCTGAATGACATAGATGGTGTCACGAAGATTAAGTGTCCTGTGGATCCGTAATCCGTTCATGACTGTTAGTGTTCTCCTTATTTTATAGTGCATTTCCAGTTTAAAAAAGATATAACCATGCGGTTATCTTAACTCAAAATATCTGCTCATTAACCAGCTGAGTTTATGATGAAACACCGAACATCTGCTTAAACACACGTGTAGGGCTAAAAATCTTCTTCCCATTAGATTAACATTGGAACTTCAAGGTCCAAAGGGGCGAAGCCCAAGTAACTTTTGATAAATTTGGTATTTTTCCTTGTGTCCTTGGCCCTCAATCTTTAAAATGAGCCATCATACATTAACATTACTCTATATTTCTTCTAACTCGAGATATTTCGTGGGGACCGATTCGCTTACGGAATTATATATATAGATGATATGTAATATACAAACTGATTAAATAACCAAGAGAGATACAAAATATTGAAAAACATTTTTAAGCCTAAGTTAAGATTTTTTTTGAGGTCAGAAAATGTCTTACAGGCTACAGCCTACTCTTATAAAGAGTACCACATACTGGAAAGCATACTCCTACCTGTAGGAGTAAAATATTTCATGTAATAACTAATGTATCTTCTATTTAGTAAATCAGTTTCAAAAATCTTCAGACATATTTAAGACGGGTAAGTCTTAGATACATTTAATTATCATCTGTAAACTTGTAATTAAACGTTTTAATAAACTCTAAGAAAAATCTAACAGTTCTACTTCACCGAATTTATTAATTAATGAGTTGTTGGAAAAGCTCTCACCCTGTAGATTTGCAAATAATTATAAAATATGTTTTTATTAGGATTTATGGTGAAAAAACATGTTTTCCATGATAAATAAATTGAGAAAAGAGTTTTTGCATGTTTTATGTTAAGGCAAGTTTTAGCTGCCTTTTTAAGTATTTTCAAAAAATATATAAATACCCCCTTCGCAGCAGACCTGCGTACTCAGAGAATTTCCAATGGAATTTTGGTATATTTTCTATTTCTCCATAAAATCCATGGGGATGAGAGCATGTAGGTTTGCCGCCCCATATGGGTTTTGTTGGTAAATGTTAAACCCTATTTAGTGATTGTACATACCAAATTTTATAAGGCTATGGTGTTCTTTTTATTTTCCTCATAAACCCTATAGGGGTGAGTACGTACGTTTGCCCCCATATGGGTTTTCTAAGCAAATATAAGTTAAACGCTTCCTAATGAATGTACATACCAAATTTTATCAAGATATGTCAATAAATAAGCAAGATAAAAATGTAGGTAATTAGGTAATGAAGGTTTTGTTGATTTACCATAAGAATAACATAGAAAACATACTTTTTGGATTTTCTCCATAATCATTTAAGCTAGGTAAAAAATTCAAAATACTAGATCGTTTGTTTTTTTAAGCTCTTTTAAATGGTTTAAGTCAAAATTGTTGAATTTTCTAAATAAAAGTAAAGAAAGCCTAAAACCCATCTTTAACCCTTTTGAAACCCCATAAAACCCCGTTCCCATGGTCCGATCATTCTGGTTTGTAAACTCAACCTAGTAGACGCTGTCTTACACCCATGTACCAAATTTCATCAAAATCGGAGGTTCCGTTCAAAAGTTATCGTGTTCACGGACACACACATATATATATATATATATATATATATATATATATATATATATGTATATATATATATATATGTATATATATATATATATATATATATATATATATATATATATATATATATATATATATATATATATATATATGTATACTATATATATCAATCAATAGTAAAAAAGAACTACAGCTGACAAGCTGATAAACTGGAAACATCAAAATTTAAAAGCTCTGATAATTTTTACTTTTTATTAAGTTTTGTTCTTTTATTTATTGTGATTTGACATGGATTTCATTAATGTAAGGTAAATATTCTCTCTACAAAACAGAAACCTTAACAAAATTTTAATTACTTGAGTTTTTATAAATATCCAACAGATTGTATATGTTGTATAGGTTAGTTTAAATGTTTTGATAATGAGTAACATAATTTTGAAAATCTTGAAATTCATCGTCCTTTTAAGAATAATTCAGGCTCTATCTTCTGATTACATGGAAAAGGATAATAACAACTTTCCTGATTGTCTTCAAGAATTACGAATTAAAATATGGTATTACTACATTAATCATGATACTATTCTTATGAATACTTCATTGAAAAACTTAAGTTATAGGAAAAATAAATCTCAATGGATTAATATCTGGAAATTAAATAATCATCTAAAGTGCAAGGCTTCCTATGTGATACTGCTATCTTTCATTCTACTAAGTGGCGATGTGGAAATGAATCCTGGCCCTGATCTTGGATCTTTTATCACAGTAGGTAGTGAGAGAGATAAGGAGCAATGCCCTTTTTGTTGTAAAAACTTTAAAAGATTAAAGTCCCATATAAAAGCTACGCACAAAAATGAAGACTTTGTTAATGATAATACAGACTCACTAAATGGGTCGACAATGGACTATTCCATTAAATTTGTACCTAAAACTTTTACACCTGAAATAAGACCTATTATAAATGGGAATGAGCAACATGCTGTACCTTGGCATGAATTTGAAGATGATGAAATATGTGCCTGGTTCGATTACAAATTAACATTACCAGACTTTTGTACTTATATAGATCCTACAGCAAGTCATGTTTTAAAAATAGAATCGGATGAAAATCTGATAATGAATATATGTTTAGAAAAAAATTTAAATAAGTTTAAATATGTAATGAGTACTCTAAACAACAGATTGACCGAGAACTATTCAAAAAATTTCGAATATTTGAAAAATTGCCATTGGTCTTTATTACTATTTGATATTGAGAAGTGCAGGTGTTACCATTTTGATTCGTTATCACCCTTAAACCTTCAACATGCTAGGGCTTTTGCTAATAAGATTAGAAGATTCATCCTTGCTGGTACTGATGATAATTTTGACCTAATTGAAGTGAACTGTAGTAAACAAAAAACAAATGTTGAATGTGGTGCTCACATGATACATAATGCCGAACTTGTAGCTTCTTGTTTAACAAACAATATTGATATATTGATGGAATCGAGGTTTCAAAGTTATTTCGATGTATCAACTATCTACGAACAAGTAAAAGTTAATTCAAATTGTAACGGATCTAGAATGAGTGGATTCCAGAATCTTGATACTTTTCCCGAACCTTGTACGGGCATATCAAAGTGTAAAGAAAACCAAAAATCCCAAAGAGGAAAAACTTGTAAACAGGAACAATGCAATGAATGTGGAAAGATTTTTAAAAACAAAAGAGGTCTACAGCTCCATATTTCTAAGGCACATTATAGTACACGCCGTGCAGAGATTGCAGAATCGTACAATCCTTATGTTCCCAATATACAACCCTCTATCAGCCTCGACGACGAAATGGATGATTTAAGAACGAATAAAATTAACAAGATGACAGATTTTGAGATTGAACTAGAAAATTGGATTAAAATTTTCAGTGATAAACAAACGTTTGAAGAGTTTTCTCACAATGTAGAGGAGTTTACTAGCTTTTTATCCAAAAGTTTATATGAATTACCAGGGCCAAAACACCCTGCATACAAGTTTTATAAATTAAGAAAGATGAATCGTGACTACCCCCAAAACAGTAATTACAAAAAGTCGTCTAATCCACAAAGAAAAACTAAAAATGAAAGGAAAAGGAGAAAAGAGAAATACGAATATGACTTACTACAATTTGATTTTTATAACAGACGTAGAAAGGCCGTTAGAAAAATTATTGGAGACGGGAATAAAGGGTGTGAAATAGACCTTGAAACATTACATGAAAAGTTTTCAATACGATTCAACAATCCAAATGAAGAAACATCAAGAATATATAAAGAAATAGATAATGTTACTATGGCCAATGTATACAGTCTTTATGACCAAAATATTACGGAGGATGAAATTGTAAGAGCAATGAACTCAATTAAGATTGATACAGCTCCTGGGCCGGACAAAATTTTAATGAGGGTCGTAAAACAGAAAAAAGTAGCCAAGGTTCTTGTTCTAATCTATAACATAATACACAGTTCAGGAAGAGTACCAATATCATTCCACAAGGCAAGAACGATCCTAATAGACAAAGGGGGTGATAGAAAAGACGTCAATAACTGGAGGCCCATCACAATATGCTCGGTCCTACGAAGAGTCTTCGAAAAGATACTTGATAAAAGGCTTAAAATATATACCAGCTTTAACCAGTTTCAAAGTGGCTTTACTAGTCTGCCAGGTGCACATATAAATACAAGTATTTTAAATGAAATATTAAAGTCAGCCAAGGCAAAAAAAGACGACTGCACCATCCTTTTTCTTGATATAGAAAAAGCCTATGACAATATTGGTCATACCCATTTGAAATCCACTTTAAGATCTTTACCAATACCACAAGCACTGAGGGAAACAATAATACAACTTCAAATCAATAACACCACTAAAATAGAAACCTTTAAGGGGAAAACAAAAGATATTGATATAAAGAGAGGGGTGATGCAAGGCTCTCCACTGTCCCCTTCATTGTATAACCTGTGCATTGACCATATCTTGGATGACATGTCTCAGCAATCCATAAGTGAGGAATTCGGTTATAAATTGTGTGACGATATGCCATCCCTAAGCATTTTAGGGTTTGCTGACGACACAGCTTTGATCTGTAAAAATAAAGAAAGTGCCCTTATATTATATAATACAGTGAATAGTCTCTTCAAGGAAATTGGCTTAACAATAAATGTATCAAAAACCAAAATTATTAACATTGAAAAAGGTGCGATACTTGAGAGATCATTTTCAATAGATTTACAAGAAGTTAGGTCAATAAGTTCAGAGGAAAAAATAAAATATCTGGGAGTTAATTTTTCAGATACAATAGTTTTTGACCCTGAAAGAAACATTAAATCATTGATAAACAAGATTGAAAAACTAACATCAACTCCATTATTAAAATCTGAACAAAAAATGTTTGTATTAAGTAATTTTATATGGCCTTCCCTAATTTATCCATTCCAGACGGCACCATTAAAAAAATTGACTTTGAAATTTTTGGATGACATTGACAAGATAATTAGATCTGCAGTTAAAGAAATTTTAGATCTTCCAAACGACACACCCAGCCCTCTATTTTATACTAGTGTGAAAAATAAAGGGTTAGGTCTAAATAAGTCGTCATGGGAAACCTCTCTCCAACATATCAACATTTGTCGGGTGTTGGAAGAAGTAAAAAACCCTTACCTTCTTAGGGTTAGAAACTTTAACACCGAAGTGCTGTACTGCCTTAAAAAATTAAATATAGATCAAGATTATTATAAAGCTAAGACAAAGATATTGCGTGAATTTTTAAGAGAGCAGGAGTACAGCAAATGGTGTAAATTGCCTTACAAGGGGAAAGGGGTTATCCTTTTCAGTGAATGTCAGAAGATCAATCAGTCTTTGTCCAGAAGTCGCGGTCTGACAGAGTCCGAATTTAAATATTATTTAAAAATGATTGGAGATGTAGTTCCTTTAAGAAGTATTCATGGGAGGTCCAGGGATGGGAACCAGTGCAGGCATTGTCCTGTAACTGAGAGTTACATTCGTGAAACACTACCCCACGTCCTTGGACAATGCCCCTTTAATGACCTTCTTCGAAATACCCGTCATCATACTATCCGAAAAATTATTGCAGACGAATTCAGAAAGAAAAAGAATTATGAAGTATACGAGGAAGTAACGGGATTCGAAGAAGGGGGCTCTGTCAGACGCAGCGACATAATAGTCATCAACATAAATCAAGATTGGGGACTGATACTAGACCCGACAGTCCGTTTCGAAAAGAATGAAGACCAAGCATTAGAAATTCATAAAGAAAAAACCAAAATTTACAGTAAAACAGCTCAATATTATCAAGATAAATATGACATTAAAAAATTTGAAGTGTATGGATTATTAATCGGCGCTCGAGGCACTATTCCCAAATTTACTCAAGATTTTTGGAATAAATATAATTTGGAAAAAAATACTCAAAAATTAATAGCCTTGACAGCAATCAAATTCTCAATTAATATATTAAGAAATCATTTATACAACAATTAGACTTTTAAATAATATCAAAATTTGTAATAGTATTCTTTGTTATTGTAGCAAGTTACAATGTGTAACAAGATTATAATTAATTAAATATATACGTATCAATTTGAACGAACGACGTTTTTGGCTTCTACAGACCTCAAAACGTAAAATTATCACTGTCCCGGGCTTAGGTCTTACCGTGACTACTACCGTAATAGCGTATCCCCTATAGGGAAATTTGCTAAAAATAGTTTGTAGGAAATTTTAATCTCTTTTATAATAATTATTAACTTCCACTTTGGTCGATTTATCCAACATTTATAAGTTCTTGACAAAAAAGCTAAACAACCTCCGATTTTATAGTGGTGAGAAAATACAGAGGTAAAGTTATTTTTGTTAAACTTTGTACCAACTAAATCTACAGTTTCATAATTACAGTGATTTTATAATTAACTAGAGATCGCCCACTGGTCGAAATTCGACCAAAAATTCAGTTGATCTTGAGCCAATTAATGTTAAAATGTTTTATAAATGAAGCATCTGTTTTTCCTCATTTGTTATTATAACAGCTGTCTTATGATTCAATCAATCATCCTTCTCCTATAAGATTAACATTGAAACTTTGAAAGCCTGTAGGGCGTAGCCCCGTGGGCCGATGTGAATTAAAACGTGATTCTGCTCATCTACAGCACAACACCTTTCCAACGGTATGCGCGGATTTCTCCTACGATGCACACAAGCTGAGAAAAAAGGAGGAAACGAAACATGCTTGCGTATTAATATATAGATTAACTGACCATTGGAAAGCTTCATCCTTGTAGAGTAGATTTGCTATATATTAAGTAATATACATACTTGGCCTAAATACTATACATTATCAATATTGATTATGGAAATTAATTTTTTTTAAAGATTTATGGTGGAAAAGTAAAACACGTTTTTACAGGAAATACATAAAGACAGATTTTTAAGTATCGTAGGCAAGTATTTTCTGCCCGTTATTAGTATTCTATAGAAATCCATAAATTTTATTCTATTTCATAACAGTATCATTCCACTTTGGTAGATTTCCTCACCATTTAAAAGTTATTTGCATATAAATTATGCAGCCTCCAAGTTTATAATTGCGTGGGAATACAGAACAAGAGATTTTTGCAAAACTTACAGCTAAATATAGAGTTCTACACCAACATATTTTTATAATTAATGGATTGTTGGAAAGCGTTCTCCTTGTAGATTTTCAAATAATTATGAAAACTTGATTTTTTCAAGATTTCTCATAAGAAATTTTTTTTAAGAGATATGTTGAAAATGGGTTTGTCACATTTTAAGGAATTTCCCTTAAGGGAATACAATATTACAGTAGTAGCCATGGTAAAACCAAAGCCCGGGACCATGTTTTTCATTTTTTTTTCATTTTGAGGTCCCTTGAAGATAAAACACACAATCCGTTCATTTTCATATATATTGACCATATGTATTGCCTATATCTACAGGGTGTCCCAGAACTCTGGAACCCTTTTATATTTTATTCCTTGCATCGAAACATACATATTTTTACAACATATCCATGGGTCTCTGGTGCCTATACTAATTTTCTGTCTGAACCTATTAAACAACCGTCTCGATTCAATAACTACTATGTAATTTTGGCTTAACTCTTGAGATAGGAAAACCACTTCAGGTACTGAGTTGGAACTTATTATGACTGTTACGAATGTCAAGACAGTTTTACGTATGAATTTTGACATTTTCAGCTTTTTCTGTTTCAAAACAGCGACCATTTAAATATTTTAAAGTTAAATATCTCACAAATGTGAAATATTATCGATGTAGGATGTATAAAATTTAATTATCAATTGAGAAATGTTAAGTTTAAAATCATCCGACCATAAATAACAGAGAAATTGAAATTTTTCTAAACAGAACCCCGATTTTAGAAGGAAAATTACTATAAAAAGCGTGCTTTCATTTGAAAATATCTAAATTTTTCCATTATTTATGGTCGGATGTTATTAAACTTGGTATTTATTAATAGGCAATTAAATGTTACACATTTATAAAGTTTTATACTATTTTTATAAATTTCACATTTTTAAGACATTTAAATTTGAGAATTTAAAAAGGCCGCCATTTTGAAATAGAAAGAGGTAGAAATGTCAAAGTTTGTTAGTAAAACAGACTTAATGTATGTATCAATAACTCAATTAGTTTTAAAGATCTCATGAGTTAATCTAAAATAACATACAGGGTTAGGCAAAAGTCTGGACACCCCCAGTTAACTTTTTAATGTGTTGAAGTAGAAAAACCAAACTCAACGCTTGTTAACAAAACAAAAAATGCAATTTTTCATCAAAGTCACAAACTTTGCCTCGTTCCCAAAAATGGAGTATTTTGGGGGCACCCCCTAACTTTCTAATTTAAACCCCAATCGCGTGACCCCCTCAATTTTAATCAAGAGAAATTAAACTGCGCAAACCGGAGGTCGATATCTCACCCCAAACCAAAATGGCAGCCGTTCGAGTTGGGTTGTTTGACATTGGTTAAAATTTAATCAGAAAAGAGCTGTTTTACGATTAAGAATTTTCAGAATTATTTTTTAACTAGCTGTTGCCCGTCACGGCTTCACACATGATTGAATTTAGTTTATAGGTAAAAAATCTTTTTTAAAGACCAACACAATCTACTTCCTTAAGAATGAGATAGAAACAATGAAGTGGTGTGAGTTGAGCTCTGAAGGAATTTCGCAAAACCTGTTCTTAGTGAGAAAAAAGGTTTCTTATATAGAAAAGAGCTTGAGAACCTATGAGCAAATAGCAATGACCTTTGAGAATTTGTGGGAAGAAAATTTGAAAAATCGTTTGTTATTGATGGACGTTACCTATGAGCAAAGAGGAACGTCCATGTCAAATTTCAAACCCGTTGGCCCTAGATTAATTTTGAAATCATGTGGGGTGGAGCCTAAAGAACTTGAAAAACTATATTTACAAAACAATTTCGTAGTGAGCACCTGTTAGCAAAGCGGAACATCCACCTTATGGGGTGGAGCCCAACACCTTAAATTCTATGGGGCGAAGCCCTAAAAAAATTTTCAAAATTATTTCTCAGTGAGCACCTATGAGTAAAAAGAAACGTCTATGTCGAATTTCAACCCCGTGGGCCCTAGAGTAGTTTTCAAGAACCTCGGGGCGGAGCCCTAAACAATTTCAAGAACTATGTTTGCAAAACCGTTTCTTAGTAAGTAACTATGAACAAATACGAACGCCCGATTCAAATTTAAACCCCGGAGGCCCAAAGGCAATTTTGAAGTTCTGTTGGGCGGAGCCCTAAAGAACTTCGAAAACTATATTTGCAAAACCGTTTCTTAGGGAACACCCATGAGCGAAAAGAAACGGATCTGAATGAAAAAAAAGAAACGTCCATGTCAAAATTCAACCCCAGAAGACCTACAGTAATTCTAAAGCAAGTCCAGTGGGGCGGAGCCCTAAAGTGCTTCAAAAACTATATTTGCAAAACAGTTTCTTAATAAGTATCAATGAGCAAAGAGAATCGTCCATGTCAAATTTCAACACGTAGCGTATACAGTAATTGTGAGCCTCTGTGGGGCGGAGCGCTAAAGGGGATGCTCAAAGCACTTTTTTTCTTAAACACATAAGAGAAAAGAGATCACTCCAAATTTCAACCCCGCAGGTTTCTTAAAATGTATTTAAATTTGGCAATACGGATAGCGTTATATTGAAATTTCGAAGGCCTGTGGGGCGGAGCCCTGAAGGAATTTGGCAAAATCGTTTCTTAGTGAGCACCTAAGAGGTAAGATGAACCTGTGTTTAAAGTTTCAAGTAAATATGTTTGTAGCTCCTGAGATTTCGTGATGAGCCAGTCAGTTATCACTCGCCGTCAAGTTTAGCTCGTTCGCTAAGCTCACTCGCCGCAATGCTATAATATCCTCTAGTTTTCTAATACCAATCTTTCCTCAATAATTTAAATGAGAATAGCTGTTTACCAAATTAATATTTGTTGATGTAATCATACGTTCCAATACAAAAATGTTGCTTCCATAAGAATAACATGGTAACTTTAAAGATGTGTGGGGCGGAGCCCTGAAGGAATTTTGCAAAATCGTTTCTTAGTGGGCACCTAGGAGGCAAGACGAACCTATGTTCAAAGTTTCAAGTAAATCCGTTTGGTAGTTCTTGAGGTTTCGCGATGAGTCAGTGAGTGGGATTTCTCTTACAAGTTTTATTTCTACTATAGTAGGTTCAGTTCAAAAATAATTTTAAAAATGCTTAATTCTAAAATAGCTATTTTCCGATTTAATTTTAACAAATGTCAATCAACCCATCTCAAATTTTTTAATTTCTAACATTTTGGTTAGGGGTAAGATATCGACATCCAGTTTTTGTTATTGAATTTTTCTTGATAAACTGTTTAAAATGAGGGGTCCCTCAATAGGGGTTTACATTTGAAAATTTGGGGCTCCCCCCAAAAAGTTCCCCATTTTGGGGGCCAGTGCAAAGTTGTGACTGATGAAAAAGTGTATTTTTTTATGTTGTCAACCTCTTTTGAGTTTGGTTTTCCTATTGCAACGCGTTAAAAAGTTAGCTGGGGGTGTCCAGACTTTTACCTAACCCTGTATGAATAGACAGACACCGGCACCAGGCACCGGTTGTGTTGTAAAATATATTTGTCTCGATGAAAGGAACAAATATACTATATACTTAAGGGTTCCAGAGAGTTCCAAGACCCCATCTATGTGTCCGTGACCGTAATACTGATAACTTTTGAAAGAGACATTCAATTTTGATAAAATTTTGTATGAAGGTGTCTGACCAGGTCTATTGTCATGAGTTTACAAACCAGTATAATCAATCGGGTTAGGGGAATGAGGTTTCATACCGTTTCAAAATGGTAAAAAATGGGTGTTTGGCATCCTTTGGACCCAAATTTTTCAAAATACTACGATTTTCATTAAATCCATTTTAAAGAGCTTTAAAATCAATCAAAAAGAGCTTAAAAAAAAAAAAAAATCAAACACTTACCAATTTGAATTTTTAACTTAACTTGACTGGTTAGAGAGAAAATATAAAAATATATTCCCCTTGTCATTTGTGAAAATAAAAGAAAAAAAACATGTATCTCGCTTATTCATTGACATAACCTGATAAAATATGCTACGTACATTCACTAGGTAGGGTTTAACTTTATTTCCCTACAGCACCCATAAAGTGGCAAACCTACATCCTCATTCCCATGGTGTTTATGGAAAAAATAAATAAGTACAGAAGTCCATTTGAAATTCGCTTAATAAGCAGGTCTGCTAAGACAAGGGGTATTTATAGCCAAGTTTTGGTTGCCTTTGTATTATAGTACAGTAGAACCTCGATAGTTCGACACTCCTTATAATTCGACAGGGTCCATGACAACTTAACATGTCAATAACAACCAATTGTGTCCATGTTGGAGACTGACAAACGTGAAAATGTAAACTAAGTGCTGAATAATGTGAATATTTGTCATGTTTAAGTTCAATTAAGTTATGGTTTCATTAAAATTTAGTATTTTCTTATTTAAAATCATGGTTTTTATACTCCCAGTGTTGAAATTTCCCATATACTCCCTATAGTTCGACACCCTCTAAGTCCACAAAGTGTCGAACTATCGAGGTTCTATTGTACTATCAAAGTGTAATTTGTAGAAAATTTCATGCTCTTTCATAATATTTCTTTCCACTTTAGTAGATTTATTAACCTATTAAAAGTTATTTGCTTAAAGAGTAAGTAATAACCTCCAAAAAATCTTTAATTTCACTCGTAGTTACCGTAAGTTTTTTTTTTTTTTTTTTGCTTTTTTACGGTTTTAGTTTATTTTTCATTTAGCATTTGATAAGACATTTTAAAATCTTTCAACATATTTCTTTACACTTTGATCAAGTTATCTCTCATTTTAAAATCATCACACATGAAGGAAAAGTCGGCAAGTTACTTTAAAATTAGCATTTGTTATAACAATAAATAAAGTACAAGGCCAGTCATTGGAGAAAATTAGTGTTTACCTATCAGCACGAGTATTTAGTCATACACAATTGTACGTTGCACTCTCAAGGGTAAAAGGGTTTCAAGATATTGAACCTTCCACACATAGCACAGAATATTAATTTCACATCAAATAAACATTCCAAATTTATATTTATTTGACGTTTATTTGATACTTATTCAAAATATCAAAGTCATTAATGACGTGAAATTGTTGATATAATTATTATCTGTTGGTTAGCAGAAATGTATTAATTTATAACTTTTTTGACAAAACAATCATTTTTTCACCACTTTTGGTAATGCCAAATTTTTGACATACTATACAGTAATTTAATATTTATGGTATGTCAATTGAGATATTTATTTTACCAAAAACTGGTGAAATTTATTGTTTATTTTACATCAATTTTACATTTGTGAATATAAATTTATACCAGTATTCACATATCAAAAATTTGATATTTATTTTGCAAATAAATATTTTGTGATATCTGGATCCCTGTCAAAGATCAAAAGAGATTGTTGAATTGTTGATAAAGTATTTATAAATAATGTTGTTTATGAAGATATACTATTAATTTTTTTTTAAATTTGTTATCTTTCCTCTATTAGAAAATTAGTTAAATTAAAAAAAGTTTTAAAAAAATAATAAATCAAAGTAATTTTGAGATATTTCAAAAAAATCAAAGCATATAATATGTAGGCCTACTGTTTTTTTTTTTTTTTTTGTATTGAATATTTAATATACTATTATATACTAAATGTTAAATAATTTCATGTATATTCAATATTCATTATATATTATACATACAATTAGATAATACATTAAATAATTAATAAATATTATATATAAAGGCTCTGTTGCTGGTTCTATTTTATTAGGCCTACACGTTTATGGATCTATAGTCGGGGGCAATAGAACAGGCGGGTGAAGGTCAAGCTAATTAACATGTAGTTAAATGAGCAAAAATCAGCTGGCTTATTAAAAGCCTTGACCTTGATACGCCTGTTCTATTGCTCCCGACTATAGTGAACAACATGAGGTTTCTATACTTTATCCCTGTGCCTTCCATGGCTAAGTCCGGTAGATACTGTATATACTCCACGACCTTTGATCTCCTAAATAGTTTAGTCCAGCACAGAGTTGCCGGTTTGAGAAAATGCTCATGGTTCTTGATGCCACAAAATTTTTTTTGAATTTACAATGGTCATGTGATGAAAAACTGGGAAAGCGACTTGTACCCTAAGCTACATGCGCATTGACGTGGCACGGCAGGGATGGGCAGACGTTACGGCAGTTTTCAAATATTAGTTAATATTATGGGATTGCGCCACTGGGTCGGTACAATAAGGCTTGGACACTCCCGAATCATCCACATCTTCCGCTGCCTTGCAAAATGTCGGGGAGAACACTTCAGGACATTTCCAAGGTGGCAGAGTGCACCCTCTGGGTGGGGGTATGGTATTTTTATGTTCTACCCTGCTTAGTTTTAAAAACAACTTTACAAGAATGGGTGAATTTAAGTTGATAGTTCCAGTGGATAAATACCATAATCCATCATGAAACATCCCAAGTACTTTAATCCTTGTAAATAAATAACCAATGTAATATTGTTTTCAAATGATTCCTTATTTCATATGATTTTGTTTCCCTTTGCATCTGGTAAAAATTAAACTTATCAGCACTAATTCCTTATTGGCCACAGGCATATTATTTCGAGCAACTCTCCTCTCATACTGATCTCTGTTGATGGAAGATGCGGATGTCCAGGATGGCAGAGCGCGGGATGTCCGCCAGTGCTGCTGTTGATACCGTGATGCCTCACCGCGTACTGTGCCGCCCCAATGAGCATATCTATACACAACACACAAGTGCCATGACCATAATGTAGGGGGAGGCTCAGCTCAACCCAACAAAGTGGAAGTCTAACCAATGACATAAAAACTTAAATTCATCAAGAAGTTTGCGGAGAACAATTTCAACTCGACATTATACTTTAATGAAACTAAATAAACTATTAAATTATAAATTTTCTTTTATAATGTGAACTTGTTTCAATAAAACTATTTGTTATTTCAGGTGATCGTAGTACCTGGCAGTGCGTTTAAGAGTGGGACCAACTGGCAGGAAGAGGTGGAGTCAACTTATGTTGACATGAAAAGTGTACATAAAAGCATATTGGACTCACACCAGCACTTCAACTCACACCACAATGCCAGTGTGAGTGTGGCATTGAATAGTTTGTAAAAAGTGGCCAAGAAGAAAATCCTATACTATAATAGAAGCACTGTCTGAAGGGATGTTCCAAGATCTCGAAATCTAGTGGGTAGATTTTGCTAAAACTTTGCATTTAAGAGTGTTTTGGCCCAAAACTAAGTTTAGAAACAGCCTCAATCCCAAGAAAAATCGAATTTGGTCTAAATTTAAGTTTCAAAATCGCTTTTATACAAAAATAAAGGAACATCAATGTTAGGCAGTCTTTTTGAAACAGCTGCTGTTAACTGTGAAGAGGTATACCTGTAATTGGTTGTTGGTGGAAATTTAATAGCTTTATTACCATGACACTATAACAAAAGTGAATTAAAACCAACGGTTAACCTGGAACTAAAACCATATGAAATTATCTCAAAATAAAAAATCTTATTGTAATTGAGTTATAATGTGCAAGTGATCACAATTTATGTTTCTTTTCCAACCTTTGTATAGAGAGATGTCTAATTTCTTAAGCAAAAGACAAGAACAAGAGGTAAACTGTAAATCTTTGTTATAAACGATTTTGTATAAAATAAACTACCGGTAACACTAATACTTACATATTTACATACTATATCTACATATCTACTTATATTTACATAACCTATCAAACTTGAGCTAAGAATGAAATTAAATATTCCAAATGATAGGCTCACTGCCCATTTTAGATAAATTGGTAGCTATGTAGAATCAGCCAAAACATAACAAATGTCATTAAGAACCCATTCACACACATGATGACCAATCTTTGTTTGTATCTTGAATCCGTCTGTATGTTGGCACAAGTCTTCTTGACGATCAGCTGTTCTCCTCTCATTCTCTGTAAATTATAAATAACAATGGAATCACTCAATTATTTATCAGAAATTGTAAACTGGTTAAATACCCATTATTATCAAATCAAAGGATGTTCCTAGTAACGAACCAGAACATTATTATTTTATACCTTACAAGCTTCAGAAGAGCTAATAGATATGGTAGTATTTAATAATAATTCACAGCCTCTCAGACCATCTCTTTTTTTATATTTACTGTACTAAGCTTTTGAATAAGTGAAAATGCAGGGTTGCCAAACGTCCCGGATTTTAAGGGACAGTCCCTTATTTAGTACATTTGTCCCGCGTCCCGGAGAGAACTCATCCGGGACGGTAAATGTCCCGAATTTGGCAGAAATCAGAAATTTAGTCACAAAACAAATAAAATTCTTACCTCAAAATTACAAAAACTATTGCTTATCGTGCATAAAAACATTAAGGTAGCGACCACTATAAAAAGTGTCTGTCGTTACTGTATAATAGGCCTAATTGTAATTTTTCGGGACCTTCATGTGGTTCAAGTCGGAAAAACTACCATCTGATCAGTGTGCGAACGCGAACTGTGTGTGATCTCATCTGATCTCGGGCCTCGCCAAGTCATTGATTGTCGCCAAGCCGCCTCACCGTGTTGATTGGCAAATGCCATTTTTACTACCCATACAACAGTCTCTCATTTAGCTTAAGTGTAAGAATCACAAATGTATATTAGTGTGATTATGTTGTAATATATCATTTAAAAATTAACCTTTTGTTAAAAAAAAATTAAACTAAAACAACAACAACTAACCTAAAATATGAACAGTGAGAAATGTTCAAACGTTAAAAGATTTCAACAATTTTTTCTTTTAGAAACATTACAGTATGAAAATTGTTGATTATTATTGTACAGTATTAATTATAACTTAAATATTGGATATTAAATAATGCAAGATTGAGGCAGTAAATTATTTAACTGGTATTATAAATTATTAAATTATTAAATTTTTGGGATTAAAAAATATTTCATTTTTTAAATTTTTAATCTTTCTTTATAAAAAGCCCATGGGACAGGACTAAATTTAATAGTAGCCTATTTATAAAACACATGATATGTATTGGCAGAATAATTCAAAAGCACATCTCATTATTATCATAGAATTATTAATTTTTAACCACTATTTCGGACTTAGGATTAGTACCTAGGCTTGATTACAAAACCGTCCCTTATTTTCAGGGACCTTATTTGGCAACCCTGTGAAAATGCATTATGAGAAATTAAACATTAGGATAAGAGGGATGGTTTTTTAATTGTCATTGAAAACAAGAGAAGCGCATCCCTCCATATGTACCCAAAACTTAATTGGAAATATACTCCTAACAAATTTTACTGGTTGATCAGTAGGTAAACAAATCTTTATAATACTGTATGGAGACTAAACTTTACTGTGTAATACACGATTTTGCATTACATATTTTTAATATGTATCAACTAATTGATAGGTGTAAAAAATTATAAAAAGAATCTTAATATTAGATTAAATATCACTTAATCAGGGTACTTGCTATTGATTTATGGTTCATTGATATTTTTCCAGCCAAAGCCGACAATACATGCAGTTTTTGAAAATTTCAAAAAAGGAAGGTGGGATGCATTGGACATCCCTGACGACAACGATGAACTATCTGATATAGACCTCGCCTCAGAAGAGGTAAAGTATAATCAGCAAAAGTCATCCTCTCATAATAATTTATTTATTTTACCAAGCTCATTTACTAAGTTTCATAGTTCAGGAAACTGCAACACAATTTCCCATGTATAGTAAAATTCCTATAGACAATTCACATCACACAAGTTTGGTTCGCTAGCCAACCTTCCGTAACAAGTCCGTGGGTAGGCTGGTGAACCGTACTTGGCCTACGGTTCTGCAGCCTACCCACCGACTGTTGTGGTAGGTTGACTAGCAAACCAAACTTTCGAGGTGAGGATTATTTTCACTCACTATAAAGTATAGCTGAAAAGGAGGGTTTTTATAAGCCTGTAAAATGGATCCTGTTCAATGGTTTTTTTTTGGGAGGGGGGGGGGGGCAGTGCCAAATTGTGTTCTTGCCCCGCCGTTCACCAAAATAAAGATAACGTACCGTAACTCTAGTTACGTCCCTGGAGAGGCAACAACAAGTTTTAGGTGGATGATGTAAATTAGTCCATTCAAGGATATTGTGTTCTTAAAAATTATAACAAAAATGAATTTGGTTTTGTATTCAGCTGATTATGCAGGTCTGCTGTTGCAGGGTTGCCTTTAAGCTTAATAAAGTCACTACTCATCCTTTTGTTCTCAAATATGTCAATAAATATGTTGATTTGTAGTGTGGGTTTAAAAGAAACAGGTAAAACTTGATAATAACAGGCATTGACTGCCATTTTGAAAAATCGTCATGGAGAAATTTTGGTAATTTTATTGATTTTAATCCACTATCTCAATAAAACATAAACATTTGAGAGTGATATTTATCCAAGATGAAAGTTTTTTTTCCTACTAATATTAAAGAATTAGGTTTTTAAGTTTATTTATTTATTACATTTAAGCCAAGCATTGACGCTAAGAAATGGTAACATTTGTTGGCATTGTACAACCCTCAACTGTAAAGCATGTATCAAGTCTGATAAAGATATGACCAACATCACAGTCTTGAACGAAAACCACACAGAATTTTGTTGTAATCTCTCCAAGAAAAAATGTCACCCCACGAGTTCTGAGTCTGTGCTCATAATGAATCAAAGTTTGGATCCATCTGTAGATTGTAGTTTAAGTTGCTCTAAGACAAATTTAATCACAAGATCTATATCATGTCAAACAGATAATACTGAACTATTCACTATCAAAAGTTTGCTCGATAGAATTGAAGAACTATCAAATAAGAAATCAAGTTTGATGGGTAAGCTTGAAGAGGTATATCTCGATTTAGAGGCTGTTGAATTAAAACTTCAAGCAAAGGAAAAAGAACTGAAAGAATCCTGTTCAATGATTTTCAATGAAAGGCCGGTAAATAATCAAGATCCATCTGAAAGTCATATAAGCCTAGATGATTCTCAAAGTGAACAAAACAAACAAAATGTTGAAAAATACAATAAAAACAAAATTACTGATGACGATTTGGAAATTGATTATTTAATTCCAGTTTGTAATAGGTTCACCCTGCTGAATAAACTAAATCCAGATATTAATAAAGATAGTCCGAAATATGTTCCAAAGAAAAATACAAATATAAAGAAAACAAAGGGAAAAACAGCTAATATAGTAAATTTTATTGGTAGTAGATCAGATACGTTAGGAACTAATGCAAGCCAAAAGGTTAAGTCAAGTCCAATTCTTAAAGTAATGAGCGATAGCCATGGAAGAGATTTAGGGCAGATTCTCAACAAAAATCTTAATTATACTATTGTTAAAAACACGGTGAAACCTAGCGCAAGCCTGGAAGAAATAGTTAAAGATATTGAAAAGGAAACCGTAGACTTGGATAAAAATGACACTGTTGTAATTATTGGTGGCACAAATAATATCTCAAACAAAGAGTCATTTGAGAATATTTTAAAAGATATGGAAAACACTCTAAAAAAAACATGTGACGTTAATTTGGTAATATGTGGAATCCCAAAAAGATTTGATAAACCCTACCTTAATCATGACATATTGAAGAAAAACGAGGAAATAGAAAAACTAACAAAAAGATTTCCGCATAGCATGTACATTTCCCTGAATTCCCTACACAGGAACTTATATACCAAACATGGCCTGCATTTAAATAAGTTTGGAAAAAAAGTATTGGTTAGTTTAATATTGAAAGCCGTAAACAAAAATGATTTGAAAAAAATAAGCAGTGGAATATGTACTGATTTATCTAATTCAAAACGTATTGATTTTTTAGATTAAATATAGGAGATGCACGTGTAAAATCACAATTTGTATTTTCCCACTTAAATATGCGTTCTTTAGGGACTGGATTTTTAGAGATGAGTTCGTTAGTGAATGATTTTACATTTGATTTATTTGGTGTCACAGAGACTTGGTTAAACCCAAATATGTTATCGGATTCTTATAATATTCCAGGTTATAAATTAATAATATCAGATAGGGACACATTGAATTCAAAATCTGGAAAACATAAAGGAGGAGGTATAGGATTATATATCAAGGATCATGTCCAGTTTTCTATTAACGAGTTATTGGATGTAGAGGCAGGTTTAGAACATATTTCTGTCACTATAAAAAGCAAAAATTTAAGTATGGGATTTTGTGTTGTTTATAGACCGCAAACAGTGAACTGTACTGCAATTGAATCATTGTATCATGCTTTATTTGTAGAACTAGCTACGAAAGTTGATGTTGTTATATGCATTGGAGACTTAAATATAGATTTATTATCATTGGAATCTCATGAAACGAAAAGATACAAACAAATTCTTAATAAATTCAATTTAACTCAGTTAGTTAGTGAGCCAACAAGAGTCACTCCAAATTCCTCAACTTTAATTGATCACATTATTGTAAATAAAAATTTAAAACTTGAAAATATTGGGGTTATAGACACATCTAATATTTTTGATTATAGAGGAAGAAAGATTACAGATCACAAACTTATATATGGTCAAATTAACTGTAAAAGAAACAAAAGATTCATCAAGTATATAACATACAGAGATTTTAAAAATATTGACAATGAAAAAGTGCTATCAGATATAGCCAAGATTGATTGGGACTCAGCAATCAAATTAAATAAGGTAGACGAGATAGAAAATTTTTTGACTTCTAATATTAAAAATATTTTTGATAAACATGCTCCAGTTGTAACAAAAAGAATGACACGTCAAAAAACGCCCTGGATGACAGATGGCATAAAACAGCTGACTAAACATAAGAATAAATTAAGAAGGAGGTTTTGGAAGAATAAATCTTATGAGTTTTGGGATGAATACAAAGGTGTCAGAAACCAGCTAAATAAGTTGATATGGAAAGCTAAAAAGTCTTACTTAGAAAGAAGCTTATCTGATTGCAAACAATCCAAAGAATTTTGGAACTGTTTGAAAAAATGTGACATATGGGGGAATAAAAACAAAACTCTCATGATTTTCTCGATAAAATAACGCCAGATGACTTAAATCAATATTTTACTGCCATGGGTACATCTTGCTCTCCCAGTACTATTACAGAATCATTTTATTCTACTAATAAATTGGATAGAGCTAAAAAATTTTGCTTTAAAGAGATTTCTGAGTTTGAAATAAAAGCAATAATAAACAAAATTAATACGAAAGCTGTTGGAATTGATGGTGTTTCAATATACATGTTAAAATGTGTAAGTCCTTATATTATATTACCTCTAACGTATTTAATTAACAAATCATTAATTAGTGGTGAATACCCATCATCATGGAAGATAAGCAAAATATATCCGTATCCTAAAATAAATAACCCTACATCAGTGGAACATTATAGACCAATATCTATTTTACCTATTTTAACTAAAATTATTGAGAAATTGATAGCTGACCAGGTAACAGATTATATTGAAACAAACAATATATTGCCAAAATTACAATCAGGTTTTAGAAAATTTCATAGTACAAATACTGCCTTGGTTAATATGTTTAACGACCTGTTTGATGCTGCTGATAAAAGCAAATGCAGTACAATAGTATCATTGGACTATTCGCAAGCATTTGATTCAATTTGTCATAAATTACTGTTAAGGAAAATGAAATATTTTGGATTTGACCAGACAGTTATAACTTGGTTTCAGTCTTATTTAAGTAATAGAGTACAAATGGTTGAAATAGAAAACAAAATATCAAATCCCCTTTTGAAGAATAGAGGAGTACCTCAAGGGAGCTGCTTAGGACCTCTGCTTTACATTCTCTATACGGCAGATTTAGATGATCAACTTAATGGGAAATCCACTCTATATATGTATGCAGACGATTGTCATCTTTGTTATTCATACGATCCAAAACTTGTCAAAACCGCATTTAACACTATAAATCTTGATTTGCAAAATATATTAGTTTGGTCTTCTAACCATGGACTTAAATTAAACATTTCTAAATGTAATGTAATTCATTTAGCAACAAAAATAATTAGGTCTTATATTAAAACAGAAAAATTTAAAATAAAAATATGTGGAAGTGAAGTAAAAGTCAGTGAAAAGGTCAAACTTTTAGGAATTATTTTAGACTCAGAGATGAAATTCACAAACCATATAAGTAATATTTGTCAACGTGCTGTGGGAAGACTCCGTGCCTTATACAGATACAAAGACCTTCTACCTGAAACAAGGGCGGTCCTAGCCGTACATTTTAGGGGGGGTCACGGTTAAAAAATGTTATCAGGTTTTTTTTATTGAACCAAAGCCAAGTCCTATAAATAAAAAACTCAGATAGATCCATATTTAATATCTTCAGAGTTTTACACTCCAGGGTAAAATTCGTATGAACAAATAGTACATTAGTTGTTTCTATAGGGGATCCCAGTTTAATTTAATTTCGTGCCTGAACCCCCCTCATGATTGGTCAGTTTTTACTCATGGGGTTAACTATATATATAGTGCTACACAGAGAACGAAAATTGTCCACTGTTGATTGGTGCCATTTTACCCACGATTACCGCCGTTTCCTTGGTAACCAGTCCTTTGTTTACACATTCCCATCTGTTATTTGCCATATTACCCACACCTTTCTGACGCTTATGGTATCCAATCTCAATAGCCTGTTCACAGACCATCAAATCAAATTGGTTTTAAAAACATACAACAAATAATTATCATTTAAAAGAATAATCTGTAATTTTTTAAGCTGCTTGCGACAAACCAGAATAGCTAAAATTGGTAACCAAGGAAACGCAAGTAAAGTGTGGGATGCTTGCCAAGGAAACGGCGGGAATCGTTGGTAAAATGGCACCAGTCACGGACAAAAAAATAATATGTATTTAGCACTCTTTATAAAGTTAACCTTCTTGATAGGGTACGTATTATTGAGTGAAGGAGTTATTATAGTTAGATTCTTGTATTTGTTTTAATATAAGGGTACAGATTATTACGCTTTTTTATGAAAGTTGACCAAAAGTCAAATGTGGTGGTGTAAATTGTTTCGTCAACTAGCGTGAACCCTTCTTTTTTACATGCAATCTGGAGTAATAGTCAATGTTAAATGTTGTGGCGTCAATTGTTTCGTTAACTAACGTGAACCCTTGTTTAATATGCAATCCAGAGTTACAGTCAATGTGAAATTTGGTGGCGTCAATTCTTTCGTCAACTAACGTGAACCATTTTTTAGGATGCAACCTGGAGTTATATTCAATGTCAAATTAATGAGGCGTCGTAAGTTCTGTTCGTCAACTAGCGTTAGCGTGAACCCTTTTTTAACATGCAACCTAGAGTTATAGTCAATGTCAAATGTGGCGGCGTCAATTGTTTCGTCAACAAACGTGAAACTTAAAATGCGTTTCCTTTTTTAACCTGCAACTTGGAGTTATGGTCAATGTCAAATTAATGTGGCTTCGTTTCGTCAACTAGCGTGAAAACTTTTTTAAACATACAAGCTAGAGTTATAGTCAACGTCAAATGTGGCGGTGTCAATTGTTTCGTCAACTAGCGTGAATCCTTTTTTAAACATACAAACTAGAGTTATAGTCAATGTCAAATGTGGCGGCGTCAATTGTTTCGTCAACTAGCGCGTTAACTCTTCTTAACGTGTAACCTGAAGTTATAGTCAACCGATTGTTATCCGACCCCGACCTGAGAGAAGCGTAAATCATTACGTCAGTCCAGTCGCCACGCTTATAAAATTAGATTGGTTTAAAGATTTTGAATTAAACTTAAGGTTCCTCTTGTTATTTTTTTCGTACAGTAAATTATCAGAAGCAAAATATTTTCAAAAGGAGCTTATTACAATCCACAAACATTCAAGATTTTTGGGGGGGGGGGGGTCATGACCCCCCTGACCCCCCCTCTGGGACCGCCCTTGACCTGAAAGCGCCAAAATTAAAATAGTAAAATCTCTAATTATGCCAATGTTTGAATATTGTTATCCAGCTTATGGCAATGGATTAAACAAAGAAGAGAGTAAACGAATAGAAAAAATACAAAATTCAGCTATACGATATGTCTACAGTTTAAAGAAATATGATCACATTACAAACTATAGAAAATTTGCTCAACTATTACCTACAAAAATTACATGTGAAATTTTAACTATATACATGATACACAAAACATTAAAATTGAAAAAACCACAGTACCTTTATGAGAAATTGGCTTACAGAATTGACACATCAAATAAATCCACAAGACAAAATTATCAATTGCACATCCCAAAAATAAACAAAGAAATTGGAAGAAAGTGTTATAAATTTTATGCACCAAAGATATATAATGCTGTACCGAAGAATATAACCGAATCAGAAACAAATTCAATAACGAAACAGTTGAAGATACACTACGCAGAGAAATATTTATAAATTATTGTAGAAATCATTGTAAAATTATATTAAGTAATTTAGTAGAGTTGTTCTGAAAATCAGTTTTACTGAGAACCGCTCAAATAAAGACGATTATTATTATTATTATTATTATTATTATTATTATTATTATTATTATTATTATTATTATTATTATCAAAAATATTGTGGAAATATTTATTTAATTAACATATCTTATTTTTAACACTGTTTTCATGCATTGGGCATGTCTGATGATAACCCGGCTTATATAGACCATGAATCAGAAGAGGTACGTAATTTATTTACTTTTAATGAACAAACCATATTAAAAAATAATTCAATACGTGTTATATTGCATAAAGTGATTGATATAACTTAGCATATATTTTAATATCCACCTCACAACATCCCTGCGTACTCAGCGAATATACAATGGAATTCCAGATTTTTTTCACTTTCCCCATAAAAACACCATAGGAATAGGTTTGCTGACATGGGGTATTGTTTGCATTTGGTATTGGGTTGGTTGGGGTATGGGGTATTGGGGGGTGTTAATCCCTCATTGGTGAAGCTAAACACAAAATTATATAAAATCTGGCACATCTTTATTTTTTCCATAAAGAACATTGGGGTCAGTATGTAGGTTTTGCCTCCGTATAGATTTTGTAACCAAAAGTTAAACCCTGTCTAGATTATATAGATACCAAATTTGATTAAATTATGTCAATAAATAAGCAAGATCCAGGGTTTCACTGATTTCCCATGAGAATAACATGGGAAACACCATTTTTGGATTTCCTCCTTCTTCCTTCTTTTGATTATATGTTCTCCGCAGTCATGGTTGTAGACAATCAAACAGAACCATTTTATTAATCACTAGCTGTCACTTGTCACGGTTTCGCCCGGTTGAATTTATTTTTGTTGAGATATAATCTACAAAGTATTAATTACTTATTGGTTTTATATTACCAGCTGTTGAATTATAACTTGGATCATATGTTATTAACATGCCATTAGGTTTTGTTATTGTTTATAAAGTAATAATTAGTGTAAACAAATAAAATAAAATAAAGTGTTTTGTTCTCTGTACCAGTGTGTTAGCAATGAATACAGAGTCTTATAAGAAGAACAGACCTTATGGCTTTAATTCTGCCGGTTTTTTTAATTGGGCAACTCAAAACCAGGCTGCGCGCGCTGTACTCCTGTGCCGTTCCTTTACGTTAAATCCCCCCCTTTAACCTAGCATCTACGGCGAAATCAGCGTTAATTTAAGGATAGCGCGCCGCCGTTTACACGCCCCTGGACCTAACCAAACTGTTTGATATGCTATAAAACGTATATATTCGGCTTCTGTATGAAATGCAGAATCTAACAATATGAATATTTTTTAATTTGTGAAATATATGTAATTTACAAGTTGGAAACTTTTAATTTTTTATTTAGTCTGACATTAAAAAGTTACTAAGCGAGGAATTTTTTTATTTTTGGGTCAGAAACAAACTTTCAGCGGGAAAGTTGTTGACGTTTAGATGAATTTCATCATGTAATTGAGTAATGTACGATTAAATGTTTTGATCGTTGGCAATTGAATTAATAGTGCCTTGAAGAAATTCACTTTGATTCTCGCGCTCTCTTAATTCATCGTTCGGTCTATGATTTCATAAGAATGAAAAGGTGTATTGACTATCTATTTTTTACTTAATATTTGTTAAGCACATAGTTGTGAAATCTTATACTTTTTTACACTCTATAGAATTAAACATAACCATTATTTCGTCCAGCAATGCTGAAGTATTCTATGATGCTTGTTTTTCTAAACAAGATATATTATTTTAAATCATGATTAAATAAATAATGTAATGCTAAATATTTTAAAATTGAAAATTACTTTTTAAACCTATACTGTACTCATAAAATATGTAGGCTATTCAACAGTAATAAACACAACATCTTGCGAAACTTTCGGTTCTAAACTATAAAGGCGCTAGATCGCAGAGCGAGGAGTCTACTTATTTTGAGCCCCAGACTTCTTTGGGGCCATTAACAAAAATTAATATCGAGCTGTTTTATTATTATATTATTGGTATAATCCAGTTTGTAATTTACTTTCTCTTCAATAAATTTCATGGCCGCATAAATATTAAATCGAATTGAATAAAAATTATGAAAACATTTGTTATCCTGTACATTTATTTGTAACAGTGCTATGAAATTGCTATTTAAAAAAATAAAAAAAAGTTCATTTATAATAAAAATAAATTAAGAATGAATGTATAAAGGTAAATGTAAATTATATAATTTATTAATATAATATAATTTTATTTAATATAATTTATTAAAATTTACAACTATGTAACGCTCATTGGAATATTAGTTAATAAATTAATCGGTAGTAGCTCCTAGACAAGACAAAACTTTCTGATATGTAAGATACGAGAGTTTAATGTTTATGGATTATTGACCGAACTGGAAAGAATATCTACCTTTTATTAAAACAAAATTTTTAACGTGAACGAGCTTTCGTCCACAGCCAAAATACCTTTTTTATGAATGATTTAATAGGCCTTACTAATATTTTGGCCATGTTCGTTCAATACATTTAAGTAATTTAAAATCCAAACAACTTATAGAATGAGTCATTACATTCCAATAAACATTTAAACACTTTTTTTTTTAAAACATTAATGAGGAAAATTGATATTTAAGTAAACTTAATACACTGTAATTACAAAACTACAAGCTAATTAATCACGGCCCGTCGGCATGGCCCACGGCTACCTGCCAATCAACAATTAAACTTTTACCTTTGAATTAGCATAGAAAGAGTCCTATGGGTTTTAAATATTAGGCCAAATTTAAATTAACTGTGCAAATGTAAGTATTTCTCAACTACTTTCTCAAAGACACAATTTACCAAACCAATAATAAAAAAAAAACTTTCTCGCAGACCAACCTTTTCATGTGATTTGAAAGAAATTGCTTCCCAATGTTTTTACATATTTTTCATAACGATCATGGATCTAAAATTAAATTAACACCGTAGTTATTTTTATTTAGGCCTAGTGGTAGCCCAATTTTTACTATGACAGATTACAATTTTCAATGTGAACGATTATTTTTTTTTGCAATGAAACGCTTTAATTTAGAATTGGTGCTTTAGCGGCGGTGGCTGGAAGGGGGATGTAGTGTAACTGGAACAGCCAGCTGTGTGTAGTCCGTACTTTGGAACAGCCAACTCTCGACGCAACCTGGTGGTGAGTTGCCCAATTAATTACAACAATGAGAGGCGTGGGGGCGCGTAGAGCAGTCGGAACAGCCAACGCTCAGCGCAGCCAGGTGTTGAGTTGCCCAATTAAAAAAAACGGCAGAAAATTTAACATGGGGTCTGTTCTTCTTATAAGACTCTGTATTCATTGGTGTTAGTGCATAATTTAATATAAAATAAAATAAGATAAAATTGTGTATTAAAAAAATATCAAGAGGTTATGGGCCCAGTGCTCATTAAATAAAACAACAAGGACAAAGACATACATAAGAACATTAAGTGATAAATAAAAAGAAATAATATGGGTGAACAAGAAGATCTGTCAAGCATTGCAGTACTGAGAACACCAGAAACATGGCCAATGTGGGAAATGGAAATTAATCCTATTTGCTTCAAAAGAACTATCAGATATTGTAGAAGGAACAGAAGTTGTAGATATAGAAAAAGACAGCACAGAAAAGGTAAAAAAAATGGAAGACAAAAGATGCAAAAGCAAAGTATTATATGTTAAGAACAATGGATAAAACTGTGAAGACGCACATATTAGACTGTAAAACTGCAAAAGAAATGTTTGAAAAGTTAAAGAAAATCTATCAGAAAGACTCCAATCAACAAAAAGTGCATCTACTTCAAGATTATTACAATTATAAGTATGATAAGACATTGAACATGATGGAAAACATAAGTCATATCCGCAATCTTGTTTACAAGCTTGAAAAATTAGACCAGAAGATAGATGAAGTGATGGTTCTTACTAAGATAATATCAATTCTACCTGAAGAATAGATGGCTTTTACCAGCGCATGGGATTCAACTACGCAGACAGAGAAAACGTTAGATAATCTTATATCAAGATTAATCCAAGAAGAAGGAAAATTTAAGAAACTTAAGGAAGAAACAAATGTAGCTTTTATAAGCGCTAAAAACAAATCAAGAGATATTACTTGCTACCAATGTAAACCAAAAGGACACGTCAAAAAGGTTTGCCCAAATTTAAAGAAATGCAACGTATGTAATAAACCAGGTCATGATGAAAACAAATGTTTTTATAAAAATAAGGAAACACAAAAGAGATGCGCAATTTGTAAGAAAACTAATCATGAAGAGAAAAATTGCTATTTTAGGAACAAAAACAAAAGTACACAAGATAAGGTAGCATGGCTCACTACACCAGAGATTAAAAAATTGTCAAAAATATCAAGTGAACTGAAGAATAGTAAAGAGTTTGCAGTTGACAGCGCATGTACATCTCATCTGTTTAAAGATATAGAAATAATGCAGGACTTAAAGAACTGTGAACAAAGTTATAAGGTTGCTAAGGAAGGCACTATGTTAAAATCCAATCTTATTGGTACTGTTGAAGGTGAGAAATGTATACTGAAAAATGTATCACATGTGCCTGAACTGACTCAAAACATAATATCTGTCAGTTGTATAACTGCAAATGGAGGAGTAGTTGTATTTGATAAAAACAGTGTAAAAATACTTCAAGACGGAAAGCTTGTGCTTGAAGGAAAGAAAAATAAAAATGGTTTGTACATTGTAGACATTGAGAAAGACACATCAAATGAAGAGTTGAACTTGGAAGAAGAAAACTTGTGTTTATGTGTGGAAAATGGCGAAGAACAAACAGACGTAACTGAAAACAACGAAGAAAATCAAACATGTGAAAATCTCCAAGAAGTCAGGAAAGAAATAGATCCAGGCATACAACCTCAAGAATCAGAAATAAATGAAGAAGAAAATGAGGAATATAAACTCAGAGATAGAAGTTCTATATGGAAACCAGAAAGATTTGAAGACCATGTTTGCTTATCAGATGTAGATATGGAAGATGAAGTGAAACTTACTCTCCATATAGATAGTCAAAGTGCGATGAAGATTATAAAATCTGGACAAATGACAGGAAAACGGAGGAAACACATTGATGTCCGTTATCATTTTATAAATGAACAGTATGATGAAGGTTTATTCAAGATGGAATACTGCAGGACTGAAGACCAGATCGCAGATGTGTTCACAAAGCCACTAATGAATGTAAAGTTTCAGAAGTTCAGAGACATGTTAATGAAGAAATGTTCTTGTGACAGTTGTTAGTGTGTTTCAATTAATACTTTGTTACGATTAAGGGGAGGTGTTGAGATATAATCTACAAAGTATTAATTACTTATTGGTTTTATATTACCAGCTGTTGAATTATAACTTGGATCATATGTTATTAACATGCCATTAGGTTTTGTTATTGATTATAAAGTAATAATTAGTGTAAACAAATAAAATAAAATAAAGTGTTTTGTTCTCTGTACCAGTGTGTTAGTGCATAATTTAATATAAAATAAGATAAGATAAAATAGTGTATTAAAAAAATATCAAGAATTTTACAGGTAGTAAAAATCTTTTTAAAGAGCAACGAAATCTTCTTGCTTAACCAATGACATTGATAAAATGAAGTAGTGTCAGTTGAGCTCTGAATGAATTTTGCAAAACCTTTTCTTAATGAGAACCTTAGATTGACCATATCAAATTTCAACCTTGTAGGCCCTACAGTCATTTTAAAGTCATGTGGGGCGGAGCCCTATAGAACATCAAAAACTATTTTTTTCAAAACTGTTTCTTTGTGAACACCTAGCAAAACTGAACGTAAACGTTAAACTTCAACCCTGTAGGATCTATAGTAATTTTGAAGATTTGTGGAGAGGAGCCTTAAAGGAAATTTGCAAAATCGTTTCTTATTGAACACCTAAGAGGAAAGAGGAACGTTCATGTCCAATTTTAACCCTTGCAGGCCCTGGATTAATTTTGAAGTCATTTGGGTTGGAGCCCTAAAGAACTTCAAAAACTATATTTACAAAACAATTTTTAGTGAGCACTTATTAGCAAAATGGAACATCCACGTTAAATTTAGGCTGCATTCACACGAGACGACTTTTCGCCGTGCGCCGTGGACGTTGAATTACATTGGAGTATATGGAAGTGTTCACACGTTACGACGCCTGTCGAATACGGCACCGTGCCGTCCACGTCGGCCGTCACGGCGGCCGTGGACGGCGCTAAATTCGAGACCACGGCTCTTTTACGGCACATTCACAACCATTTCAATTCAATCATATGTTGAATCTGGTATTAGTACTAATATTGCCACTTCAACTATTGTAACCAGTTTGCATAATATAAACAGAAATATCTTATAGAAAAGTAAACGATAGATTATTTACACTTAAAGGAAGGGGGTAAAGGACCCCCTCCCCCAGAGCGTTATGCAGTGCTTCACCTGCTCCCATTTTGCGCCTTTAATTAAGGCTGATAAAAATGAGGGAGTTTTTAAATAAAAGATAAGACTTAGGCTATTTGATTCGCTTTTATAATTTTTATTACTTGGAATCCACATTAAACTGTGATGGTCTAAAGTTGTTAAACTTTGACCCATTATAGCGTAATATGGATTCAAAATATAATAAAACTCAAAAGCGAATCAAAAAGTCCAAGAAAGTCTTTATATTACATTCAAATCCTCTCTCACTTTTATCTGAGTTAAAGTTTTATCGGAGTTAGGCAGCGGCCGTAGCTCAGTGGTATCAGAGCTCAGAGCTCTGGGTTATCACCCAACGGGCCCGGGTTCAAATCCCGGCTCGGGGACAAAAAGATCGTTCGGCCGCTCCCGTGGTTCGGAAGCGTGGTTAAGCCGTTGGTCCACCTGCATAGAAAACAAAAAAGTGCAGGTATTTCAGGCGAGGAGAACTATCAGTTAATTGCTGATCTCCCTTTACTTAAAGTCATAGTATTATTATTTATATTTATCGGAGTTTAAATAAAGACATAAAATGTGAGCAGGCCAAGCACTGCATGACTTTCTGAGAGGATCTTTTTCATCCTTTCTTAAAACCATTCTTACAAAATATAGGTAAACACCTTACAGTAGATGATTAAAACTTAAACATATTCTATTACAATTTATGCATTAATAAACTTTCCTTTGGCATCGCTACTCATTTAGGTAGTATCATAATCGCAGTCTTTATTTAATGCGTGGACTGTAATCAAAACCTTTTACTGATTTTACTACTATAAGAGGTTAAACCAACAACTTTTTATGTTTATTATTGACGATTCGGCCGACACGGCGCGGCACTGCGCGGGCCGTACAATCCTTACGACACAAGCCGTGGTGTCCACGGCTGAAGCCGAGGAATGCACGGCGCCGTGCCGTCCACGGCGGACGGCGAAAAGTCGTCTCGTGTGAACGCAGCCTTAAATCCCTTAACCCTTTCAGACCCAGGGTCCATTTATTTGGACATGACATTTATTTATTTGATAAAATTAATTTAAATGGAATCGGAAACATTTTTATTGGCATCATAAATATTATTGGCATGGTAAAAATGTTGTTATTTCAAAAACTATATTCGCAAAACCATTTCTTAATGAGTCCCTATGAGTAAAGAGAGTCTCTAAGAGTCCATGTCAAATTCAACCCCGGAAGCCCTAAAGAAATTTTAAAGTCCTGTGGGGCGGAGCTCTAAAGAACTTTGAAAACTATATTTGCAAAACCGTTTCTTAAGTGAGCATCCGCATGAGCAAAGAGGATTGTCCATGTCAAATTTCAAACCCAGAGGCCCTAAAATAATTATGAAGTCCAGTGGGGCGGAGCCCTAAGGTGCTTCAAAACCTATATTTGCAACTTGTAGTTCAACAAATTTATATCAGAGTGCAACACCCTTTGGCATACTGGACATTAAAATCTTCTGAAAGGCGAGTGAGAGAAGCTAACAAGATCATCATGGAGGCGAGTGAGCCAGTGAGCGGAACGAAGAAATTGTCTTGAAAAGACACAAGATTTGGCTTGGCATCTATGACCCCCTACAGTCATAGATGACTGTGCCCTACAGTCTATGACTGATATTATTACTATAAAGAGTTGTTTAAGTTTACCTAGCAAATGCTGAGCCCCTATTTACTAATAATTAAATGTCAATATTTAAAAGTATACTCTGGTATGCAATGTTATATGTTAACCTGTAGTCTACTAATTCATCTTACTAAAATATTTGATTTGATTTAGCAGAGCCTCTACACTTCAATTGAAATACAAGAGGAAAAGATTGGAGAGATTTGCCAACAGGATTCCCCAAGATCCCTCTCATCTACAATTGAATCGCAGAAGGTAAATAATTTTTTAAATAATTTTAAAAAATTAAATTAAATAATTAAATAAATAAAATAAAATAAAATTAAAATTAAATTAAATTAAATAATTAAAATTAAATAATTTTTTTCTAAACATTGGAAATGCCACGGGAATTGAGCCACCCAGGTGGAGAGGTTACTGTTTGTGGACGGGTACTGCATTGGTGGATTTAGTATTTAATTAAGGTATAATTTGATACATTCTTTCTTTCTTTGAAACACCGACACACTCCATCGTGCGTATTTTTAGGCGAGTATGAATGAAGGGTGAGTATGATGAGTGTGATGGATCAGATGAGGTGTAGCTTTATTACTGACAAAGAGTAGCTGGTTGCTGGTTCATTTGTCAGGATCATTAATTAATTGCCCAATGACCAAAGGTAGCTGGGTTTCAGCATTGACTATGTACACTAACATGAGTAGACTTCTCATAGCATAGGCGTGTGTGAAACCTATTGACGGTGGTGCTATCTCGTGCGACGTACATGGAAGTACACCTAACATATGATAGATAAATCAGTATTACCAATCTTCTCAACCAAGGATGAAACATTTTATAACTGAAAGTTATGTTTCTGTCTTGGTACAGTGTTTTTGCAGCACTGTAAATTCAGCTGAATAATAACTACATCGATGGCAGCGACTCTGGTGCCGCGTACACCGAACTTCCAAATTTTTGCCTCAAACTAAATGCATTGGATGAGAGGTCTATTCACGTTAGTGTACATAGTCAATGGTTTCAGTATCGAACCATCAAAAAGCACTAACTTTTTCTCAGGATCGAACGCACAACATACAGATTCAAAGATGAGCTCTTTAACCACTCAGCTACCCAGCTAGTATGTATATAGGGTGCGAGCTCTCTATAAAAGATTCAAGTTTTACTTTAAAATCAGACAAAATTGAGCCTTTAAAGCATTGAAATAAAATACCAGCTCTCATATTATAATACAGTACTGTATCAGGTGGACCGAGCTTAAGCTCGGTAAAATTATTACTTTCGTTCTCACACAAAGCTCGTTAGCTCTGCTCACTCGCCCTCTTCCTTTTTTAGATGAGCTCGTTCGCTCACTCGCCAGACCGAAGGGTGCTGCACTTTGTCATAATTTTCCTTAACTACAGGTTAAAGCTGTAACACATTGGTTTATATCTACAGTTATCAGCTAATTTTGGTTAAATTAAAAAATCTCCATAAGAATAACATGGAAACTTTGAAGGGCTCTAGAATGAAAACGGGATTATTCCCAGACATGGAACCAGCTCCAATCGATTTCTCGTGGCCAAAACCCCCATATTCAATCAAAAAATAAAAAATCCTTGGAGCGAAAAAAAACTTTGCCCGGACAAACGGAGCTTGTTTTAGAGTATAAGATAAGATAAGATTATTTCTTAGTAAAGTAAATAGATCTTGTTATATTGGTATGAAATCTAACTATCATGTCCAATTTTTTTTTCAAGTATCCTGTGTTAAAAGTTAGGTGGACAAATATTACTTTCACTTAAAAATTTTACCAAAACCCCAGTCTGACAGGCCCACATGAATTTTCAAAAACGCATATTTTCAACACTGCTTACGTGACAAACCTACCCTCCTAATACCTTCCTCCTCTCTCCTCTACTACTCGATGGTGACCTTGACAGCTGATCTGATGAAAACATGCCGGTCCCAGATCCTAGTGAAAAAATCAATAGAAAATCATTAGATATTGAAGTGATATCACTACACTTTGAATTGATATCACTAGATACGTAGTGTAATCACTAGACGCCTATGATATCTAATGATGACATCATTAGAATGTTTAGTGATATTGATCACTAGACTCAGATTATTGTCTAGTGATCTATGTTTTTTTTTAGTCATTATGTAGTGACATCATTAGGTACCTATTGATGTCACTAAGTGGTTTAGTGATATCATTAGAGGTGTAATGAGATCAACATATATCAGTGTTTAGTGATCATTATTTGTGTAATGATATCGACAAAAATCTGTGTCTAGTGATAATATCTCACTAAACCAAGTTGTTTATATTTTGATAAAGATTAAACTTTTCAATAATAAAATCAACAAATAAAATTTTAAGATAACTTTGATTAAGTTATAAATGCTTACGATTGCCAAATTTGTCAATAATATCAAAAAACTTTGAGATAAAATTTCTTAAATTTTAAATTGTGACGATTTTTTAAATTGTATTTATTAGACCCCAAACATCAAGTAAAAAATATAGTTTCCACACAAAACTTAATATCAATATAGTAAGTTAAGTATTCAGCCCAGGGGTTCGGTTTACGTTCTTCAATGGGGTCTCACAGTCCCAGGGGAAAAAGTTTCAGTTATAATTACATTTTTTTTATTTCAGTTGTTTTTTTAGAAATATGGGACTAAATAACAAGTTTATTTCAAAGAAAAGTATACTGACAAAGAGGACAGCCCAAATGAGCAAAATAGACTATGTCGAAAGTGTTAAAATTTAAATCTGAGAACCACTGATTTGAGCGATATATTTATAATTTTTTCTCATTTTAGCGAATTTTGCATAGGGACGAAGCTACTACCGTCTAGATCTCATGGAATGACCTATGCCTGGGACCATGTTGCTTTTTTGTTTTGAGGTGCCCAGAGACCAAAATTAATTGCCATTAAAATTTTCATATAAAAGAATAAAGAAATATTTGTTTTACATTACAAACCATTAGTAAATTTTGTAAAATATATAATCAAAAGTATAAATAAACCATTTCATAAATTTATTAAAAATAATTTAGAAAAGATTTATGAATTAGAACCAATAACACCTGAACCATTTCAAACAAATGATGTTTTTTTAATGAATTTATAGATAAATTAAATATATATCTAGAAAACATTTATTACAAAGATTAAATATAAATGATAAAAATAATGGAATGAAGTAAAAAATTCTAACAAATTTGAAAAACAGTAATTGTCCTATAGATTTTAATAATTTTTCTATTTCATACTAAGCATATTTTGATCATTTTCTTTAAAACTTTATTTGACAAATTGACAAATTCTTTAAGATTCTTTATAAAACTATATATTCTTTATAATATTATAAAGACTCTTTATAAATTCTTTATAAAACTATATTTTTGTAATAATGAACATAATAGTTTTTGTATTAAAAAATATATAGGCTATTAAAAATTTATTTGATATTTTCATTTTAAATAAATATAATTTTATATCATAATCATTATTAATTAATACTTTTGGTATAATTCAGTTCTTATATCTGGCAGCCGATGTGTTCAGTCCACTTATCGCCGCTCCGCTCCACAGTCCTGTAACATGTACTCGCTTGCCTTTGGCATGCCGCGGCCTGTCGTTTTACCATGCCATATCCTACATTAGTTTTATAAACAAAAACAAAAATCTTCTTCACATTTTCTTTAATTAAAGTTCAAATTTTGGGCATTAGCCTTCATCAGGAACATCAAGTAAAAAGTAAAAATGGTAGTAAATAATGATTTTTTTTTACATTATAATTTGAACAGATGGGAGATTTTTTAAGCAATTACATTTTTGTGGGTAAATTGTGTGGAACTAAAAATTTTGAATGTTTTACATAATATATATATATCTTAAGTCAAGGCCGAATGGAGTTTTTGATTTTAGGATAAGTTGATGGGTCTGTTCAAGTTCTGTAATCCTTCTATCTTGTGTGTTATTAGCCAATTTGCAAATTCCTTTTAATGAAAAACATTGTTGAAAATTTTGAGCGTGCTCTCTGGCATGAATGGCTACAGGCTTCTGTATACACGGGTGATTTACATCATGTTTGTGGCCATTCATGCGTACTCTTAGAGCTGTTGTGGTTTTACAAATGTAATCCTTTGGGCAGTTGTTACAGGAACGTTGATATATTACATTGGTAGACTCACAATTAATTGATGTTTTCCCTGAATTTTGTAGGATTTATTTGTTTGGCTGCTCGTGAAAGTTTTAGAGGTAAGAATGGAATTGCAATTAACACAACGGGATTTTTTACAAGGATAACATAACAGCCAGGAACATTGTGACTAAGGACAGGAGAGGAAGGCAATTTAGGTTTCGAAAGGATATTTTTTAAATTAGGAGAATTTTTAAAATCAGGCGGGGGATTTTGAGAACCAACATATCATGTGTTGAAGGAGAGCTCAAAAGGATACTGTGAGCCACTCTCAAAATATTGTTTGTCTTGTATAATCCAGGCGAGTACTGAGTGAAACATTTTGGATCATTAATTACTAAGAGAATTTGTTGCTGCATTTTTCAAACTGTGGATTTGTTTATCAATGTTTTGAGGATATCCTCGCCTATTAAGGGAATTAAGTTACGGTACTTAACAGTGGCGAGGCGTGAGATTTTTCCTCGGTCATCGCATGTTTATTTTTAGAAACCCAATTTTTGTTAATAGGGGCTGAGAGGAAATTTACAATGAAGTTAAACCCCAGAAAATTATTTACGTTATTATGTTTACTACTAACCTTATTACAATCATTTCACAGCGTCACAGCCCCGATGATAACAACAGCACTTCACTTAATTAATTCACAACACTACACAACGCACGCAAACTACTTTGACATCCATAGACCTCGCCTTCCGGTTGAAATTCGCCTGCACCAGCAGCCGAAACTTCACGGATGCTGCCGAGAAGTAACGAGAGCTTCCGAATATTGCCGCACTCGCTCGATCTAGCGTGGTTGAGCGGGAGCCTAAACGCGTTGTGATTGGTTGCAGGTTTGGGGGGAGGGAGGGGAGGGAACTCTCTTTGATGGGCGCGGGGGGGTGGACGAGATACGCAGGATGTTAGCGCTTCCGCGCGAGCGCTAGTCGTTGGCGCTTGCTTAGCTTGATTGTGAACTGCGAGTTTGAAGCGGATTTGAACGTTACCACAATGACGTTGACGAAATTTTCATTAATCGTTCATCCAAACAAGGAATAAATTGTATGTTTATCATAGTTATTTACTGATACATTAAATTTATTAATTTATCCTGGTCATCGCCGAATCCAGAGATGACCGCACGCTTCGCCACTGGTACTTAATTTATCAAGATAATTTCTGTAATCACGATTTTCAGAACACAAATTTCTTGCTCGAATTAATAAGCTTTTGGGTATGGATTTTTTTATGTGAGCTTGATGACAACTTTAACAGGCCAGGTAATCTGTATTTGTTTCTTTTATGTGAATTTTAGATTTTAGAGCCCCACCCTGAATATAGATATCACTATCCGAAAATGTAATTGCTTCTTTTGAAAAATTCCAGGTAAGCTTTAAATTTGAGAAATTGCTTAAATATTCTAGAATGAGTTTAAAGTGTTCATGCCATGTTCCCATAATATGTCATCAATAAACCTCTGTACCACACTCTGGGTTGTAAACAGTGTGACTTTAAAAAACGTTCTTCAATGTCGGCAACAAAAAGGTTCGTAAAAGAATGGGCCTTCGTGTCCCGATGGCAGTTCATTTCACTTGAAGATAATTTTTGTCCCTGAATTTAAAATTGTTCATTGTTAAAACAAAGTGAATTAATTGCAGAATAAAATTTGTGCTAGGTTTCGAATGACAACGATAACCTATCAATTACTGATTTAAATAAAATCAAGGTCAGATCTGACATGTTGGTGGTCAGATTTGGACGATTGTCAAGGTACTTCTTGGTAGAGTCTTTCCCTTCATCATGGGGAATGTTTGTGTACAGTGACACAACATCAATAGTTACAAAAAGACACCTTTATTAGAAGGAATGATGATATTCTTTATTTTGTCTAAGAAGTCTGATGAATCTCGTATGTATGATGGTAAACTTTTTACTATTGACATCAATAAAGGCTGAAATTCTTTCCGTTGGAGACCCATATCCTGATACTATGGGTTTTACAAGTGGTGGGCTAATGGGCTTTAGGTAATAGGTAGAATACCGGTGTTCTTGGATTAGACGGACTCAACAGTTTTATAGTTTCCATACTTAAGTTTCATCAGGTTCATATCGTAGCAGAAATCCCGATATGTCATCAGTAGAATCATCGGGAATCATTTTATAGAATTCTGTGTCATTGAGCTGTTTTTCTGCTTCCCTGACATACGGTAATCATCTCGATTAAGGATTACAGTACTGTTACCTTTTGTCTGTTTAAAGAATTATTATGGAATTGTTTTCTTTCAATGAATGTATAGCTTGCCTTTCTTTTTGGACAGATTGTCCTTAGATCTTAATGAATTTTCGAAATTAGAGCTGAAATGTTTATTTATTTATTTATTTCAAATCAAATGGATACACCATTTGTACATTATCAGAACATGCTTATAACATACATACAATTTTGCAGTTCACAGTTAAAGATTCATCAGCAACAAAAAAAATTCATGTATCTTCTTGCTCACAATTCAATGTTGATTATTGTTATATACAAAAGAACTCCTCTTTTACTATTTTTACAGTTATCAAATAGTTATTTGTGCTTCTAGGGACTAAAGTACAATCTTTTCTCCCTGAAGGGAAAGTGTTGACAATTTCCCTGAGGGAGAAAAGTACTTTAGTTTCTAGATGCACACAACATTTTTCCTCCACCTACACGAATAAAATTAAGGCCTAATAGACCTACCGTAGATAATTTAACTTTATTTTCATATGATCCCTTGCTCCGTCAAGCTGGATCTGTCACAACAACATAATACCCCCCGTCGCAGCAGACCTGCGTACTCAGCGAATTTCCAAATTAATAATATTAATTTTGACCAGCTAAACTTGTAAATAAAATTTCATAACGTGCTCATAAATAGTTAAATAAATGTCTATTCTCCTTGAGATAAATATAGGGAAAGAGTATGCAGGTATGCTGCCATGGGAACACTAAAAGAAGGTTTTTAGCATAGAAAAAATTTATTTCGACCATATAAAGCCATATAGTAAGTTTCATCAATATCTGTCCATAAATAAAAGAGTTTGCCTATTCTCCATATGATTAACATGGGAAAAGAGTATGCAGGTTTGCTGCCATGATAAGCACAAAAACCTAAATTTTTACCATTAATGGATGATTCTCAACCAAATGAAACTAAATACCAAGTTTCATCCAAAAATATTAGTAAATAAGTGAAATATTAACACATCCTTATTCTCCATAAGATTAACATTGGAGCCCCAAAAGACAATGTACTGTCTTTAGACTTTGTAATATCTCGGTAACCAATGGAGATAGAGCAAAGCTTCAAAATACTAAATTGTGTGTTTTTTTGAGCTAAATCCAATGGTCAAAATAAAAATTTAACATTTTTAAAATTTACATATGAAAAATGCAAAAAACCCATTTTTGGGGTACAAAACCCCCCAAAACTACCCCTTCCGATTGGTCGATATGTCTGGTTTTCGAACTCATCCGAATAAACGTAGGATTACACATCTCTACCAAATTTGGTGTCGATCGGACCATTTTTACGAGAGTTATCGTGTCTAGGGACACATACATATATACATATATATATACATATATATATATATATATATATATATATATATATATATATATATATATACATATATATATATATATATAAATTTTAATGACTATTATTTTTGGTCTCTGGGCACCTCAAAACGAAAAAGTAACATGGTCCCGGGCTTAGGTCTTACCATGAGACCTACGGTAATAGCTTATTCCCTATGGGAAATTCGCTAAAAAGCACATAAGGTAGGCCATATCAATTTTAAAGAACACGAAAAAACAAAATATAATTTAAGCCTAGTCAAAAGTTTTACACTTATGTTTTGGACCTCTTAGGTTAATAGCCTACCCAAGCGAAATGTAAACAAACACCTACACTGCCACGGCCATCTCTAGTACTAGAGATGCTGCTCACCCACTGCTGACTGAATGGTAAGCAGTGGGTGAGCAGCAGCTACAGCTGCTATTAGTCAACAATGAGTAACGAAACAAATACAAGTAACAGCTGACTGTGGCTCATTATTGTGTTCTAATTAAACTCAATATTAAATAAAATAAATGACCTTTTATTGAAATTAAAATGTTACATGTTTTCTAACTAACTTGAAAGTGTATTGTTTATTATTTTGATATACACATGACAATCAAAACATGTGATAATTCATAGAGAATACATAACAGTTCTCCCGCCCAATTTAAAGGTTCATCCTTATCACTGGACATCTGGAGTACTAGATGCCAATGGTGCTGGTGCATCAGTCTGATGAAGTGGTGGAGAAGGCAATGTTTCTGGCATAGGATCGTTAATTTGAGGTAAACATGTTTCATTTCCTGAATTAGATTCCTCACTGGATGGAGTTGATTTATTATTGATTGAACTTGAGAGTTTGTCTTGATTATCTGACTTCATCTCAGAGTTTGTTGGTATGAGCACATTTTGAGGTGTTGAGGTAACCATACGCCCTTTGTACGATTGAGAAGACAATTGCATATTTTCTCTATCCACCTCTGTACGTCGCAATTGATTTATATGCATTTTAAGCACATATCCACCATCCAACCGAACCAAATAATGCAATCTCCCAAGACGGTTGACGATCACTCCTGGTTTCCACTTGAGAGGACCGTTGTAATTTCTAGATTGGATTCTATCACCAGGCACAAATGATCGCGTGACTGGAATAGTGTTGAAACAACTCTTAGCTGTATTAGTTGGTTTCATCAAGTCCAGACATGTGCGAAGTTTTCTCCCGTAATGTAATTCAGCTGGTGTTTGACCATTCTCAAGAGGTGTTGTGTTGTGCTTGAGGAGAAACCTGTATATTTTCTCTTGAATAGAGCCCTTTTCATCATACATGCATGACATTTTCTTTTTTCTGGATTGCCCGTTCTGCAGATCCATTTGTTGCAGGGTGATTAGGAGCAGTTAGACGTTGCGTTATACCGTGTTCTGCACAAAATTTTGTAAATTCCTCCGATTTAAAGATTGTAGCATTGTCACTCACAATCTGATCTGGCAGACCCTGGCATGAAAATATTTCAGAAAGAGCTGTGATGGTCGATCTTGATGTTGGTGCTTGTTTGGAAACCTTTACTTCAATCCATTTGGTTAGGCCGTCAATGACAACAAAAAAGTGATGTTGCTGGAATGGCCCTGCATAATCAATATGAATTCTAGTCCAAGGATCAGAAGGCTCCTCCCATGTGTGTAATGGAACTTTGGTAGGGTTGTTCTTTACCTTAGAGCAAGGATTACAACTTCGAACACAAGCTTCTATGTCACGATCAATCCTTTTCCAAAAACAATACGATCTAGCTAACATCTTCATTTTCACAATACCAACGTGTGTGGAGTGTAATTCTTGAAGGACCTTTCTTTGTAAAGTTTTAGGGATAACCACTCTATTCCCTTTCATAACTATGCCCTCATGCACTGTATACTCTGCATCAAGCATTTCCCCTGTAATCAGTTGAAGTTTCAATCGTTTTAAGTCATCATCACGCTGTGTAGCCTCTTGAATTTCCTTAAAAGTGATGGGGATTACTCCTGTAAGAAAGTTTATTTGTTCTTCATTTGTTTTGAAGTCGTAATTCTGGTACAAAAACTGTGTTTGGTATTTGTATTGGTTGACGTAATAGGTAATCAACATTTTGATGAAATCTTGAAGGTCGGTTTTCAATATCAAAGTCGAATTCACTAAGAAATGATGCATATCGCAGCAATCTACTAGCTGCTAATATTGACATGGGCTTTCCAGGTGAAAAGATTTGTTGAATGGGCTTATTGTCGACTATTAAAGTAAAATGCCGACCATATAAGTATTGATGCAAACGCCGAATACTCCAATATACAGCAGTAGCTTCACGATCAAGTTGACTGTAGTTCCTCTCGGCAGCTGTCAATGATCTTGAGATGAAAAGAACTGGTCGTTCTTCCCCATCGACTATGTGTGATAGCACTCCTCCTAACCCATAAGGGCTTGCATCAGTAGCTAATGTGAGGGGTTTTTCAGGGTCATAAGGTATTAGTACACTATCACTTGCTATCTCATTCTTTATTGTTTGAAATGCTTTCTCACAAGCCTCTGTCCACTTGAACTTAACTCCATGTCTTAATAGGCAGTTTAGCGGATAAGTCAACTGAGAGAAATTTGGGATAAACTTGCAATAGTAATTAGCTAACCCCAAAAATGATTTAAGGGATTCAACATCTAGTGGTTGTGGTGCTTTCAAAACGGCTTCAACTTTGTCATTAGATTTTTGAAGACCCTTTTCAGATATAGTATGTCCTAAGTAAGATATTTGCCTTGTGAAAAATACACATTTGTCCTTGTTGAGGTGGACATTATACTTTTGCATCCTTTTAAGGCAGGCTTCTAACCATAGGCGTCATTTCAGCATTCTGATTGGGGGGGCAAGATTTTCACAAGGTATCCCCCCTTCCCCCTTCCTACAAATAGGCCAAACATCTTAAATTTCGCTAAAAACTGCCAATAAAAACTTAACATTGTGTTGTGACACTAAGCTGTCCATAAACTGTGAACTTTTAATACTATCTCACAAACCCATGAAAACAAACCCATGTAAAATTTGATTATATAACATGTTTATATATGTAGAAGGTCATTATTCTCCGGAAACTGCCAGTGGTTTCTGTGATGGAAAACACCTTAAGAAATTCAATGGACCTACAAGTCCTTAACGTTCGTCGTAATTTTCTCCATTTGATTACCCATCAGTAATGAAACTGATTGATTTTCAAGCAAACAGCTGTAAAGTGAAAGTATAAACATCGGACATCAGCGAAAGTACTGTTTCTACCTTTTCACACAAAAGAGGTTATGTTTAACCAAGGCAAGGATCTGCTCTACCTGAGCCCGAACGACGTTACCGAATGCCGGCTCGATGCCGAAGCGCTAGTCGAGTTTGATGGCTGCAGAGGTTTACGGGAATCGTGTTTTAAAATTAACTGATTAAGATAGAGATCGACTCTTAACTTTTTATAGCTTTTTACAAAAGAAGAAAGACATTTATCTCGTCTTCTCTGGTTTTAGAATTTTGAAATAAAATTTCTAATTTCAGCTATAACCTTTTAAAATCATCAGTTTTTCTCGATTTCTAACTAGGTTTGATGAAATAATTTCCAAAGTGTAACAGAGAAAATTTAGCACCGTCATTGTTCTTTAATATGACACCTTAGTTATAGCTCTAGACTGCATTTAGCAAAAGATAACACGATTCTAAAAAATCTATGCATTTGCATCGAGAAAAACAAATGATTTTAGACAATTACAGCTGAAATTAGAAATGTTATTAAAAGATTCTAAAACCAGAGAAGACGAGATCCGTCTTTTAACTTTTAGAAAAATTTAAGAGCCAATCTCTATCTTAATGAGTTAATTTTAAAACACGATTCTCGAAAACCTCTGCAGCCAAAACTCGCCTAGCGCTATGGCCGCAGCCGCGAGGCAGCATTCACCAAGAGTTGTTATAGAAAATGAAAATTTCTCTGTTGTAGGAAATGAAATGTTTCATCAGTATAGTAACTAAAATGCCCGATTTCGGGCAACATGTAGCTTACACTAGTAAATTTCATTAATTCACTGTATTTCTTGGTCAAGCACAAGAACATGTTGGTTCACTTATCTGACCATGCCAAATTAAGCCGTCTATATCGCCGCAAATCAAAGTCATTTATTACTTTTGTAATGTCGATTTCTACATATCTTTCTATTGCCAAAAGCCAGAGAACACACCCTTTCTTGACCGATGGTGTTTCTACAATACATAAAAAAAATTAAAACTTCATGACACACAGATATACATACAATCAACACAACTGTCTCATTCACTTGACGTTGTTGTTGTCAAACTTCCAGACCCGCGCATGCAACTTTTGGATTAGGCTAAACCACAGAAAAAGGAAACGATATCGTTTCATTTATCTGTGATTAAACTGATACTGCTGTCTACCTGACACATTGGCGCTGTTTCTGTAGCGGTAACTCTAATGAACTATGGTTATAATGTTTAACAAATCAACAGACGTGAGATGGGACTTCCTGCCAAAGATAACGATTGCAGAATGAGTCAATTTAAGACGTTTACGTAAATAATTCAAAGTATACATTTTGTTAAAGTCTTATTCATAGCCCAATAGTTACGAAGTTTATAATTGTTATATCCAAATACTTCACCATATTACATAACCTAACATTTAAATTTAATATTTTATTTTTAAATCACCAAAATTATTGGGGGGGCAACTGCCCCCCCTTGCCCCCCCCAAATGACGCCGATGCTTCTAACCGAGCCCTGCATTCATTCTTCGTAGAACCTTGAACAACTATGTCGTCAAAGTAAGCAACCACACCATCTAGATCTTGAATAATCTGGTCAATTATTTTTTTAAAGTCATTTGGAGCAGTTTTTAATCCGAAATACAGTCGCTTGACTCGATACGTACCTCTGTGGGTTGAAATTGCTGCTACTTGAGAGCTTTCATCATCCATCTCAACATGTAAATAAGCCTTATATACATCTAACTTACAAAAATAATTGCCATATTTCATCTTTTGAAAAATGTCTTCTATCTTTTGAATCGGATATCTGGCATCGAGTAATAGGGGATTAATAGTTGATCTGTAATCAGCGCACAAACGCAAACTACCGTTAAGTCTCGGGATGGGTACCAGAGGGGTTCCCCACTCCGAAGTATCAACACGTTCAATGATTCCCTCTTTTTCCAAAGAATCTAAATCTTTGTTTACCTTCGACATTAAAGAATAAGGCACGGGTCTGGGTTTGATAAAAATTGGTTTACTATCTGGTTTTAATTTGAGGGAACATTTGAGATCAGGAATTTTACCTACGGTAGACTGGAATACATCAGGATATGTTAATAATTTGTTCCTTAATAGAAGTTTCTTCTTCACTATGCAAGTTTTTAACTTCGTCACAGCAATTAAATATCTTATTTAAATCAAGATTTAAACTTCGAATCCAAGACCTACCTAGTAAAGGAGAAAACGCATCCTGAACAACATAAAACTTTTGAAAAGATTTGATACCATCATACTCAATTTCAAGGTCAACTTCCCCTAGAGGTTTAAATGTATTTCCTGTATAGGATTTGAAGTGGACGGGTGAAGGTTTCAACGAAGTTTCACACCAAGTTTCTGAAAATCAGACACTGAAAGCAAAGAAACTGGACTACCAGAATCAACTTCAAATATTTGAGGGGAACCATTTAGTTTGATAGTAATGAAAGCTTTATTTGTGGCTCCTAATGAGTTGACTTCCATAGTACTTGAGTTAAGCTCAATTACGTTGAGATCAGTGTCTTCAGAGAAACTGTCGTTTTCAGGCAATATAGAGTTTACATTTGATGATTTAGATTTGAGGCAAGCATCTATACACACTTTTTCCAAGTGGCCTTTACGATTACAGTACGTACATTTCAGTTTGTGTTTAACTAAACACGATTTTGCTAGGTGATTTTTACGACCACAACATAAACAGCGATTTTCCAGCCCTAATTCTTTGAGGTTAACTTTCCCTCTTGCAAATGAACTAGAAAGTTGATCACCTTTGTTAGGTTTATTATTTGATGTCTTTTTAGGAGAAATCTTATTTATATTTTCAGGACAAGAGTTATTAAAGTCATTACTTTGAAGCTTTGAGGCTTCAATAGACAGTGCTGTATTAACTGTTTCAGAGAAAGAAACATCAGCTTTTTGCAAAATTCTCTCTCGAATTTGTTGATCACTTAAGCCTCGAGTAAGTTGAGCCCTTAGCATCATATTAAGGACTGAGCGTGCACAATCTCCATTATTACAACTACCTTTGAAATCACAATCGCTTCCTAAATTTTTTAGTGCTGCAATGTAATCAGATATAGATTCAGATGGAGATTGCATACGTGAAAAAAACAAATGTTGATTCGTTAGGACATTTCTTTTTGGTTCTAAATGGTCCATCAATATATTAATAAGTTCATCAAATGACTTATCGCTAGGAGGTCGGAGGTGAGTGAATACACGCATGGAAACAATAAAATCATAGTTGAACCTTTTAATGACAAATTGGAAACATGGGAGATGTATTTAGAAAGACTCGAAATTGCTTTTCTTTATCATAATATTCCTGAAGATAAAATGAAAATAACTCTTCTTCATTGCATTGGCGTAAACACTTATAGCAGACTTAGGGGTATATTGTACCCCACTTCACCCTTGACTAAGTCATACGCTGAACTTGTAGAAACTTTAAATGCACATCTTCACCCAAACCTAATGAAGTTTCAGAGACTTTTAAATTTCACTCTAGACATCAACAGGAAGGTGAGAATATCATTCAATTCTCAGCAGATCTTAGGAAACTGTCTCGATTTTGTAATTTAGGTACATTTCTTACTAAAGCTTTACGCAATCAGTTCTTAAGGATGATAAAATACAATCTAAATTGATTTCCTTAAGTGACGACACCTTAACCTTTGAGAAGGCATTAGAGATGGCTCAAGTCATTGAAAAGGCTCAAGGTGATGCTTTAAAAATTCAATCTAGAGTGAAATATGAGAGTTCATGCAATAAAGTTAATTCAACCACTGTGCAAGGCGCTCAAAAACACAAAGCAAACGCAAAACAATGTTTTGTTGCGGGGAGGTACACGGCTACCCATTCGATCGCAAATACAAAAGTACAGTTTGCAATTACTGTCGCAAAACAGGTCACTTATCAAAAGTTTGTCTTAGTAACCCAAATGCAACTATTAAATTACCCAGGCAGAGAAAAACTTCTCTAATAATGACAGCGTTGTTCCGCGAAATGTAAAACAATTGGAGTTTCAAGAGGAAACTAATTCCGGTCCGACATCTTTAAGCCAAATTGAGGTGGGACGTAATACGCTTGTAAGCAATGTGGACGTGGTCAATATATCTGTTCATTGAATGTGCCTGGGGATAAATTTAAAAATATAATGTTAAGTGTCAGAATAAATGGTAAACCAATTCCGTTTGAGCTAGACACAGGAGCAGGGGTATCCTTAATGTCAAGTAAAAACTTTCACAAATATTTTCCAAACCACAGGCCCTTGATGAAACTAGATGTAGTTCTAAGGGATTTTAACAAAAACCAATTCATTCCCCTGGGGAAAACTATAGTTCAAGTTTCTTACAACAATCAAATTAAATACCTACCGCTGTACATTGTTGAGGGCAATCGGGATACGATATTTGGTCGTGAGTGGCTCAGATTGATCAAAATCAATTGGTCTGATAACTCAGAGTAATAATCATGGTCAGGGTACAAATACTAATGTGAAACTTCAAGCGATATTGACAGAATTCAAATCAATATTTGAACCTAAGGTGGGTCTCTTCAGAGGGGGAGAAGCTCATCTTCATTTGAAATCAAACACAACACCGGTTTTCAAAAGAGCTCGGCCGTTACCCTATGCTTTATTACCAAAAGTTAGTGCAGAAATCGATAGGTTGGAGAATGAAGGTATCCCAGATAGCAAAGAAAATTTGCAGCAAATTTTTTAAAATTTGCATTTTCAAAGAAGAAAGTTTGCATCAAATTTACAATTGCAAACAAAAGGTTTGCTTTTGGTTTGCAGCAAATTTGTAGTTGACGCATGCTGAACTTGCAGCAGATTTGCTGCAAATTTTATTAGCAAACTGAAAGTTTGCAGAGAATTTTCTTTTGCAAACGGAAAGTTTTCAACTTTTTTTAATGTTTTCCGCAAATTTTCATTTGCAAACGGAAAGTTTGCATAAAGTTTTCTCGTGCAAACGGAATGTTTGCAAATCCCTGAATCTTTTCAGCAAATTTGCTATTGCAAACGGAAAGTTTGCATCAAATTTTCTCTTGCAAACGGAATGTTTGCAAATCCCTGAATCTTTTCAGCAAATTTGCTTTTGCAAACGGAAAGTTTGCAAAAAGTTTTCTTTTTTAAACGGAATGATTGCAAAAAGTTTTCTTTTGCAAATGGAAAGATTGCAAAAGGTTTTCTTTTGCAAACGAAAAACTGCAAGGGAAATTTCAAATTTGAAGCTAATAAAAAATGTTATATTCATAGAAAATTGTTATATACAGGGTGTCTAGCTTCCACCTTTACAAACTTTTCCATGTTATTAAGCATGCCAAAACAAACAGGAAAATCATATAAACATATGTCCGGATATGCTTCGTTAAGCCGCTAGCCGCCATTTTGTTTTTTACACTTAAGAATCTATATTTCCGTAATGGAATGTTGTATGGATCTCATATTTGGCATGTACCTTAATCACACCAATGCTCATTGTTATAAAAAATATTATTTTTTCCGATGTATAGATTCAAAATGGCGGTCATTTTAAATTTTTAAACTCAAATATCTCAAAAACCGTAAATTTTATAAAAATTTTACTAGACACAAAAAAGTTGACAAATTAAATTATCTAAACAGTGATACCAAATTCGTAAGGATCCGACAACAAATAACGGAGTTAATGAAATTTTTCTCTTAAAATAACCTAAATTGGCATTAATCATAGTGCAAAATCAGTGTTTTTGTTCAGGAAAACCACAATAACTCCCTTATTTGTTGTCGGATCCTTACAAACTTGGTGTTACTGTTTAGATAATTTAATTTTTCAACTTTTTTGTGTCTTGTGACATTTTTATAAAATTTACGGTTTTTGAGATATTTAAGTTTAAATATTTAAAATGGCCACCATTTTGAAAATATTCATGGGAAAAAATAATATTTTTTGTAAAAATGAGCATTGGCGTGATTAAGGTACATGCCAAATATGAACCCCATACAACAACCCGTTACAGAAATAAAAATTCTTAAGTGTAAAAAACAAAATGGCGGCTAGCGGCTTAACGAAGCATTTCCGGACATATGTTTATAGGATTTTTCTGTTTGTATTTGCATGCTTAATAGCCTGGAAAAGTTTGTAAAGGTGGAAGCTGGACACCCTGTATATTTAAAATAAATCATTTTGAACATGGTATGAATATAAATATATACGTACACAACATAATATATATAAATGTATACGCTATATAGTTCGTCTTGAGGTAAACCATAGGTAGACAGATTTTGTTTTCAACAATTTATAAATAAATTTTAAGTAAACAAACTGTTATACTTTTTTCAGACAGTAAAAATGCTCAAATAAATATTTTAAATTAATAAAAAATGATATAAAAATGCCTGGGACATCAGCAAACAAAGTATAACAGTACCCTCACACTTCATTACAGTACATTAGCCTATTTGTAGGTGCTCTGATATCTTTATTAATACTTAAATAATTAATGTGTTTTAATTACTGAATTTTGAGTTTTTATTTAAAAAAAAAAAATAAAAAGCTTTGTTTTATATTTTTTATTGGCATTTACCTTAGTAGATGTTCTTAAAGCTAGAGGGTTTAATTTCCAAATATTGTCCAAAGTGGGGAGTGTAAAATAGGGATGTATTGAATCAAAAACTTTTGTATGTACTGAAATATGCAAATATATTAATACAAAATGTTACACATACTTATAGTATAATTTACAGCATATATTTAATCTTCATCTCCTCCATTTTCAGACCTGTTCTCCTGAATCGGTATTCTCTGTTTACTCAGCTCCCTGAAACATAATTCCCTCTATTTAAAACAAACGTCTAACAATAGATACAACAATTAAAACAAATTAAATATAATAACCAGCAAACACCACACATGTACAGTTGAATTTTTTAAACTAGAAGCGGGCAAGATTGGGTGGTCTATCTTTGACACTGAACTTCTTTTGTTTGTAGTATAATTATGTGTTTCTATAGTTGGGAGATGACTTGATGGCCAGCTAGGGAAAAAGATATTGAGGGGAGGTGACCCCCACCTCAGTGATTTATAGATCTCTTATTGGTTAATTTTTAATTTCTTATTTTTTTCAATGCTATTTAACAGCTGATAGTGGTGGGGGTATCTTCCCCTTCACTAGCCATCAAGTCATCTCCTAACTATACTTGTCAAATGTTGAGTTTCAGTCAAAACAAACAAACTGTAAATATACATTTGTTTAAATGTTTTAATGTTAAACAAATATATAAAATGACTGACAGGACACACATGATTGTGCTACAAATAAAAGAAGTTCAGCGTCAAAGACAGCCCACTTAGTCTTGTTGGCCTCTTCCAGTTAAAAAATTCAACTGTACACTAATGATATTTTATATGCAGGTTAACAGAATAGAGTTTCCAAAATCAGTCATCTTTTTTACGTAGTGGAATTTAATTTGCAAACAATCATGAGTTAATATATAATTCTGGCTAAGAAGACAAATTAACTTTGCAAGAAAGATCCATCTTTATGCCCTTAATAGTGTCACAATAAATTAAATCTTGAATGTAGCCTATTTTTTAAAATTTAATTTTGTGCTGAAAATCTTGCAGCTTGGGAAGATTAGGGAAAGTGCACCTTAACAGCACCACAGTGAATTTCTAATTATATTTTACTTTTTATGTTTTACCCATCCTTATACTAATATTATAAATGGGAATTTTCATATGATTGTTATTACGCTTTTATTCGAAAACTACTCAACCGATCATCATGAAAATTTGTACACATATTCTTGGAGGTATCAGAAGAAACATAAGAGAGCCTACTGCTTATAAAAAAAATTATTTTACAAAAGATAAAAAACAGTAAGTCAGGAAATTTCAAAATCTATTCTAGTGTTTATTTATTATTTGTTACTTAGAAATAAATTCAGTAATATTTCCTTATATATTCGTGATATTTAGAAACCAAAAAATTTTATCACTTCATTACATTACACAACATTAGCCAAGTAAAAGGACTATTAATGGCATAATTTAAATTTATCTTTTTGGATAACTCTTCTTGGGCAATATTTTTTTTTTTTAATCCTAGCACTAGTCAGGGGTGCAGAAAATTTATTGACTCTTAAAATTTTACCCAATCGTACTGTTATGGATCAAAGATTTCCCCCAAGATATGTGACATAAAAGACTTTGCCTTAAAACTCAACAGCTTACAATGAAGCAGTGAAACGATAACGATTCTTTTAGTTTTAGTTTACTATAGTAAAACACAAGTAATTAAAATCAAATCAAAACTACCTAATAACCAGTACTTCTTAATACTTATATCTGTCATAACTAAAGTCAAATCTTGATTAGATGATGAGTTTTAACATCAATTATTAAGAAGAGGAAAATCACAAAAATATAAATAATTTCCATAAAATTTCCCGAGACACTTTGAAATTTCCCACGATCCTTGATCGCCGGATCGGACATATTCTGCACATCTGGCACTAGTAGCGGTACTATAGTTTAGCTTTGGTACCGGTAAGCTTTTGCCATAAAATAGCCTATTTAATTAAATATAATTGTTCCCAAAATAAAGATAAAAAATATTAAAGCTTATAACAGTTTGAAAGAGCAATAGTTTAAAATACACTGGATTATTTATTGAGCTTAATTTAATGGTGATTAGTAGAAATAATTTTAAGCTAACCGTTTTTTATATTTTAAAACATTGATTTTTAAACACTTCTGCTCTATCTTTTGAAGACTAACTTTTTTGGAGGTGCGGGTGGAGTGATTTTATTCAGTATTTCAATCTTAATAAACCATAAAATTTTAATAAAAATATTTTGACTCAAACCATTGAAGATTACCATTTAAATTTAAAATCTTTTGGGATGTTTGGGGCCCTAAGAGAATTTTGCTTAACCTGCCAGCAATATGTGAAATGTAAAGAGATGAATATTGTTGAATTGTTTTGTCATTTACCCGCATCTTACTATGGTGTTGTTTGTCAATGTTTTGATTTTTTATTGAAGTATTGTCGTTAATATTTTAGTAGAATCACTTTTTCATGGTTCTTTAATGTTTTTTTATTTGTAAAGAAAATAAAGGTTCATTATGATTATTTTAAAAGGTGTTTAGGTTTTACAGGTAAATTTAGTTAATTGAAATTGAGGGTCCTTTGGTGTTCACCAAAAACACAACTGTTTCTAAGTGAGAACTCAGACTAGGAAAATTTCTAATTTATAGACTTTAGTTATAGGTGCCTGATAAAAAATTATTGGTTTTTTATACCTGCTTTGTAAAAAAAATTTTTATGGTATATATTATTCTTTGTTTTTCTAAATGAGTAAAGGAAATTTTTTAATGAAGTTTACTGTAGAATTTACTTTAAACATGCATGCCACAATATTAAAGTACAATAGTTTAAACATGATACAGTTAAGTAGGTAATTATAATGTAATTTCAATATCTACTAACCATGAATGTATTTGCAGAGCTCAGAATTGCTGGAGCACTCAATTCTTTCTTCCTTAAATCCTTTTTTTCCTGTGTAGGAAAGACTTATCATAACTTTTTCTGTCATAATGAGCCATCTATTATGCTGGCAGTTAGGTTTTAGGGTCCCTCCCTCCAACAGTGATCATTAGTTTAATCTGAAAATATCACACATTTTGGTGCAACAAAAATTTACTCCGGGAAAAACAATATAAGAAGTAGTACATATGAAAACACCCCCGTAGTCACAAATCTGTATATACAGCAAATTCCCCATATCATTTTGGTACTTTTTTATTTCCCCATTACAACCATGGAGGTGAATAGAGCATGTGTAGTTTGTAGGATTGCCGCCAAATGGGTTTTGTATGCAAAAATAGATTCACCCAACCTATATAGTATAAATGTACATTACATACCAAATTTTAACTTCTGCTATGTTTTTACTATCCCCCCCATAAACACCGGGATGAGTACGTAGGTTTGCCGTCTTGTAAACGAATAGACTACAAGTTAAAACCATCCTAGTGAATATACATATAGGCCTACCAAATCTTATCAAGCTATGCCAATAAGTAAGCAAGATAGAGTGTTTTGTTAATTTGCTTTATATATTACATTGGAAACATATTTTAGGATTTTCTCTCCAGTAAATAGCGCATTTTCCAGTATATAAAATTTGCTAAAAATAAATGATAACTATTTTAATTAGTAATAATTGAATGAACTAGTACTGGAATCAATATGAGAATATACACATTGAGCAAGAGCATGATTTTGGCTTTATTTTCAGAAAGTGGGGAACACGATAGCCTACACTTAAAAAACTGAGTAGATCTGGGACAATTTAGCTACTTTTGTTGTGGTCTTGGTCTTAGTTAAGCTTCATAAGCTGAAAGAATGATTGCCAGTTTTTTCTTCTTTTTTGGGAGAAACTGGGGATTTAAGGATATTTTTCAGCTCTTGGTTTTTAAATTTATCCAATGTAAAATTATTTGTGGCCTTGGGTAGCTAGCACAAAACTTTATGACTCAGCAAACACCCCGTCACAGTAAACCTGCGTACTCAACAAATGCCCAATACACTAACTTTTTGTTTAATCAACAAATATTTTTTGTAGGCCTAGTCTAATTTGTTACTTAAAACAATAAAATATAAAGTATTTAAAGACATTAGTTTTATTAACATGAAAATAATCTTCATTAACTTATTTTACTGTTATGCAAACATAGCTGTACATGATTTTTTTTTGTAATAAAAGTGAATATTCAAAACTGCAATTTTGAAAGCTGCAATTCAAAAGGAATTAACTTTTTACAAAAATCTCAAAACGTATAGACATTACAAATGTGACAGTGACAGACACAGAAGACACATGACTAGCTCATTAAGAACGAACACTATCTTTTACCTCTCAATCTGCCATTATATACTTTCCATTTCCATTAGAAAAGCATGAAACTTAGTATGTACGTTTGCTGCCATGGTTTCTTAAACAAATATATGATACTCCTAACCTAGTAAAAGAGAATACCAATTTTGTCAATATATCGTGGTAGCAACAAATGACACTTCTTTTATTTCACATAAGTAACATGGGAAAATTTATTTTTGATTAATTAATATGTTTATCTATTACCAACACGGCTTGCTCCATTTACATATAGATTAAACATGTCGAGATATTAATTTCCTCTCTAACCAGTTAGGCTAAGTTAATGATTCAAAATAGGATACTAAATTGTTTGTGTTTTAAAAGTCATTTTAAATGGTTTTAGTAAAATTTTCCAAATGTTATATATTAACTCTTTGAAAACCCGACGAAGACCCCTTTACCCTGGTACGATCATTCAAGTTGAATGTTGTCCAATTGTTAATTGAGCCAATGAATTTTTAATTTTGAAATAAACAGACCTAGGAAATTATTTTACAGTGAGGTAAAGTTATTGTAAATTTTGCCACTTCAAGTTGGTAATAGGCTAATAAGTTAACGTTGATATCATCAAAGTAAGTTATATTTCCTTATTAGGCTAAAGAAATCTTATTTGAATTGAAAAATTCTTTCCTTTAGATTTTATTAAGTCAAAGTCTAACCCATTTGCGGGACTGCACCACAAAGCTTCCAAAACTGGTTAAATCATTAATTGTTCAGAAGTAAACATCGACCTATGGTCAATCCAATACTCCATCCAATTTCTTGAGTTATCATCTGATGAGAAATGAATTATAACTAACCTAAGCCTTGACTTTAACTTTAAGTCTTATTCTTTAACTTATACTTACACTATTTGTGAGGTCTGTTTATTGTAATTATTTTACCTCGTCTAGACTATGTTATCATAAATACAGTTAGTAATAAACGCTTTATATATTAACCGAAGTGTTCGGTCGAGATTCGGGACCTTGATGCCCTCTCCACCGAAGACGAGGTGACCCGTGCGATCCAGGTGGCACTCCCGGAGATACCGGCTGATGGAGTGAGGGTATGGCTGACAAAGCCTAACCGAAGTCAACTCCGGATGGCTGTTGCTGAGATGGGCGAAAAGCACGCCAATAAGCTGCTTAGCCTTCAGCACCTCAGACTCGGTTGGGTCAGTTGCAGGCTCAAACGGAGGGTGGTAGTTTCGAGATGCTTTCGTTGCCTCGGTTTCGGCCACTCCTCCCGAAACTGTAAAGGGCCCGACAGGAGTGCCAACTGCTTCCAGTGTGGAAGCCAGGGCCACAAACGCAAGGAATGTTCCTCGAGCCCCTCCTGCTTCCTCTGCAAGGATTCAGGCTCCAGTGCCCTCGGTCACTTACCCGGGTCTGGTCAGTGCGGTGCCTTCAGAACCGCACTTGAACAGGCAAAAGGCAGCGGCCGGTAATTCGCATCCTCCAGGCCAATCTTCATAGATCCTGGGGAGCTGATAACCTTCTAGATCAGCTCGCCCGAGAACTTGGTGCTGACGCGCTCCTTATCAGCGAACAGTATCGGGACAGAGACCCAAACACTTGGATCTCCGACAGCCTCGGTACTGCTGCACTTTGGGCGCGTAATACGCGGGATGTCTTGGTGCGGAGTCATGGTCGCGGCCGAGGATTTGCCTGGGTTAGGTGTAGGGACGTGACAATCTTCAGTTGCTACCTCACCCCCAACGAGGCCGTCCAGGACTTCCGCGACAAGATAGATAGCCTAGAGGAGTGCGTTCTTTGCACCACCGGGCATGTCGTCGTTGGTGGCGATTTCAACGCCAGGGCCGTCGAGTGGGGAATGCCCTCTACCAGCTCCCGGGGGAAATACATCCTGGATTTCATCGCCAGGGCCGGTCTTGTCGTCCTCAACCAGGGCGACACACCTACTTTTCGGCGCCCCGGGCAGAGAGGCACGATCCCTGACGTCACCTTTGCGTCTGAGTCGCTCCTTCCGAGGATCTCTGGCTGGAGGGTTGTGGAGGACTACACGGGTAGCGACCACCAATACATCGTGTTTGATCTGCATGATCAGGAAAATCGTCGAGTTTCCGCATCTCGGGAAGGGCCACGCCGGTGGAACACCAACAAACTGGACGTGGTTAAGTTCACCGAAGTCATCTCTCGGGGAGCGCAGGGGAATCCTGGTGAGGCTGGGGCCGAGGCACTAGTAACATCTACGATGGAACTGATCGTCTCGGCCTGCGACCAGTCTATGCCGCGAAGGAAACCCCGACGCGACAAACAACCCGTTTACTGGTGGACTGAAGAGATTGCGGAACTCAGAAGAACATGTTTAAGAACTAGACGAGCCGCCACTAGAGCGAGAATTCCCGCAGACAGAGTTCGTAAGTCGGAGGCCTATAAAGCTGCGAGAAAATCTCTCCGCCAGGCGATCAACAGGAGCAAGGCGAATAGCTGGAGGAGACTTCGTGACGACGTTGACTCCGACCCGTGGGGCCTGGGTTACAAACTTGTAACGCAGAAACTCGGCGCCCGCTCTCCACCTTCCATCATGGAAGGCGCCACCATGGGGAGGGTCGTCGCTGCGTTGTTTCCTGAACATCCTCAGCGATCGCCGGTTGACTTCAGACGGGTAGAGGACGTTCCACTCTTCACTTTCGAGGAGCTGGAAACCTCCGTTCTCTCCCTGAAGAGCAACAAGGCTCCTGGCCCGGACGGGATTCCCAGTGAGGCTTTAAAGAAAGTATTTTCAATCAACGCTGACTTGTTGTTGAGAATGTACAATGCCTGTTTGGTAGAAGGGGTGTTTCCGGCTCCCTGGAAAACAGCCAGGCTTGTACTGATCAGCAAGGGCAAAGGTGATCCCGAGCTGCCGTCGTCCCACAGGCCTCTCTGCATGTTGGACACGGCTGGGAAGCTGTTCGAGAAGCTGATCCGTTCCCGCCTGACTTCTGCCGTGGAAGCTGCCGGGGACTTATGCCCCCGTCAATACGGCTTCAGAAAGGGACGGTCAACGATCGACGCTGTCACCGAAGTTCAGAGAGCTGTGGAGAGAGCCGAGAGCCACAACCATTTCTCCCGCCGAGTAGTGCTTCTTGTTACGCTTGATGTCAAGAATGCCTTCAACTCGGCAAGGTGGGTCGATATGTTGGATGCGCTTCGCAACACCTTTCGTATTCCTGCATATCTGTTGCGGCTCATCGAGGATTATCTACGCTCTCGAAGCCTGATTTATGACACGAGGGACGGAACGCGGACGATGGAAGTCACTTCTGGTGCCGCACAAGGTTCAATACTCGGCCCGGATCTCTGGAACGTTGCCTATGACAGCCTCCTGAGGTCCGAGATGCCTGAGGAAACCACTTTGGTTGGGTACGCCGATGACGTTGCAGCTCTCATTGCTGCACGCAACGTTGAGCTGGCCCAACTGAAGTTGAACCGAGTTATGCGGGTGGTCAACAACTGGATGTCCGATCACGGTCTCTCGCTTGCTCTCAGTAAGACGGAGATTGTGATCCTCACGAAGAAGAGGATCGACACCGTCGTCCCACTCCGAGTGGGAAGGGAGGTGGTCACATCAACTCGTGCCGCCAAATACCTCGGGGTTATGGTGGACACCAAGTTAAGCTGGAGGGATCAGATCTTTCGTACGGCGGACAAGGCCGCTAAGGTAGTCACTTACCTTAGTAGGCTGATGGCCAATGTCGGGGGTCCCCGATCCAGCAGAAGACGTCTGTTGATGTCCGCGGTCCAGTCCGTGCTCCTTTACGGGGCAGAGGTGTGGGCAGGCGCTCTAGATAAGGAGTGCTACAGGTTGCGACTCGCCCGGGTTCAGCGTCAAGCTGCGCTCCGGGTGTGTTCCGCCTACCGGACAGTGTCCGAGCCTGCCGTCCTGGTGGTCGCCGGAGTCATTCCGGTCAAGCTCTTGGCAGGGGAGAGGAAAGCGATTTACCAGAGACAAGGCGAGATCGGCAAGGACACGGCAAGAACCGAAGAGCGCTCCCGAACCTTCCAGCAGTGGCAACACAGCTGGGAGCACGACACCCGAGGACGATGGACTGCGCGACTCATCGAGCAGGTCCAACCATGGGTGGAAAGGCGGCATGGCGAGGTGGACTACTACCTCACGCAGTTCCTGACAGGTCACGGCTACTTCAAGTCGTACCTGAACCGGATGGGCAAGACCGGTTCACCGGATTGCATCTACTGCCCGGGCGTTCCCGATGACGCGGAACACACCTTCTTCCGCTGTTCGCGTTGGGAAAGGCCCCGCCTGGAGGCCACAAGAAAACTCGGTGTTTTTTCGGTGGACACGGTCTGCCAAAAGATTATGGAGGATGAGGGCAACTGGGATTGTTTGTCACAGTTCGTCCGGGGTATCCTCCTGGAAAAGAAAACCGATTTGGACCACGAAGTGGCCAACAGCTGACATCCCTTGACCGAACAGCTGGATAAGGAGCGAGCCCCATGGGCGTAAGCCAAATTTAGGCCTAGCCTGACGTAATGTGATAAACAATTCCAGGCTAGAATCCTAAAGAGTAGAGGAGGTTTTTTAGTGGGTAAACCCGTTTTTTAGGGGAGTCCCACACTACAGGCTGGCCACCTGTGTGCGTAATGCATTTTCCCTGCCTCTCCCTCAAAAAAAAAAAAAATAAATAAATAAAAATAAACGCTTTATAACTTAGTGTTCAAGAGAACCATCATATAAGCTAATTGTTGTCTAAACAAAAGTGAAAAATAACCCGAACTAGGCAGCTCTTTTAAAGGTACTATATACAAATACTACAGAAAAGACTTACCTGGCTTTTCATGGTGGTAGAAACTTCAAAAATAAATTGTCCAAGAACACAAAACTGAATAACGTCAAGATCAACGTCTGGCTAGTTCAGACCGGTTCAGACCACCAAATACTGAGCAAAATGGCGAATTTCGGGTGGAATTCGGGCAGAAGGGAATTATGGGTAGGATGCAAATTTTCAACAAGCTATCTGCAAACCAACTGCAAACCTTCTAAAAACCATCTGCAAATTATCAGCGAACGATTTGCAAACAAATTACAAACCAATCGCAAACTAATTGCACATTATGTGCAAACGATCTAAATATCCGTTTGAAAACTATCTGCAAATCATTTGCAAACAACATGCAAATTTTCTGTGAATTATATTCAAATTATTAGTTAATTTAAATTCGCAAACAAAATGAAAATGTTCAACAAACTTTCAAAATGTTTGCAAACAAAAGTTTTCACATGCAAATTTTTTAAACATTTTCTGTAAATTAATTTTTGAAAATTTTAATTTAAAAACCAATGAAAACCAAATGCAAATTTGCAGAAAGTTTTCATGCTATCTGGGATAGTTACAAAGGTCAACCAAAGTTCGTGGGCCACTCCGGTTGTTCCTATAATAAAGGCTAATGGGAACATACGATTATGTGGAGATTACAAAGTCACCCTCAATCCACACTTGATCATTCCCGAACACAATATGCCTCGAATAGATGACATTCTGGCAAGGATGGGCAACTCTTCTAAATTTACTGAAATTGATATTTCTGAAGCTTACCTTCACATGCCCGGAGGAATTCAGGCTTTAACACATGTTAAAGAGGAATTCAGGGAACTACTAACTATCAACACTCACAAAGGTCTTTACAGGGTAAACCGTCTTCCTTTCGGAATAGCCAGCGCTCCCGCTATCTGGCAGTCTGCGATGGAGAACATCTTACAGGGAATCGAAGGAGTTGACGTATTTTTCGATGACGTCAAAATAACAGCCCCAAATGATGAAGAGCATTTTAAACGGCTGCGTGAAGTTCTTGGCCGGTTTAAAGAGAATGATTTGCATATTAATGTTAGTAAATCACAATTCCTTTTTAATGAAATTGATTTTCTTGGTTATCATGTATCACACAAGGGGATTTCATTCATCATGATGATGATGAAGGGGATATGTATGAGTAAACATATTACAGAAGCAATACAAGAGCTCAAAAGACCCAGTAACTTGCAAGAGGTTAGACAGATCCTTGGTTTGATAAGTTATTCCAGACTTGAGTGAAAAGCTACATGCAATAATAAATCTCACTAGGGCCGAATCTCCGTTCATTTGGACAGACGATTGTGAACGTGCCTTCCAACTAGTAAAACATGAAATGATGTCTGAAAAAATCTTGTTTCATTTCGATCCTCAATTACCTCTCATACTGGCCACTTACGCTAGCCAACATGGGATTTCGGCTATTCTTTCACACATTTTCCCAGATGGGAGTGAAAGACCAGTAGCATTTGCATCTAAGACATTATCTCACACACAAAGGAAGTACAGTGTCATTCAGAAAGAAGCATTGGCAATATATTTCGGAGTGAAACACTTCTATTCTTACTTGTACAGGCGACATTTTACCCTACTCACGGACCACAAACCTCTCGTATCAATATTTGGACCTAAAAACGGAATACCTCTCATGGCGGCCACAAGATTGCAACATTATGCCATTTTCCTTCAAGCATTTACTTTTGATATAAAATATAAGAAAACAAGTGATAATGGAAATGCTGATAATGGAAACGCTTTAGCGAGACTTCCTAAAAATGTGGAAGAAGCAATTAACTGTTCTTGACTCGGCTGACGTACACGAAATAGAACTAATTTACACACTACCAGTGACAGCAGAAGAGATTGCAAACACACTCAATCAGATCAGGAATTAAATCACATATAATACTCTTTAATAAGGGGGGAACCAATACAACACCCAATGTCGTCGAAGGAACAAGAATGGTCAATTCAATTTGGGTGTTTATTGAAAGGAAACCGGGTAGTAATTCCCAGGGCGCTTCGCCCAAGAATTTTGAAAGAACTTCATGAGGCTCATGTGGGTATAGTTCGCATGAAGGCTCTGGCCCGTTCATATGTTTGGTGGCCCAAGATTGATAACGATATCAAAAACATGACCTTAAACTGCCCGGGGTGTCAAGAAGTGAACCATCAACCACCGAAGGCTCCGGTACACCATTGGGAGTATCCCTCAAGGCCGATGCAACGAATCCATGTGGACTTTGCAGGACCCTTCTACGGCTACTACTTCCTCATTATCGTGGATTCCTATAGCAAATGGCCAGACGTTGTACCACTCAAAACCATTAATACTAATCAACTAATAGAAACTTTGAGGAGGTTCTTTTGTTCTTTTGGAATTCCAGATAGACTTGTATCTGATAATGGAGGACAGTTTGTTTCATTCGAGTTTCAACAGTTTCTCAAGTCAAATGGAATTAGACATAAGAGATCTGCTCCGTATCATCCAGCTACGAACGGGCAAGCAGAACGGTATGTGCAAGATTTGAAGGAGTCAATAAGAGCAATAAATTATGAAGAAGGATCAGTTGATTTGAAATTGCAAAGATATCTCATGGCGTATTGAAGAGCACCTCATTGCACTACTGGACAGTCACCTACACATTTATTCATAGGTCGCCAAATACGCTCCCGACTCGATTTGCTATACCCAAATCTATCGAACAAAATGAATCACAAGTATGACGAAGGAATTTGATCATAATTACCATTGAAAGTTTGACACTAATGAATCTATGGCATACCGGACTTACGGACACGACAAGTGGGGTTTTGGAAAAATCATAAGACAAGAAGGCCCCAGCAATTATCAAATTTGTACTAACAACGGGACAGCAAGACGACATCTGGACCAAATTCGATGCTCGGGATCAGATCTGTGTGAAGGTTCATCGCTTTAAGGAACTGGCATGGAATTAGCAAACCTTAGGGAGGACATAGAAAATGACGTTCTAGTAAGAGACAGTAAAGAAGATCCTACTGACGGAGGAAAAAGGAGTTCAATTGAAAATCCTGAGAACATAACAGAATGTCCAGCACAACAAACGTTAAGAAGATCAACACGAGCCAGGAGGCCGGTAGACCGATTAAATCTATGAAGGGGAGGTGTTATATACAAAAGAACTCCTCTTTTACTATTTTTACAGTTATCAAAATATTGTTTATTTAAATCATATGTATGTAAAAAATAATAATAGTTCACTGTTTACTTTTTACTTGTTACAAGTCACGCCACATAACTTGACGAATGGCCAAAAACAGCTGGGTAGGTTGTGGGGAGGAGAGGGGGTACTTTTCCAAAAACATCGAGCTTACGTTACATGCAATTTTTTATAGAACAGCTGATTATCCAATCATTTTAACTGAATAGTAGTGACAATTCATTCGTCAAGTTACGTGGCGGGGGTTATAACTTACTCAACTAATAAATGGAGATGTTAAACTTATTATTCGTGGTTATTTAAAACACGACAATTATAACATAATAAAGCAACAGATTCCATAACTAAACTACTGGCAATTAATGTAAATGCATACAAACAATGACTTTACAATAAAAAAATAGGACCAATATACTCATGTCCTATGGAATAATTAATAATATTCAATCAAATTAGCCTATATATTCTAGATACTGTGGATCAAATCACAAATATATCCGATATCATGCAGCAGTTAACAAACTGTAATGTTTGGGATAACTGCATTAATAAGTTGCTCAATAGGATGATCGGCACGAAGAGGAGTCACGATCAAGATGACTGTAGTGCCACAGGTGAACTACATCACATAAGAGCAATGGTGTCAGTTTCTGCGACATCCGTAGATGTCGCCACAGAGTTTTTGTTCGTTAAAAAGTGTTAAAAAACCAACATTTTACTCTTTGTTATCTGCAAGTGTTGCCACTGCAGGAAACAACAATCATTCTCGTTTGAGATTTTTTGTATCAATTATTGCTAAAATAAGGAACCTTGCAATAAATAAATAAATAAAATAACCTTTACAAATAGTTTACAAATAGTAGTTTACATATTCATAAAAGTTCCATCAAACAATTACCGTTAAAAATAATTTGAGGTTAATCATAAGGAGTACTTGGCGATCTCAGGTCTAATAATTTAATTAATCAAACAGATATTTAGAAAATTATTCAACTCGATTAGATTAAATAATGAATAGAATGATATACGAAATCTGTGAATCTAAACAAAGAATCTAATAAATTCCCGTCACCGTAAAACTGGAGAAGAAATGTGGTTCCTGGTGCCCCGGGGACACACACCAATCTGTCCAACTAGGTCCTTGTCCCCTTGCTCGCCGATGAAACAATCTCTGAGTCAGCTCAGTTCAGCAGTTCATACGGCGAAAGATTAAGAACGATCAAGTAGATTCTAAACCCATGTGCCAAACCGTACAACACAATACCAAATACTACGGAAGCCCTGAAGGGCCAAAGAGTAAGCGGTCATTTTTTACACCGCCGTGTTTGAAACAGGGCGAGCCGTGTTTAGAAGACGGCGAGCCGTGTTTCAAAGACGGCGAGCCGTGTTTCAAAGACGGCGAGCCGCGTTTAAAAGTCGGCGAGCCGTGTTTGGAAGACGGCGAGCCGTGTTAGAAAGTCGGCGGTCGCCGTGTTAGAAAGTCGGCGAGCCGTGTTTGAAAGTCGGCGAGCGAGAAGTATATGAAATTCGGCGAGCATTTTGATAAATTAACTAAGACTATAATTAAAAGCTTTTTTATTGTCTCTTAAACGGATTTTCATCCTCTTTTAAAATTGAAAATAACCAAAACAATCAAATCTCTGGAGCAAAAATAGTCTGTGCATTTGTTATGATGACCATAACCAAACAGTTTTCTTTGTTTTTGGGACCTCTGATTTCATAGAAATCTGGCATGAAAGTTGTAATATTTTTTAATTAGTTTGCAAATGAGATTATATCTAGTCATATACCTAATCTAATATCAGATATCTATAATTATTACTCTTAATTACTTTATCAAAATACTCGCCGAATTTCAAATACATCTCGCCGACTTTAAAACACGGCTCGCCGCCTTTCAAACACGGCTCGCCGCCTTCCAAACACGGCTCGCCGCCTTTCAAACACGGCTCGCCGCCTTCCAAACACGGCTCGCCGTCTTTCAAACACGGCGGTGTAAAAAATGACCGCTTACTCTTTTGGCCCTTCAGGGCTTCCGCAAAATACAGTACATTAGGATACAATATGGACTGTGAAATCCCAATACCAGGTCTCTTCTTTTAACAAACCCCAAATTTAGGAAAAAATATAAAAGGGTGACTACCGGCACAGTGTTTAACAACACTGAACAACAACACAAAAAAACACATATTTGTTCAACACATTTGAACAAAATGAGGAAGCATCCAGTGAAAAATATAAAATTCGGAATTACGCGGCTGCATGGAATAGCTTAAAGCTAGCCATTATTTTTCAAACTATAACAAAAAAGGTTATTGTTGTTACAGGTTATTTTCTATTCTTCTATTCTATTTGAACAACCGCCCGCCAAATAATACAGACTGGCCATTTTTCTCCGTATCCATATTATTTAATAGTCTATGTCAGACCGTGGAGTAAACTAAACGTAAGTTAAATAAATGTTAAATTTTAACTTCATACGTTTGCTGTTAATATCCTACCAAACATTAAGATTCTATTTATCGAGCTGAAGTACAAGAAGAACTTGTTTGTACGCGATTGTAACTTAAGCTCTTATTACAGTTAGGCATATTATTTCTTATTCATACATTTTTGTGCCCCTGTGTTGCTTTCAGAAAAGTGGAACAACTATATCCAACTTCATATCGTCCCCTGTAAGGTAAAGTATCGTAAGTGCCAAATATCGGAAAATGAGTTTTTGTGCTTACGGTAAACGGCTGGTCTTCCCGGATCGTTTAGTAATAGTATTGTAAGCGCCAAAAATCATTATCTTGCCGTAATTATTATTTAAAGTCAGATATGGTATCCACCCCATGCATTTTTAAAATACCGTAACCACCAGTATGAATAACGTAAGCTCCAACACTTGATAGGGAAAGCAACATAAGTTCCTCATTCTCTTCGTCACGTCAGAATAAATATCGTATGTACCAGGTGCTTACGGTATAATTTTCATCATGCCATCAACAAATATCAACGTTAGGAATATATTAACCACCGATAAAAATATCTTAAGCCCCTGTATTTCAAAGCAAAAATATCGTAAGCTCCACAAACTAATTTTAGAAGTCATAAAAAATGTCGTATGTGCTAGGAGCTTACAGCATTTTGCCAATAGTCCAGCTAATGTCAGTTTGATTAATATCGTAACCACCGGTAAAAATATCTTAAGTGCCCTTACTTTAAAGCTGAAGTGGTGTAAGCTCCACAGTTTACTTTTACAAGTCTTTTAAAAACATCGTAAGTGCCAGGTCCTTACAGTATTTTTTGCATCACAGCGACAACAGCCAGCTGTGTTTTGATGTTGTTTGCTCTTGTTGCTGTTAGTTATACTCCAAAAGCATTGCTATGTTGTGTGCAGACATTAAAGGCTGATGTTTGTTTACAGTTTAAATTCAGTGATAATAAAGCGTACTGATTTCACGGACCCACTTCAGGGGCCCAAGCACTTTTTCACAATAAAATTTTAGGTTTTTGTGTCTTGTACCAATACAGTAAATAGGAGGTACACATTTGTCACAACAAAAATCCCGAAACATTTGCTTTGTAGTAAAATAAAACTAGGCCTATTCACAATAGGCTAACTTAAATGTAACACACAAGAGCAACAAAGTGACAATGGCGATGGAATCGATGTCAGTCACGAAATCAGGGCCTAATTCAAAAGCTTCCATAAACTTAATTTCTCATTTTACAGGATGGCTGCTGCAATTAAGTTGTAGAGGAATTTTTCTTCTTTCTTTTGCTATAAATATTACCCGGGGAACATAATTTACACAGTAAACATTATTGTTTTCTGTTGGTCCCTCCGCGGACCACTTGCCACAATAGAAAATGACACCAAGTCACTTTAAAAAAAACTATTGTTATGTAAATTATGTTATAGGGCCCAATTGTAATTAAAGTGTTCTGTTCCTGAAATTTTTTTTTATTGTGCCTTATTTTCTTTTATCACTGACCAAAAAGCTGAATAACATCTGAAAGTCTAACAACTGAAACGGAACTACCTCAAACTTATTACAATTACCTTTTTTTTATAATTATTTTGATTTCTATTTATCTTGTTACTAATTATCACAATCTGTGGGAAATACAAAATAGAAAAAGACGAAAACGTTCTTTATTGATAAGGGCTTATGAAGCTATCATTGGTGCTTAAGACAGTTTTATTTGATGGGATAAGATTATTATATTCTGTTACCTGAATTTTTAAGAACATCTTATCCACCAAGTATAAATATCGAAATAACCGGGAAGGCAGAAAAAGGGTAAAAACAAAGTATCTTAAATGGATTTTTAAAATAAAAAAAAATATAAAATGTAATTAATTTGAGTGCATAAGTAAATTGCTTTATTAGGTAGTTTTACATGCAAAAACCATGTAGGATTGATATTATGAAACGTTAGATGCGTAATAATCAGTTTTTTGTGTCTTCTGTAAAACTGACATTTTGGTACTTACAATACTTTATAGGGGACGATATTGCTATTAAGTAGATAGCCTAGGAGTACCATTAATGCTTCCGTTTTTGGTAATTCTTGAGCTTAGCTACGACCATCGGAAAATCGAAAACTTTTTTCTCATTATATCGGAAATTTTACGCTGATTCCGAAAATGATAGTTTTTCCGCGGAAAAGCTCGGAAAATCGGAAAAACCGGAAATTACCTTTAGTCGGAAAGACTACAAGATCGCGCCACAATCATCCTACACTCACTTCTCATTCATACTTGGCTTTAAACTACCTATTGAGTTAGGTCGCCATTCAATAAAGGTATTAAGGTATATTCAGACATACGTCGAGTGGGTATTCAAATTAACCGGGATGTTACGCTGATCACGAATATGTAAGAATTATTTCGATCCGATAATAAATAAGCCGGAAAATGCTGAAAAGGGTCGGGAAATCCATCAGATCAACTAGGCCTATTTTTAAAGTATGTCATGTGGGTACTCTAAAGACGCGGAATTTTATGTAGAATACAAATATGGATATATTATTTGAAAGAATAGAAAAAAACTAGTAGTGAATAAAGAGAAAAACACTTATAAATAAAATAAAAACACACTGAAGCTTAATAAATTAACCACTAGGCCTAACAATGTTTCAAATGGTTGTTATTAAGTAATAGGCAATACAATATACATAAGTACTAACTTACATCACATATAATCTAAAATAACACTAGGCCTAACTAACACAACCTAACTACCTAACCCAACCTAACCTAACCTAACTAGGCCTAGGTATCATGTGAGTCATAACAAGCAAAGTTTTATGTATAATACGAATATAAGTTATAGGGCCTACATATATTTTAAATAAAATTCACAAATTTAGTACCTACTCTTAAATGATGGTTAGTAGTAAGGTTAGGTTATGTTAATGTTATTTTAGATTAGCCTATATGATATGTAGGTTAGTACCCATGTATATAGTAGGCCTACTGCATATTACCTAATAGTTTAAAGTATTACATCAATAACAACAATTTGAAACATTGTTAGTTAGTTCATTTATGTAAGTTTCAGTGTGGTTTTATTTTATATTTAAGCAATTTATATATATTTTCTCTTTATTCATTACTAGTTTGTTGTATTCAATTAATATATACATAATTTTATTCTACATAAAATTCCGCATCTTTTGAGTACCCACATGACATACTTTTAAAATAGCCTAGGCCTAGTTCATCTGATGGATTTTCCGACCATTTTTCAGCATTTTCCGGCTTATTTATTATCGGATCGAAATAATTATTACATATTCGTGATCAGTGTAACATCCCGGTTAATTTGAATACCCACTCGACGTAATTCTGAATAAAAAGGTTATTTCCGGTTTTTCCGATTTTCCGGGATTTCCCGGGTTTTTCCGCGGGAAAAACTATCATTTTCGCAATCAGCGTGAAATTTCTGACATTTTGGAAAAAAAATTTTCCAATTTCCAATGGTCGTAGCTAAACTCAAGATTTACTGTGGATGTTATTTTGACTGTGAATAACTTTAGCAAGTAAGTTACCTCCATACATATATTTTGCAAAAATGCATAACCTAAATGCCGCAGCATTCTGTAAAACTTGGCTGAGTATTGTGCGTATCTGGCTACCGGTAACTTACCACTTATTTTGAAACTAAGCTGGGAGATGCGTTCGCCGCATCATTGGTGATATGGCTTAGGACTATGGCTTAGGACTTTAAACTTCAAAAACTAAAAACTTAGGAAAGTGTCCCTAATTTTCACACAATTATAATGATCAGTAAATAAGTCTTCTCTTTCAATCGTTGCACCTTTTTTAAGACCCCAGAGTAAAATAAGAACTAAAATAAGGGATTAAGTGTTAACAAACAATTAAGTTATTCCTACTATCAGTTGGTAAACCCCTTGAATATTCCCACTCTATTAATCTATCTCAATGTTGCTCCTTTTACCAATAAGTGCTTGGGAACGTCATTTCGTTAAGTGTCTTTCTTTGAAAATTGCTAAGGACAATTGGCTATATCGTTTTGGTCATTGCTGCTAATTCTGTGGAACGTAATGGGAATTTTTTGTCTCAACTTTCGGTGAAACTTCGGTATCCGTCTCCACCGTTATTATCGATGTGGAAATTTCGATATTGCGATTGTAATTGAGCGATGAAAACAAACGAATCAACAACGATACTGAGAAAAGATATGTATCATAATAATAATCTAACCTAACAGTGTAACCGTAAACCTCCGTCACTTTAATTGACAGCGATGTTTATAACAACAAAATCAATGGTGTTTGGAAACATTTAAAATGCATATTCCCTCAATACAATAGCGAAAAAAAAAATACCTTTCTGATTTGTATTTGGCAGCATTTGTGTGACGCCATTTTAGATCTAACAAAGTCTGCTTCTTCTCATAATTTGAATTTAGATACAGCTACACAATAAACTTGGTTAGTTTATTTTGTGTTGTTCTTTGTTACAGGTTACATTAGCTACAATTTTTACTTTTTCTGTTGTTGTTATTTTCAGTTACGGTACTTGTTTGAATATATAGGCCTACGGTATTTGTTTTATTGTCAAAAGGTTTATTTCATTATATTAGAACAAGAAACTGGTGATAAAATCGTAATCGTATCATGTAATTGTATCATCGATATAATAGCAATATTATCGCAATATCGAAATTTCCACATCGATAATAACGGTTTAGACGGATAACGAAGTTTTGCCCAACTTTCTCTTAATTTACAAATCTGAATATTGCTCTGTCTGCTGCTGAAAAATTCAGTTTTTTAGTAGGTCAAAACTTAGCTTAAGTGTTAAGTTTATAGTAGGCCTAGATTTTTTACTCATTAGTAAACTCCGAGTGTCAGAGTAAATTTTTTGGCTTTTTATCTGTGGTTACGGAATCAGTGATTAGAAGTTTTACTTGCAATTTCAATACAGTAGCCGAAATTATCTGTTATCTAGGTTTGCCATATAATAGCCTATATGTCCCAGTTTGACTGGGACAGTCCTGGTACCTATTTTCAGCTCTTGCCTGGTGACCCGGACAGTTTTTCAAGTTTTGGTTTTCGTAAACATTAAGGCAAATAGTGAAATATAGGCTGTTATATAAAATTCAACAGTTTGTTTTGTTTTACCCTAAATCTGAAATATGAAAATTCCTTTGAAATTTATTACTGGAACAATAAACAATATTGCAAACTCAACATGGAGGTTCCATTTTCAGATGACAATCAAATTTAAAATCAAATTGAAATTTGATTCCCCATAATGTGGAGGAACAGGGTTGGTTAGGCCAGTTTAGTGAACTTTTGTGACTTAAAAGAAATAGACATAGCCTGAACTGAATGTGGTCCTATACTGGTCAAATGTGACTGACAACCACATCAGCCTAAATTTGGTTAAATAATAAGAGCAATTAGGCATTTTTATTCTAGGCCTTTTTAGTTTAACGGGAAATTTACAGAGATACTTTTAATGTGAAATTTAGAACCATGTCATTCTTATGGAAAAAAATCAAACTTCGACCTCCATTATCCCCCAAATCGTTAGGATTGGGGATACACATTAAATTGTAAAGTACTGTAGTCTTAAAATTATGTCTAGAATCCAAAAACAGCATAAAAAGTGGGGGTTCGCATTTAAAATTAAAGACTTCCGGTCTGGTTGGGTTACTTCTGGTAGGCCCTACACCCTGTACATTATCAACTGTTACGTATTATCAACTGATAGAGCGCAACCGGTTTACCTATCTTGGCACAATTTGGTTTTGTGAATAATTAATTTTGTAGATTTTAAAAGTTGTGTACGGGTGGTCTGGGACACCCGGTATTTCCGTGGTACTGATAACTTTTGAAGGGGACTTCCGATTTTGATGAATGAAATTTTTATAAAACTAAGTCTATTTTCATGAGTTTGCGATCCAGCATTCTGATCGGGTTGTGGGAACGGGGTTTTATGGGGTTTCAAAGGGGTAAAAAATGGGTTTTTGGCATTTTTGGACCTTAATTTTCGAAATTCAACAACTTGAACTAAAACCATTTAAAATAGCTTAAAAAAACAAATAATTTAATATTTTGAATTTTAACTTGGCGTAACGGGTTATGAAAAAAGCCAAACATAGGATTCACATGTTAATCTTATGGGAAATCAACAAAACCCTGTATCTCGCTTATTTATGAGCATAACTCGATAAAATTTGGTTTGTACATTCACTAGGTAAGGTTTAACTGATATTTGCTTACGACACCCATGTGGTGGCAAACCTACATACTCACCCCCATGCGATTTTTATAGGGAAAATTAAAAACTGGCGAATATTGATAGAAATTGATATTTTACCTTAACTAACAATTACATTTCCTTACAACTAACATTTTCTAATGACATCCCATGGCAGCAAACCTACTTACTCATTCCCATATGGGGAAAATACAAAATCTCAAATTTATTTGGAAATTCACTGAGTTCGCAGGTCTGCTGCGACGGGGATATTTAAATGTAGCTGTAGCTGTAGCTAGCTACTTTTCTGAAAATGTAGCTGTAGCTGTAGCTAAGCTACTTTTAAGAAAAAGTAGCTGTAGCTGTAGATAGCTACTTTAAAAGTAGCTTCGCCAATACTGGCCTAACCTATGATGTTCTTTAGATAATTAAATAAATTTTTTGTACATAGGTGATGGATTCGGATTACTTTTCACTGACTGAAAGTGGGTTGACAGCATCCCAGAGAGCACCCATCAGTTCTGTAAGTATAACCTATTTCAGTAAAACAAAGTAAAATTGTAAATTACACACTTCTCAGATGTATGTGAGGCCTACAATTATATATTGACCCAAGGGCATATAACAAATTTCCTTAAATGGGTTACAATTGCAATTTTACCGTTCGGGCCCACTCCCCTATATAGCCCATTGAAAGATGATATTAAATTTTATGATCAGCACAGTTTAACCATAGGATAGCCCAGAGACCATATAATGAATGTGTGTTTGCTGGGTGCCTCGTAAATTTCTTCCATTTTTCAGATGTTTTTTTTTTCAAGATAATTTTTTTAACGCTTCCCGGGCTATTGACGGATATATCCGTCGAACCTCAATTCAGGACCGGGCTGAAAATGGATGTATCCGTCTTAATAATTTTCTTTTCCGGGATAAAGACGAATATATCCGTCTATAAGTACAAAAAACATATGTTGTATTTATTACGATAATAAACATTATAATAACTTACAGCCATCTAACTTATATATTAATAGGCAAGTGAGTTTTGTAACGGTATCAAAATTTATAATAAAATATTTAATTTAAAATAACAAAAGCGTACAAAATAACGAACGGAAAATGGCAGATTAAAATAAATAAACAATTAAATAAATAAACAATTAAATGAGTATATCTATAGTCAACGTCAAGCTGAAGAAACTTATTGGCCACTTAAAAAAAATCCGACATGGGCGGGAAATGATCCGACGTCACACTAGTGACGGGAGAAATGGAAAGATGGCTGAAAAAGTAGTTCGTTATAAATAATTCAAGGAAAATTATTTAAATGATTATTTAGACAAAGATTAATTTCTCAAGATAAAATAAATAAATAATAATTATATTTAAACAAATACATAAACTAAATTTCTTATACAGATACAAAAATAATTAATTTGAGAGTACGCCTGCCAAATTTTCCTACGCGATACCTTGTGGAGAAAGAGCTCGCTTCTCGTTCTTGTTCTCGATGCATGGTTTCGGATAATGCCGGTGGTATAAGTAGTTTTCTGTGGCGATTATTAAAAGTTAATTCAGTTTTAGTTCGTGGAACTTTTCAAATAGATAGTGAAAGTTAATCATCGGTGGTTTAATTTGGTGACTCCTAGAACCTCAACGCTGTCCCACCAAATTACCCGCTAACGACCCTGAGAAAAGAGGACAATATTTAAAGTAGCCTACAGTCGATTTATCAGTTTAATTTAAATTAAAACGAAATGGAAAGGAGAACGTTACAAATTGGCGCCGCGAACGTGGGACAGCTAGGGGTAGAATAGGCCTAAAATGTAACAAAACGTGCAAGTTAGACTCTGATTTAGAAAGTGAAGTGACAATGGATATAACAATACCTGAATGTTTGACACAAGAGGACGTTTTCAATATAATTGGAGTAAATCAGAATTCAGACCAAGGCCTAGGCCTACAAATAAGGAACATTAACGATCATCTAGACCTATCCTTGGCGACTTCAGGAACTGAAGAACTACGGAATAAAGAGCAAGGACATCAAATGAACAATAACGATCAACTAGACCTATCCTTGGCGACTTCGGAAACTGAAGAACTACGGAATAAAGAGCAAGGACATCAAATGAACAATAACGATCAACTAGACCTATCCTTGGCGACTTTGGAAACTGAAGAACTACGGAATAAAGAGCAAGGACATCAAATGAACAATAACAATCAGCTAGACCTATCCATGGCGACGTCGGAAACTGAAGGACCACAGCATCCGGAGCAAGGACATCAAATGGACAGCGGTGAACAGCGCGACACATCCCTGAAGACTTCGGAGTCGGACAAACTAGTGAACTTGGATCCTGCAGAGGACATTAACTCTAGGACTGACATAAGAGTAAGTAGAGAGGATGATATCATGAACATATTGTTAGAATTAAGTAAGGGTATGAAATGTATTGATAGTAAAGTTAGTAAGTTGAGTGATGAAGTAGCTAATGTGAAAACAGAAGTTAGGGAATTTAAGGAAAATATAAGTAGTAGTAATGCTAGATTGGAGGCTAGAATGGAAAAATTAGAGAAATGTTTAGATAGTAAAGTAAGTAGGGAAGAGTTTAATCAGGAAACTAAGAAAATTAGTCTTGATCTACAAGCTGAATTAAATGAACAAACCCAACAGATGAAAACAAATGTTGATGAGGAAATTAAATCCTGTAAAAGTATCGTTTCCAAATTGTCTTGTGAAATTAATGATCAAATGTCTGAAAGCAACAATAAAATGGATAGGGAAATTAGTGTAGTTAAAAACGAATGTATTAAACGTAGGGACGAAACAGTTAAAGAACTACTAAATTTTAAGAGTGATGTTTTAGCTAGATTCGATTTGCATAACAGTGAACTGATTGCATATCAGGATAAAACTAACAGTAGAGTAACAGAACTAGCAAGTAAAATCAGTACACATGAAAATAAAGTTCTTGATGACCTGAGAAATATGGCAGAGCAAATTAAAGAATCTAACCTAACTTTTGACAGAAATGTAAATGATAGATGCAATCAGATTACTAATAGGCTGATTAGTGAAGTTCAAAATATTAATGTTAAGTTGAAGGAAAACCAGGTAGGGTTGAATGTAAATTCAGAGAGTAAAGTAGCAGGCCTTCCCTTAAACATAGTATCCGATTCTAGAGCCGAACTATATTTAATAGACTTTGAACCAACAAAGGGAAATCACCCTATGTATTTTTTGAAATTTGCATCAAAATACGTAGAGCTAAGTAATGACCCATGGCATATTAAAGTTTTGCAAATTTTGAAACACACCAGGGGTGAAGCTAACGATTGGATGAGACAAAGTTTAATTAAGTGGGACAATTTTGAACAATTTGAAGTTTCCTTTAAGAAAAAGTATTGGGGGGTTTTCGCACAGAAAGAATTTGAAAATAAATTAATGGGCAAGGGTAATTTCAATCCCAACAAAGATGATTTAGTTGATTATGTAAAGGACTACTATATCAAATCAACATATCTAGATGCTAAAATAGACATGAACACCTTTCTTAAATTCATTGTAAGACATTTACCTAAACATTTAGGGAGCGCCCTTGTTGTCCATGGAAATATAACCGATCTAGATGATCTTGAAAGAGTACTAACAGATCTAAATGACATGAATAATCATGAAACTAAGAATTTACATACTGATTTTAATAGCAGTGCTAACAAAACAAAACTAGAATATGGTAGGGAAAATCATCAAAACTCTTTTTACAATAGGGATGATAGGCCTAGACAAGAATTTGAAAATGGAAGGGGTAGACCCTATAATAGATCATATCAAAATGACAGTACCGGTAACCGAAACAGATCAAATGATACACCATCAGCCAGGGTGAATAATGTAACCTATAGTTATGATAGTGATGGATTTAGAGGTCGAGGTAGAGGGAATAGACCAAGTCCTAGGGGAAATTATCACAACAACAATCATAGAGATAGAGAAAATGATAGCTGAGATAATGTACCGGACACGACCAATAGTGTAGAATCTTCAATTTTTGGGGCAGATATTAATAATTTTCAGTTATTAGGAGATAGTCAAATGTGTAGATTAGCAGAAAATTTTTTAAATAAAGAAAGAGAAATCGTGTCCGGAAATAATAAAAGTTCTATTGGATTTTGTAGAGGGGGACAGACAATAAACCAACTAAGGGATAACATAATATTAAATAAAGACAAGTTACACAGTAAAGTTGTAATAATGATAGGGTGCAATGACCTTTTGAGAAAATACAGAGTAGGAGACATGATAAATAATATGAAACAACTAATGGAAATATTAAATGAGGAGGATAGGCTAATAATTATTTGCACTTTGCCCCCGATACCTCAAATGTCACTTAGAGATTCATGGCATTTTAGTAAGTTAAATAAGTTTAATAAATTTTTAAGGAGTCTTGACAATAACAATAATGTTAGAGTAATGGGCATTGAGGAAGAGTTTATTGATGCATTTCATGAAAGTAATTGTAATATAAAGTTATATGAACCTACTATATATTTTAATAAGCGAAGTAGAGTGGATTTAATTCATTTGAATAAAGATGGACTTAGATTGTTGTATGAAAAGTGTAGGAAATTTACAGAAAAGTTCATAAGTGAGGTAGGCCCTAATGTAATGAAAAGCAACCAGAGTAAAGTAAAGTTTGGAGAGAATTTTAATGAAGAATTGTATAATGAGGACAATTTTAATGATAAACTCATGAAATCAACAAATGAAAAACTACCAGAAATTGAATTAAATATAAATGGTAGGATGCATAAATGTATTGTAGATAGTGGTTCACAAGCTACCATAATAACGGAACAAATATATAATGAGATAAAAGACTATTCTAAAGAACAAATACCAGAATTACCAGTTAGTAATCTGTCTATAATAGGAGTAACAGGTGTAAGATCTAAGAAAGTAGAAAAACAAGTACAATTGAATCTTGAGGTACAACAATGTATATTTCCAACTACATTTTTAGTAATTAAAGGTATAAATACTGACATAATTCTAGGTTGTGATTTTTTAAAGCAATATGAAGCAATAATTGATTTTGAAGCAAAGCGAATGTCATTAAAGTATGATAGGATTAGTGAAAGATTAAATATTCAGTTTTTGACAGAAACCGAACATCAAGTAGGTTCGATTAACCTAATTAAAATTCATAAGGTAAATTTTTATGACAATCCAAATGAATGTGAGAATGCCATAAGTAATTTAAAGGGGTTTTATGAAAGCAACGGTAAAGTAAATAACTCAGAAGCTCAGATACAGAATATTGAGGAACAAATAAACACCAAAATAAATGAAATTAAAACTTTAAACCATGCATTAAGTAATGATGACCTTAAAAAGTTAGAAAGTATATTATTAAAGCATAAGAATATTTTTTCTGAAACTCCAGGTTGTATAAAAGGCTATTCAGCCAAATTGAATATGAAAGAAACAAAACCCTATATTGGTAAACCTTATCCTGTACCATTTAGTAAGAGAAAAGAAGTAGAGACTGAGCTAGAAAAAATGAAGTGTGCAGATATTATTGAAGAATCAAGTAGCCCTTACTCTAATCCATTAGTTTGTGTAGTGAAAAAAGATCTATCAATCCGATTGTGTCTTGATAGTAGAAAATTAAATACCTATTTGATAAATGATTGTCAAAGTACAGAAAAAACTGAGGATATATTTCAGAAGTTTATGGGAGTTAAATATTTTACTGCATTAGACTTGACACAAGGGTTTTTCCAAATTATGCTTGATGTAGATTCTAGAAAGTATGTTGCTTTTACGTTTGGTGGAAAAAATTATCAATTTAAACGTTTACCGTTTGGTTTATGTGTCAGTACGGCTTTATTTACTAAAGCAATGGATAAAATATTTACTCAGGGATTTTCAGAGTTTGTAACCTATTATGTAGATGACATTCTAATAACTTCAAAAACATTAGAGGAACATTTAAGTCACATAGATAAAGTCCTGAATAGGCTAGCAGAATTTGGTGTAACTATTAAACTGAGAAAGTCAGAGTTTTTTAAGAAAGAAATTAAATTTTTGGGTCATATAATTAGTGATGAAGGAATAGCGATGGATCCAGAGAAAGTAGAAAAAATTACGAACTATAGAGAACCTAAGAATTTAAAAGAGTTACAGGCTTTTTTAGGCCTATGCAATTACTATAGAAAATTTCAACAAAATCATAGTGACCTATCAAGTAAGTTTAGCAATATTATGAGTTCAAAAAATAAATGGGTTTGGGGAGACGAACAAAGAAACACTTTTCAAGAAATAAAAAATAAATTTTTGGAATCAGTAATGTTAAAACATCCTAATTTTAATCGACCATTCTTTATAAGCACAGATGCATCTGATATTAGTGTTTCAGCCATATTGTATCAAATAGATGAAGAAGGCAATGAGGGAGTAGTCTCATTTGCAAGTAGAACACTTTTAAGCTCAGAACAATCTTATACAGTAACTGAAAAGGAATTACTAGCAGTAGTATTTGCCTGTAAAAAATTTAGGTCATTTATCATAGGGCACAAAGAAATAATAATAAGATCGGATCATAGGGCATTATCTTTTTTGAAGACATGTAAACTAACCCATGGAAGGTTATTAAGATGGAGTTTGATACTACAGGAGTACAACCTAACAATTGAATATGTAAAGGGCAAGGAGAATGTACCAGCAGATGTGCTGTCACGAGTGACAGAAAATAACTATGAAAGTCCTGTAGAAAAATATACTATTAAAGTACTTAGTTCAAAAAATAATTATGGTTTTGTTGAGTCAGAAGGTAATCTTATTTTTAGAAATATGGCGGATAGTCAACAGTTAGATGAACATTGTAGGGAAATAATGAACAGAATAAATGACCCATCGGAAGAAAATAAGAAAATTAGGGACCTCTATAGAATTCATAATGATGTATTATTTAAGAGGAAGTCCGTAGATGAGGAAAAATATCGTATTTGCATTCCAGAACAAATAGTTAAACGATTAGTGGAATTCACTCACCTTAAATTTGGCCATATGGGGGGTGGAAAGATATTTTTAATTCTTAAAGAATACTGTGTTTTCAGAAATATGGAGAAATCCATAAAAAATCTACTTAAAAAATGTATTTTATGTCAAAAGACCAAACATGCAAATATTAAACAAATAGGGCAATTAACACCTATTGTACCAACTAAAGTAGGAGAGTTAGTGGCTGTAGATTTGATAGGGGAGTTACCAACTGGTAGAGGAGGAGTGAAGTATATTTTTGTTGTAATTGATGTTTTTTCTAAATTTGTTAAACTGTATCCAATAAAAAATGCAAACAGTAAAATATTGTTAACAAAAATAACAGATGATTTTTTGAAGTTTGTAAATCCGATTGAAAATATCTTAAGTGATCATGGAACACAGTTTACTAGTAATAAATGGTATGACACCCTTGGACATTACCAAATAAGACCCATACATTCATCAGTTTATCACCCTGCCAGTAATCCAACAGAGAGGGTAAATAAAGAGGTTAATCGTATGATTAGAACTTATTGTTATGATAAGCATACGAAGTGGCCAAATACATTAGACTTTATTGAAAATTGTCTTAACAATGCTGTTCATGGAACTACAGAACAAATTCCTTACGAAGTAGTTTTTGGTAAAAGAAACAATGGTTTTATTAACTCAATTATTAAATTTCCAAATGAAAATAAATTTGACCATAGAAAAACAATAGAAATAGTAAAAAGAAACTTACAAAGTAAAGCCGAAAAAAGAAAAGAACAATATGACAAAAGAATTAAACCTGTATCTTACCAAATTGGTGAAAAAGTTTTGGTAAAGACTCATTATCTATCAAATAAAACATTAGGGAAAATAAAGAAATTTTTTCTTTTATTTGAAGGACCTTATGTTATAGTAGATATTAAAATGAATAATGCATATGTATTAAAGGATCCTAACAATGGCAATTTAATTGGTACATATAATGTAACTCAACTTAAAAAATTTCTTGAATAAGGTTTAGTAGTTGAGAAAGTCTAAGTCGTTTTAAATAGGTCTCTTTATTTGAGGGTACATTCCTTACCTTAATACAAGACCATATATCAAGAAGTTGTAGAACAATTTTGTTATTCATTATATTTAAGAAAATGTTAGAATCAATATGAATTTTGTGTTTTCTTTATTTGTAGTGTAATTGTACGTAATTTGAATTTCATGTTGTCTTTATTTGTAGTGTGATTGTATGTTTGCTAAGGATGTTTAGCTTACTTTAGTAATAAAATTGTATAAAAGGAAAGGAAATTAATTGTAAAGCCACTGATGATTAATAAAAAATAAAATAAAATAAAATAATAATAATAAAATTAATTTTAATTATAAATTTTGATAAAACGCATATACACAAAAGGTGGTAATTCACTGCTTCATAACAGAAGTTATAAATCATTGAATTAGGGGGGTTTCTGTAACGGTATCAAAATTTATAATAAAATATTTAATTTAAAATAACAAAAGCGTACAAAATAACGAACGGAAAATGGCAGATTAAAATAAATAAACAATTAAATAAATAAACAATTAAATGAGTATATCTATAGTCAACGTCAAGCTGAAGAAACTTATTGGCCACTTAAAAAAAATCCGACATGGGCGGGAAATGATCCGACGTCACACTAGTGACGGGAGAAATGGAAAGATGGCTGAAAAAGTAGTTCGTTATAAATAATTCAAGGAAAATTATTTAAATGATTATTTAGACAAAGATTAATTTCTCAAGATAAAATAAATAAATAATAATTATATTTAAACAAATACATAAACTAAATTTCTTATACAGATACAAAAATAATTAATTTGAGAGTACGCCTGCCAAATTTTCCTACGCGATACCTTGTGGAGAAAGAGCTCGCTTCTCGTTCTTGTTCTCGATGCATGGTTTCGGATAATGCCGGTGGTATAAGTAGTTTTCTGTGGCGATTATTAAAAGTTAATTCAGTTTTAGTTCGTGGAACTTTTCAAATAGATAGTGAAAGTTAATCATCGGTGGTTTAATTTGGTGACTCCTAGAACCTCAACGCTGTCCCACCAAATTACCCGCTAACGACCCTGAGAAAAGAGGACAATATTTAAAGTAGCCTACAGTCGATTTATCAGTTTAATTTAAATTAAAACGAAATGGAAAGGAGAACGTTACAGTTTCTTTTCCTCCTTTTTTCTCAGCTTGTGCGCATCGTAGGAGAAATCCATGTATACCATTTGAAAGGTAGATAGAGACCTGTATATTTCCATTAGAAAGATGGGGTCAAGTAGATTAACAGAATCTCATTATAATTTACATCAGCCCAGAGGGCTACACCCTAAAGTCTTTGAAAGTTTCAATGTTAATCTTATGGGAGAAGGATAATTGATTGAGTTTTAGACAGCTGTTATATAATAACAAATGCTAGCAGATCAGGAAGAACATGTTTTAGTTATATAACATACTAATTGGCTCAAAATCAACATCTTTTTTGGTTGAATTTTGACCATTGGGCCACATCTCTAGTATTTTTAAAAGAGGGTGTTGGTATGTATAGGATTATATTTGGGATTGATGGACTCGGAAATCACTGGACTGTTTGCAATGAAACTAGTAGGATACATGGAAAATTTCAAGTAGAAGTTTTGTAAGCAATTAGTTTTTGTATAGCCCTCACTGCTTAGCCCCATGACCGTCATAAATGTGTAGATCCATGTCAGGGTCTTTTGGAGTTTTGGATGTGAGTTGTTTATGAACACAACATATGGCAAAAATGTTTCTTTGTAAATAATTTCATAAACAGCTGTTCTCATTTAAAGTATTGGGGAAGATTGCTAATAAAAAATTAGAGAATTGCGGCTAGTGAGCGCAGCGAATGAACTCATCTGAAGGGCAAACAAATTTTTTAGGTTGACATTGCAAAGCACGCAGGGTAGCAGCTAGTATATATATTTGTCAACAATCATATGTATTAATACATTTATAGAGAAATATAAACAAATGAAGGCTCTATAAGTGTTTTCAGGGTATCTACTGATACTGTAAATACTTTAATTTTATTTTATTTCCTTACTGAAAATTTTGGAATTTCAAAATAGATATTGAAATTTTCTATTTTATTAAAATCTGTTAATCTTTTTTGAAATACTGGTAGAATATTGATTTTTTTTTCATTTGATTTGTACATATCGATGTAAAAATATTCAACAGGTCATTTTTGCTGTTTATGTTTGCTAACCAAAATCAGAAAACTTGAAGTTCTGTCCAATTAGTTGATCATGAAATGTAAACAACATTTGTGTCAAGATGGAGCTTAGAAAATGTTTGATTTTGTACTCCAAATTTAAATTTCTTTCTTAAATTTTATAAACTTTTTTACTTTTAGGTATTAATCTATTTTTTGGTTATCTGTACTTTTATTATATATTTATTTATTTGTATATTTTTTATGAAATAATGCAAAATAAAGTGAGAGGAATGGATGGCTAAGGTAAATGCCCCAAATACCGACACCTTAAGGCTGAATTTCAGTTTATATTAGGAGAAAAATATTTAAAGGTTATGTAAAGCTTAAGTAGGCCTATTATGAACTAATTAATTTTGCCAATACATGTGACATATACAGTACATCAACCAACCTTATGAAGTTGACCAGGAAAAGACAAATATTTATTTGCCAACAAAATCTTACTTTGAAGAGAAATATGGAGTCAAAATAATTTATGTAATTGGTCTTCTGTTTGGTTCCAGGGGAACATTAAATAAAAATTACGTAAAATTTAGGCAAGATTTAAAAATTCAGAAGAAAATTGACAGTTTATTAATGATTAGTATTTTGAAGAATTCTGTTTTAATTTTAAAAAACCATTTATATAAACAAAATGTCCTGTAAATTTGAAATAAATCAATGGAACAGATGCCATGCATTTATGGCACATATAAAAATGTCCAACTATTAAAATATCCATGTCATGTATATTTACAAAATGTGTTCGTACAAGCACTTTGTCAAAGATGGCAAGCCATAAATGCGTGGCAAGTTAACAGTTCCTGTTGTTATAATATGTGATAGTTATCTCTTTAGAGATTCAAATGCATCAGTAGTACTTTTTTTAACAAAAGTATGCATAATTGGATTGCAATTTTGATATCAGCACTTTTTTAAGTCGATTATAATAGGCCTAATTAAAAATTGTAGCTTCAATGAAAATTAAATAATTACTGTTAATTTCAGAGAACGGCTGGTACAATTCACAAAATACAGATGAGGAACTTCATGTGCCATGACAATCTGGAAGTTAAATTGAATCCCCGTGTAAATTTTATAATCGGGAAGAATGGGAGTGGCAAGTCTGCAATTCAAACAGCAATTGCCATCGGGCTGGGGGGGAAAGCACTGGCTACCAACAGAGGTTCATCGATAAAAGGTTGGTTGAGTAGATATAGGATATATTGTGTGATATTATGTCCTGGAATGGCTTTTGTAAATAATTCTATTGTTTTTGTTCATGTTTATTATGATGTTGATTAAAGAGTAAAGCTGATGTCTAGAATATGCCTCACTGTTGTTTTTCTGAGTTGGTTTAGCTGAGTTTACATGTCTAATTAAGAGGAAAGCCAGAACCCTACTACAATATTGCTCAAGTTGAAGGAAGGGGAGGAATACTTTTTAAAATTTGTTGAAAGAGGAAAGCCAGAACCCTACCACAATAGTCCTCAAGTTGAAGGAAGGGAAGGAATACTTTTTAAAATTTGTTGATCCAAGGTTGCTGCCCTATGGTATTAATTTTTTGAACTTAATATTGAGAATGTAACATATGAATTTTACTAGCACAGTTTTATGAGCTGGTTTGATTTTTTTGTCTTTTGTTTTTACTTAAAAAAAAAAATTTATTTTCAAAAAAATTGCGTAATATTTGGTTGTTTTCCTTTGTTTGTAAAGTAGAAAGCAAAAACTATTTTTGTTTTTGACTGTGGTACAGTATTAATATTTTCAAATCACCTTTAATTCTTAACAATTTGTTGCAAATTCCATGTCTCTGATATTTTTAAAATTTGGGTTTTTCCAAGTTATGCAAGTTTGAACTTTGGTAAAAAAGGGCAATTTTGAGAAAAAAAAACCCTTTAATTTTTAAATGGGCTACATATAGAATCTATATTTTTCATATTCAAGCAATACATGGTATCAGTTTAAGGCTCATTATTCTCTCTTTAGAAAGAACACTAGTAGTTTCTTTATTTTCCACTAGAATTCATGCAAAATTTATTTTAATTGCAACAAGTCATAATCAAATCATCTTTATTGTCATTTCACTTGTACAAGTATCGACATTGTCATAGTTTTAGCCATAACATATAGGCCAGGTCAACATTCAATATATCACAGAAAATTAATTAAAACTAGATAAAAATAGGCCTACTAAAGTACACTTTATATAAAACTTCTGTAAAAATCTAAATGGCCTAATTAGGAAAAAAAAAAACATGTTCAAGTAAAAGAAATTCTTCTATTTTATAAAATGGATTTTCCAGCAGCCAACTGTACATTTTATTTTTGAACATTTTCACAGTGTACTTATCAAGTAAGTTTAACCTTATTGTACACTTTCAAAGATATGACAAGATGACTATTAACTGACAGAATTTTTAAGCACATAGGAAACCAAATAAAAAATGTATAAATTTACCACAGTCTGAATCTTTAGTGTCATAAAAAGAGGTCTAGCATGGTCAAAATAACCAGCTTTACTAATTGCTCAAACTACCTTTTTTTGAAGAATCAGAATGTCTTCTATTCTACTGCTATTACCCCAAAGAACAAGTCCATACCTAATTATGGACTGAAAATAGGAAAAATATGCTCCTCTGATGTAGTTTGATGGCACAAAGGATACCAAACGCCTCAACAGAAAAATTACTCCTGATAATCTAGTTGATATAAAATCTATATGAGGACCCCATGTAATGTTACAATCAACATACACACCCAGAAACTTTACAGTATTTAAGAAAACTGTATGACCTAACGCTAAACAAGATTTGAGTTTTTGTTTCATTTAAAAGAAAACCATTGCTGCAGAACCAAGATGAAGCCTTTTTCAATGTATTTTGAGCTATGGTCTGAAGTTGCTGAATATCATTACAAGAACCAAAAAAGGTGCTATCATCGGCATAAAGTAAAGTTAAGCTTTTCACTGAATCCGGAAGATCATTAATACTGATTAAGAAAAGCAAGGGACCAATTAAAAGTGTCAGGTGTAATTGAGCTGCTATGTGACTGAACTGGCTTTTGAAAATTTTTTCTGATATTATCCCATGCAGCCTTGCTCTTATTACTACTATTTTCTATGTATCTTAAGCCGCGTCCGCACTGGCCGAACATGTTCGACGAACAAAGTTCTTCCGAACTTTTGTTTGTTTGTTGCTAACCTTTTCAAATGTAAATCATGTGGCAGGTAATTGTTCATTAAGAATGTTTGTTGATTTTTTGTGTTCGCCGAACAAGTTCGCCACGAATGTTCGGCCAGTGCGGAAGTGGCTTTACATTACTAGACATCTTTGCTTGATTTACCATATCTCTATATTGTTTTTTAACACTAATAAAACTTCTATAAGTATTTCCTGCATTAAAATTTTGTTTCACTAATTTTTGTAAAAATAAAAGCCTATTTTTCATTTCACACAGAATACATAAGTGCACTTTGGAAAAAGATATCTCTTTTCGGTCGTGTGTTTTAAAATTGGTAAGACGAAATGGGTCTAATGCTTCAATAATTCACCTGATAGAATTAAAAGTAACAGTGATCGGATCGTTGAGGCTGATGGTTAGAGTCATCTTCATCCCTGAGCCAGTAGCCCATTGTTGCACAGTCGGCAATGTTAATCATTACGGCTTTTAATGCAAAACATGGTATTTGATTCTCCTGTTTCGGACACCGTTTTTCAACCGATTTTCTTTAAACTTGGTAAGTGTTTAGTTGAATAGTTATATTAGGTCTAAATACCTCAAAATTTTGAAAATTTTACTAAATTTTGAAATATTACTAAGGAAAGTTGAGTTACTTATTTCGTCACAGAGAGTAATATTTGTTAATTTTTCAAAATTTTGAGGTATGAGAGACTTAATATAACTAATCAACTAAACACTTACCAAGTTTAAAGAAAATCGGTTGAAAAACGGCGTCCGAAACAGGGGAATCAAATACCATGTTTTGCATTAAAAGCCGTATGGTTAAAATTGCCGACTGCACAATAATGGGCTACTGGCTCAGGGGTGAAGATGACTCTTAAGTCCAGGTTCCAAGAGAGAAATGGAGAACAACTGTGCTGTGATTGCTAGAAAAGATTGAGACTGTTGGGCCAATTCTTGGGGAAGAACAGAGAAACACCTCTGACCCCTTTTGGCTGAGTGATAAAAGATCTGATTGTAGAGCAGCCAATAGAAAACATTCTTCCCTTAATAGAAATTTATTGTGGTACCGTCTTTTACTCTGAGAGTTCAGAAAAAAGTTTTCAAGTTATGCGAGGTGAATTTGTGTGTTTCAGAAAAGGGCCCTCTTGTCGGCCCCATGTTGAGGTCCCTTTTTCTAATCTTCTTAATGAATTATTTTGATGATTTCATCTGATTGAAGCTGTTTTACTGTTGAACAGTCTTGCAGAGGAAATAATGGAGTAGGCCGATCTGAATATGCAAACAACCAGAATCAGTTTTTACCTAAATTACTTTACAAAAAGTTTTATTTTGATGAAATAAGGTCAATTTTTTTCTTTCTGCCTCATTTTTGTGGCTATCGAACTGTTATATAAAAGAACTTGTATCGACAACGTATCTAAAGAACCATTATCACTAGTGTTACATAGTAGACTACCTGGATGCCGAACATTTACTCAATAAACTTAAACAAGTCTTCGTAGTGATATCAGTCGTAGTTACAGTCAGTGCACTGAAATGCCAAGTGCAAAAGTGCTTGTTTCTATACAAGACGAGTTTGTTTGCTGCGCTCACTCTCCTTTTAGACTGTTTTAACCCTCCAACTGGTCATCATAATTTCCTTTACTGTTAAGGTATTTTTTGACCGCCGCACAAACATTTAGTAAAATCAACATAAAACATATAAATTGCTATATAAAACATACAAATTATATATATATATTTTTTCAGAAAAAATAGGCTATTCAAAAATAATATTTTTTTAGTGTACTTACTAAAATATATAATGTTAATCATCCTATTTGGTTACAATAAAGGTATTGTTTTCATTATTTTTACTAGGCCTATTTATAATAAATAAAAATAATTATTTATTAGGCCTAGGCCTAACTCACAACTTTCATGTTCCCTGACAACTTCACTTTGTACTTAGGTCACATTCCCCTGAATCTTCATTTAGAAGGCCCTAATAGCACTATAATTACTCAATTCACTCATTATTACATTGCAAACTAACTATAATTCACCAAAATATGCATTTCAAAGCATTCAAGTAAAAAACATTACCACAAAACAGCGCCGTCTCTACGATACCCGTAAACAAAAACAAACATCAGAAATTCAGTCTTACTAACATACTGATATTTCAACAAATACAGCTGAACATACAATGACTAGATTGTGCATTGTTGCCTCTTTAATTCTATATATATATATATATATATATATATATATATATATATATATATAAAACATTGATATTGGCCATAAAATAACTGAGTAAACTGCATTTTACTGAACCCTTGCAAATAGATCGCGTTCACGATCTTACCAGGACACGCGTGAGACGTAATTGCGTCGCGATCGCGATCTTTACCAGTTGGAAGGTTAATGTAGACCTAAGGATGTTGCACTCTGCTATGTATTTTTTGATCTGAAACACATGTTGAATCTGTAAGACGTGGATTCTACTTCTATCGTTTACAGCTGATTTCATCATTCTTATTTTTTTGTTTTTAAATTCAATAGTAATCCTACAAATTGCTTAGTTGTTTTATCCTTTTACTTTACTTTTTTTTATGAAAACGTGGGTGAAATGGCGCCAATCAACAGAAACAATTTTCTATATCTTTGTATCACTCTATATCTAACCTCGTTGACTTGAACAGTTTGAGTCAGCTGTTTTTATTATTTGTTTGTTTTGATTTTTAACTCTATTTAACTCCCTTCAGGATTGGCTCATATTCAAGACTCAGGCTGTGTTTAGAGGATCAATTGGCTCAATTTTACCAGCTAAGCTATATTTTTTTGTCTATTTTCTTTATTGTACTGGTGTAAATGTTATAGCCTATTCTACCTACCCACCCACTCTTCAGCCAATATTACCTTAAACTTGATAATTTGTTTCAGCTTTGATAAAAAATGACAAAACTTCTTGTACTATATCAATTGTGATCAATAACCAAGGAGAGTCGGCGTACAAGCCAGATGTTTACGGAAATTACATCAAAGTGGAGCGTACGTTCTCCCAGACAGCGGGCAGCTACAAGATTAGAAGTTCAGACAGTAAGTTCATAAAACTTGCATTGTCTGTATTACAGGTAACTTTCCTGTATTACCTAAATTATATACTCCCTTAGGTGTAACTCACTGACTGACTCATCAGGGTATACGAATTGCAGTACAGTCCAGCGGCACTTTTGGGTAATGAGTCATGCCGCACACCATGTCGGTAATGTAGTACAATTACCGCTAATATTCCTGTAACTTGAGTGTACGTGAATTTTCATATTTCCACATAAATAGATGTAATTTGATATAAATAGATGTTTAATTAATGTTTTGGTTTTTGAATATGAAAATCACCCTGAAAAGCGGATGGAAGAAGCAGCCAGACACAGATAGGGCCGCTGTTGAGTGCTACTCTAAGCAGCATCCTGAGGTCCACGCTGTTGAGCGTTATTCTCTCATCTAGCAAGCTCATTAGCGAGCAGAGCTCATCAGAGCTGCCCAAATGATTGATTTTAATGAGGCTCCGATGGCGCATAAGTTCATTTTTGAGTTCATCGATAGATCTCTAAGAAATTTAATGAAATCTAATGTGCCATTTGGGAATAGGATCTTTCTCTGCTCAAGGGATTTCTGACAGATAGCGCCCGTTGTGGTTGGCACGTTTTCCATCAGACGTTGCCAGTGTTTCACTTCGGGAGTCGCATCTGTGGCGATAGTTCAAAATCTTTTCTTTGACTACATTGCATAGGACAAGTGGTTCCACTGTGTACTCCAAATTCTTTCTCGGGGTAGGCAATGGAACAATTGGTTCTATTTCTTTTGGTGAGGGCAGGGATTGCTAAAGTCTAATTCCTCTGTCTAGTATTAGCTATTACACATCCTTGCCTGATCTGATTGATTTTTTCCCCAGAAGATCTTAGACCCAGATCTATGCGCTAATAGGGCCATTCTCTCGACTCTGATTGTGAACGTCAAAAAGATTAATAACACCATCTTAAACTCCTTGGATGGACACATTTATGAGCTGAAAAGCGCTGACACTGTTGACATAGAAAGTGATGATGGCTTGAATGTCAATGTTCAACTTATGAATCAGGCTATAGGGAAAGGCGTCCCTGACCATGTACTCCGTCTGAAAGTTGGTTCCGTGTGCCTCGTAATACGGAACCTTAACATCACCAAAGGACTTGTTAACAACACTAAAGTTATTGTGACTGCGATCACGAACCGTTTGACCACAGTCCAACTTCCTGGACAAAGGGAACCTATTTGTATCCCTAGAATACAATTTACGTTTCCCTTTGTCAAGGGCTCGCCGTTAAGAGTTTGCTGACGTCAATTTAGATTTGATGTTGGCCTATTGTATAACCTGACACAAGAGCCAAGGTCAAACTATAGAGTAAGTTCGTGTTGATCTTCAGACTGATTGCTTTACACATGGTCAGTTATACATCTTACTCAATAGATATCGACATCCAGACAATATCGCTGTTCTGGATAGGGTTCGCGAAAGAGTCGCATAGGCTATGCAAAAAACATAGTATATGACGAACTTTTTTGTTGAAACCTTATTGAACTGAGCGGTAAGCTAGGGGGCTTGCTTTATCAAAATTCCCCATTGGATTGTGACGTTTTATGGCAGTACGATTAGGGGCCTACCCATAAAAAGTCCCCGATTATCTTTTTTTTTTTGTTTGTCATTACTTTCACATTTTTGTCTGTAGAGGCGAAGGGAACTGCTTCATCAACCTCCCCGATGTGATTTTAGTTTTTAGAATTTTAAATTTATAGCAGAGGCTAGGGTAAATGCTTATCAAACTGCCCGGTGTGTTTTTTATTATTGATTTGTAAATATGTAAATATGGTTCTTGCGTTTCTCGGCCTTCCCGTGGCGGAACTGGATTCGCCAGCTTGCAAGTGCTGGCTAACTAACAGAGAAACATTGTCACTATAACTACTAATATGAGCAATACTCATAACAACAAATGCAGTCGATAACTATTAGAATAAAAACTCCCCACACACAACCCCTTTCAAAACATATTAACCTAAACTATACCTTACAAATTTAATAATTGCAAATATTTTCATTTAGTAACACCTAAATTACAACCCATTTCATTGAAGACTGATAATTTTTTTCCACATCTATTCTTGAAAAAATAGAAATAGTAGTAAATACTACTATCATATTCCCGAAAATTTAAAACATCAGACTTTAAGGATAATACAAGGACAACTTTAAGGCTTCTTTCAGATCAGTGCGGTCCGGCGCCGCACCGGACCGGACGAAAATGTTTTGACTGTTGATCCTAATGGGAGCGTTCATACCAGTGCGGCAGCGGCCGGTCGAACCACACTGGACGTCCGGCGCCAGAGGGCCGCCGGAAAGCAAAAACGTACCTTCCGTCGCCGCACCGGACCGTACATTGTTTCGTACATTGGTTTTCATCGACGCGTACACATCAGTGCGTTCCGGCAGGGTTTTCGCCGGACGTAAATCGAATATTTTTCACTCTCTATCTCTTATAGAGTATAGTGGTGGACTAGTGTTGGTTCTACAGTTTTCTTGTTGAACTGTAGTTTTTAATAAGCACTGTGTACGACATGGAGGAATGAATTGACATCAAGCACTTGATAAGTTTGGTCAACTAGAGGCCAGTGTTGTGGGAGAAATCCTTAAAAGAACACCATAACCGTGTTTTTGTAACGGAAGCATGGGGAGATGTGTTTTTATTATAACACAACCCGGAAGCATTAATTGTTTTCATATATAGCATAGCCATTTTTTTTAAACCTGATTCTTCTAGGGAGAGATGGTGGCGGGGGTTCGTTTACCCTCGCTAATGTCCAATTGGCTGGAGCCCTTTGTTTTTTTTTTTTTTTTTTTTTATTTCACTGCTTTATACCAGCCGGTAATTTTACATCACAACTAATTGTGTATCAGTTTTACAATATTATTAGAGAAGTTGTTTTTTAATCAGTTTACTTTAGAACTGTTACTTTTAACAAGGCATAGGTTTGGCTTAAAAATATAACAGCTTACTAGGAGTTAATGAAAGACATTATAACTGATTTAAAACGTTATTTAAGGAAATCTGATACTCGAACAAGTTTGTCACGAGTTTTAATTTTTTGTTTACAGTTTAAATCACTCCCCCACTCAAATATTCTTAAGAAGAATCAGGTAAAAAAAAAAATACCTGTATCCTACAGCATTTATTTGTTAGTCGAAATCGAGCAATTTATTTTGATACATTACGAAAATTACATATAGTACCAAATCAAAGACATCCCACCAATCCAATATTGTAGGTAAGACATTTATTTTCATGCTTCGACAGTTTTGTTTAACGTAAAATGCTCAGAGACAATAGAGTTTTTGCAACATACGGTAAATATTACGGTAAAAGCTAAACGCTATTTTTAAGTTGGCAAATTTTCGTATATTACGTTACACAGGATATTTCAACTGTATTATTAGTGCTTAATGGTTACTATTGACCACTTTTCAACGAACTTTCGTAGCTTTGAGCATCAAAAGTACCTAAATCCACCATTAATTAAATAGCGTTTAGCGTTTACCGTATTCATTTACCGTGTGTGCAAAAACTCTGGAATGGTTGTGAATTTTTTCATGTTATTCTTAGGTATTGAAAACAAAAACTAACTTTCTACCGTTACCATCTTCTAAACCGTTAGGAATATCAAATTTATAAATTTTTCTAAAAATTAAAATATAAAAAGAATATAAAAATGGGGATTTGTATTTAAAATTTGAATAATATTGGCCTGGAAATCGCCGGATTCGGCCGCTTTGATATGAAAGGGCCTTCCGGTCACCGCCGCACGTCCGGTCCAGTGCGGCGCCGGACCGCTATGATCTGAAAGAAGCCTAAGGATAATAGTAGAATATTTATATAATACATTATTATTTGACATATCTCAATTTTATTTTATAATGAGTAATATATTTATGAACAGCAGGGGTCTTTGGCGGGTTCTTTTGATTTTTTTTTCTCATTATTTTGTTTTCATCTTGCTTTGTGGAAATAAGAGATCTTTGTTGGTTTCCATCCCGTTTTTTTCGTTTTAATTGTTTTTTTCGGATTATTTTCTTGTTTGTCCTTTGTATCTTCCTCAATAACATTAATTATGTACTTTGAGCATTGGCATTCAAGATTATAACTTCATTCGTTATATTTATTTCTATATGACAACTATAAATTTAGGTTTTTAAGAATTCGGGGGAAACCCCTAAAAGGGCATGGGGGCGAACCCCATACAGCCGAAAGCGAGTTGGTTAAATTTATAATAATATGTGTCATAAAATTGTAGAGCTAAAATAGCTTAAAGATTTGTATTACAAAACATAAGTAAATTGTATTACAAGTACAATTTTACAAGAATTATAAATTTAGGCTATTTGTTTCATAAAAAGCGATGGCTCAATTTACAGGCCCTATAAATGAAATAAATTGCTATTTTGGGGTCCGTTTCATAAATTATCTGTAATTCAAGTCTTTTATTACAGGGGTTGTGAAATGGTTATTAATTAATCCCTTCAATATCCGTTTCATAAAAATTATCCGAAAATCTTAAAATTTCCTGTAAACCTTTACCTGTAATACTTACAAGTAAATCATGTGATTTTTGTTTACTTTCATACACAGATTAATACAGTTGTCCACTCTTCATGCAACCAACTTCCATAAAATTCACTTTTAATATAGGCAAATACAAGTGATTTTACCATAGTAGAATAATTTTTATGAAACATATGTCACAGGAATTGTGGTTTTTATTCAATTTTACAAGTTAATATTACAGGGCTTGTATTACAGGACTTAAGTGAAACCCCAGTTCATGTGATTATTATTAGTGTAATAAGATTAGAATGTAATCTTAACTGTGTACAGTACACTCTCGTTCATCGGAACTAATGTGGCGGACGGCCAATTCGGATGTCAAAAAATTCCGATGGAGTCCGTCATGAGTCATCATTTCCGCCCGTACGGTGACCTATCGTGATTGTATTCACTTTTGTTTTTAAGATAACACAAGAGATTTTATGAAAATAAGGCACTCAAACTTTGAACATGGTAACAATGAACTTATAGGAATAAAAACAACGCAGGAAATAAAGATCCAAAATCGTTATTCTCATATTCCATATTCATATTCCACTCATATTCCAGCAGTCAACTGACTTCCACGTAACACACAGGTGCAGTCGCGACGTGAGACAGACTGAATGACAGTTTGGGAAGCGGTCGAAACGGATGTTCACTTCCTGCCCCCTTAATCTTTCTATTTTTGTGCCAATACTCCACGTAAATCACATCGATGGGTACAGATTATGGAAAACGCCTGATGACGTTTGATGCAAAATGTGATACTTCACTGTTGTGCGGATAGAACGAATGGAAATTGAAGGCGCTAAAACAGAAAAATTATTTATTTCATAAAAAAAAAATTATGATATCCAGATTTTCAGTTCCGATGAAGCGGAGTTCCGATGTCGCCGAGTCCGATGAACGAGAGTATACGGTAATAATTTTAAAAAGAATACTTTTTTTTAAAAAATCCTCTTTTTACAAACATTTTGATACTTTTGCTACATTTCTAAAAACACTGTCACACTCAATGGTGCATATTTTAAGGTGAGTATGACTGAAGGGCGAGTGCGATGAATCAGATGATCTTTAGCTTTGTTACCGACAAATAGCAGCAGCTGATTCTTTTTTTTTTTTTTTTTTAAAGAGGTTGGCGGACCTCTTTTTGCCTTACTTTGCCCCGTCCACATAGACTATTGATCTGTGCGTGGATCGTAGACAAAGTAAGGGGGTGAGCCGCTACAGTACAAGGTGAAAGGTACTGATAAAAGTCACTGGCAGAACGCGGATTCGAACCCACGACATCACTGCCATGGTCCCGAAGTCCGGCGCGCTAACCACTACGCCACCGACTCACCCATTTTTCAGGACCATTAATTAATAATACCTAATGACCAAAGACCAAATGTTTTTAATATTTTGTTAGTTAGGTGAGTGTTTTGGTCAACTTTCGAACCATCAAAAAGCATCTAACTTGTCTCTGATAGATAAAATATGTTTCTTAAAAATCAAATTGGAAAAATGGTTTGAAATTTTATTATTTCAGGGGAGGTAAACTGTAATAATGCTTAAATTAAATAAATTTATCATTTTTTAAAAATAAAAAAAACTCAAATTTTCCATAACAGACCAATTCTTTCTTTAGTATTCTTAAGTTGGAACTAAATTTGGAAATAACAAGTGAATATATTTATTTAATTTTTTCAGACACAGTTGTGTCAACTGAGAGGAAAGAGGTGGACAAAATTGTCAACCATTTTAATATCCAGCCTGAAAATCCTCTTTGCATCCTGCAGCAAGACATGGCACGGAACTTCCTAAACTCATCAGATCCAAAGAAGAAGTACACTTTTTATATGAAGGCTTCAAGGCTTGGGGATATTTCTAGGCTGTACAATGAAAGCACCTGCAGAGTACATACAATTAGAGAAATTCTGGATGCCAAGTTCCAGGTTAGTATTGCAATAATAGACTATCATTGCAGTAACAGCTGGGTAGGGAATCCAATCCCCGGATCCCGCCTGTTTTTGGTACCATTTTAATTCTGGGATTTCAATGTTCAATACCGTTATTTTCGGGATTGATTAATGATGTGTATATGAAGATTTTACCACAAAACAGCTACAAATACAATACAAAATGAGGTTTTTTTAATATTTTTTTTAAAGCTACATAAGAAAACCATATAAAAGGAAATAAATTCTATTACATACAGCTATTTGTGTTTGATCAGCAGTATCTATCTTACTAATTCCGTAAGGAATTTCTTGTGAGTAGCAAAAGTCTTTTATTTTATTATTTATAAACATATTTTGATGATTGAGGTGTCAGGGAGTAATTTTTTTCACCTTCAGTTAAGTAAGCTACCCCATTGGACTTAAACTTTTCCATTTATTTTAAATATAAGAAAAAATTTAGTAAGTTTACCTAACATATGACTCATTTCATGAATAACCTGTCTCCCTTCTGTCATTTTAATTTATTTAGTTTTTTTGTTTACTTATAAGTTTACTTTCAAATTCAAATACAACGATGACTGATGAAATGGGATAGTGTTTATTAATATGCAGTTTTTATTCAGAGTATTAGGGAGTGACAATTAGTTTATGTAATTACATGATTGTATTTTATTTTCAGATATGTTGGAACTTGGCCATTTCGTTAGTAATTTTAAATTTATGAACACCAGTATTTCCATGCATTTTTCTCTAAGCCATTGTACTTCTATCTATAGACTACAATTAAATGAATACTAGTATACGTGTTGCTCGAAATCGAGCAATTTATTTTTATACAATACAAATGTTACTTTTAGCTCTAAATCAATGGCATCCGACCAATCCAATATTGTGAATATCTTTAATCACCCAAATTACATGTATTTACAGCTGATTATTAACCGATGTTTAAAATGCTTTATTCAATCCCAATGTTATTTAAATGGGAAATTTTGAGATTTCAATGGTGGATAGCGCCTTTATTTTCAGTCTGATTCTCATCAGTTTTTGGCGGAAACAACTACAGACCAAGCCCTATCCAACGACACCAAAAACTTGAAAATCGGTTGAAAATTGTAGGAGGAGTTCTCAAGACAAAAAAACACTTAGCGTATTAAATAAGTATAGATTAAAACCTAGATAAAAAAATTAAATATGTTCCAGAGTGTAGAAGACGCATTTAGAGATGTTCTTCAAATGAGAGAAAATCTGAAAGTAATGGAGGAGGCCAGGCACAAGAGGGAGAAATGTGCACAACTTGAAAAAGAATTGTTGTGGGCTGAAGTAAGTATTCATGTCAGAATGATGTACAGTAGAACCCCCCCCGCTATTACGACCTCGGATGGTCTGACTCCTCGCTTGGTCCGAATGTGTCGTCGGGACGATAAGACTTCCGCTTGTCTGACCTCAGCAGGGTTTCTTTTTTGCTTAGCCCGACATTGGTATTGGTATTGAAAATTGTTTTTGTTTTCAGCTCTGGCAGGTATGGACGAGATTGGATTTAACTTCGAGACGAGGCGACATAGGATCTTTTAATTCTCATAAAATTTTGAGAACAGATTGGGAAGGGAATTCCTTTCTCATACATAACAGGAAATGTGTGTTCGGAATCAATCAATCAATCAAACATTCTTTATTCAAATAATGCACATAGTACATCGAATAGAGTCACTTAAATAAACTAAATTAAATTAATAAAGGGCCTAATACAGATCCCCATAAATGTATCCTGCATGAAAAGCTATACATAATTTTTTTTATAAATTGCAGGGAGAACAAATAAACTTAACAATTAGAAAAAATACAAATAAAACTAGATACAAAAATTATTAAAATATACAAACAAACTGCAATTCTTAATACAAATTAAAGTGATTCTTAACCCATTGGCTTCCTTGACATTAGACACCAGACAAGCCCCTTAATTTCCATAGAGATAAGACAAAAATAAATACTTTTATTAAAACTGTCACTGTAGCAACAATTGTTGCTCAATTTTCATGATTTTTTCACAGATTTTTTTAGAAATTATTAATCTTTAAGAAAATATTAATTTTGTCATGGTTTATACATAGTAAGTACTTTATATATATTACTATGTACACATAGTTCTATATAAAAAAAGATAATTTTTGAAAGTGCATTATATGTAGAGAACTAAAAAAAAATATTTCAGCCCAAAAACGATTATATATTAGTTGGTTATTTATTTTTTTACGTGAAAATAAAAAATTATTCCAATATATGTACATTTGACTTGGATATAAAATTTTTTCCAAAAGCATCCTTTTTTTGGCGTTTTACCTATATTTGTAGACGGATCATTCCTAGCTAGAAAATTCCTCAAAATTACACAGTTAAACAATTATACCTCCAAATTAAATTCTTATTGGAATAAAAATATGTAAAGAATGTTTAATTGGTTCACTTAACAAGTTTCCATACAACGAAAAAGTGCGGCAAAGTAAAAGAAAACTCCCACTATATAATTCATAACTTGTCGCCGCAGTTTTCATTATCATCAAAATCACCCTCAGATTCACTTTCAAACAATAGTAGTGAGATACGATCCTGAAAATTACTCATTTAGTTGAAATATCAACACACAAATACATCGATCACAAGTTTTAGGTTACGGCAAAACACCGATGTAAACATCAACGTAATGGCGCGCTGTGTAAACATCGCCAGCTGATCAGGTGATTTTATATGCAGTATTGTATTATGTCAACACGTAAATAAAAGATTAAAACTAGTTGATACACTATATATTATGTTTAATAAAGTGTATAATCACTTCTAGTCTTAACAAATCACGATAATAATGGAGCACCTATATTTTATTTACATCATTACGCAATCACGAGTATACTCGGGTTCGCACGTCCGGGCCACTCACGGCCGCCCCGAGTATACTCGGGCTTGTTAGCCAATGGGTTAATACATAAATACTATCCAGAGGAGGGATTGTTTGTTTCCCAAAATTCATCTATAGAATATAGAGACAATTGAATGAGGTAATTTTTTAATTGTTTTTTGAATTTTGTCATCTCACTTTCATTGAAAATGTCCTGAGGTAAATGAAATAAAAATTTTTTGCCCATGAAGCGAGTTTTCTTCTCATAAAATTTCAATCTATGAGACTAAATATTAATCTGATATTAATCTGATTATTAATCTGATAGATTAATAATCTGATATTAATCTGATAGATATTAATCTGATTTTGCATAGGGTATCTACCAGTTGGGAAAAGTAGGGAAAAGGTCGGGAATTTTGTGAGGTCGGGATAGGTTGTGAAAAAGTCAGGAATTTAGGTCTTTGTTCGGGAAAAATTTTAAGACAAAAAATAATTGAAAATTTTAATAACAACACAAATAAATCAGGATAAGTGGCATTAGGCCTACTTGTCAGAGCTACAGACGAGACGCACTATCTGTACAGGTTTATGTCGTTTTTGTTTATCGTGTATCATAAGTGCAACGCAAACGGCGAACTATCACATCCAAAATAACCAGTTTGCTGACGAATCCGTTGCGCAGTATTTGGTCCACGTTGCAGTTCGATTGTTCTGGCCATAACTACTTACATGGAGCACATCATAATGGAATTAATACCTTTTTTAAAGCTCAAACTGCAAGTTTTAACACTCCAAATAATGCTCACTGTTCACCCGTCTTAGTTGTTTGTTTGGTATAAATCTATGTAACTGCTTCATAGAACTAGTTCCACCTTGACCATATTCTGTGACAACACGTTGACCGCTAAGCAAGCATATTTGGAAGATTGGTAACCATGACAACCTTTTGTGCAAGCCTGTGATTGGAAGATGATCGGTTACCATGACGAAGAGATGGAAGAGGCAAGTCTGAAGAGTGTGCAGTACCTCTGCCATTTTGGTATTTTGTCCTTTAAGAAAAATGTTAAATTCAAAACATTACTGTGAGTTTGTTTTTCGTCAGAAAATTTCAAACTTGATGTCACTTTAAATGTTACCATAGTATCTTTCATTTGACATGATAGAAGATTAATTAAAAAAATTATCCACTCCAATAACGAATAAAATATAAATACATATTAACAGAATTTTTTTAACCATGATAAACCATTTTAGGAGGTTTATTAAAAATTTTATCCATGTTATCTAAACCACCATACCATTATGGTGAACACATACCTGTCAACCCTCATGCAAAATGCGTGAGTCTCACGCATTTGACCATCGACTCCCGCCAAGCGCCTGCAAACTCACGCATTGTGAGGGTGCTCAATGCAACTAATGCTATCCGTCTGTAATCACAAAAACTAAGCCTGACAGAGGAGCTCCTGGTAAAACTACGCGACTCTAAAATAAACAGCCTTCTCAATTGGTTATTTTGGAATGCTATTGATAATAAAAGGGCTTCTGCCATTAGTTTGTACTTTAATTGTAAAGATTGGCTTTAACCCTTTTAGTGCTACGCCCAATACCCACAGCCATAGTGAGAAATGCTAAGGCATTTTCATGAAAAACGCAAGTTATGATAAAAACTCTTATATCTCCTCTAATTTTTATGATATTTTGACCAAACTTCTTTCATTTTGTAGATGACTAACTGTTCTATTAGTACTGACTAATTATTTGTTGCAAATATGTTTTAAAAATTTGTGGTATTAGATGTAAAATAAAAAGTTTTTTTGAAAAAATCCAAACTTTTTAGTTTGACATGAAATTAGAAGTCTTGGAATATTTTAGTCATTCTTTGTATGTGTGTTACTAAAAAGAGCATATTGTACTGAACATTTTCATAAAAAAAAACACCCTCTTAGGAGTAAAAATAAAATATTTATGAAAAAAATAAGCGCAAACCGTATTTTGACAAAATTGAATTTATTACAAAAATTGTATGAAATTATCCCAGCATTAAATTTTTACCCAAAACATTTATACTAAGTTAGACAGCTACATAATTGAACAAAATAAAATGAAATAAATCATGCAGTAGTTGAAATTTGTTTACCTTTTATTATTCTTGTTGTTTTCTTGGAAACGGAATAAAGAAAAGTCTCTTGATGAATAAAATAAATAAGTTCATTCACTTCACTGTGGTTCATTTTATAAATGTTTTTCCTTTTACTTTTCAAATAAATTAGGCTTACAAACTACAATAAACAAAACAATAAATATTTACATAGGCTTATCTAGAGTTTTTTATTTTTTTCACTGTAGGCTACAAAAGGTTAGCATTTGTGCTTGTCGATACACTCAGGGTGTAGTCCTCTTTTGCACCGTACACAAATAAATGCTGATCTGTGTTTTATATTTGGAGTGCTACATTCCTTACACAGTCTCAGCTTGCGATCTGGTAGTTTTTCTACTCCAAAGTAATTTTGGAGTTGATTTGCCACATTAGGCTGAGCTGGTGGTGCCACATTTTGGGATTTTGTAACCATCCACTCCTTGCCAAGATCATGCACAAGGCGTTCCATAAATTGGAATCTAGTCATTGGCTTTCCATTTCCAATTAATTTGACATTTTCTTTGTAAAGAATGTAACAGTTCAAAACCATCCTTGACATAATACTAAAAACAACTTTTTTCCAAAGTTTTACTGTTCTACGCTCGTCGAGGTAAGCATACACCATCATGTCAGAAATGTCTATGCCTCCCATGTACTTGTTGTATTCTAGTATCACATCAGGTTTCATTATTACCTGTTCACCAGCCTGTCTCCTGACCCTTCGCCTTACCTCACTACTGGTGGCCTGAGAAGAAGTAGAGATCAATAAGACCTGCTTTTTCTGTGATTTTTTGTCTCTATGACCGCACAATAACAAAAACCCCTTCTTGAAAAATTTTGATACCCCACATCAAATTTTGGTTTTATTGCTTCAGGAAGTCCCTTTCTATTGGCTCTAATTGTTGCTGTGTAGTACGTGCCAAGCTCATATAATTTTGAGGCCAAAGGGACTGAAGCGAAGAAGTTGTCAGTAAACACATGAAATCCTTTATTTAGGTAATTACCTAGTGACAGCAATTTTTTTACTACTACATATCCTTGTCCAAATTCTTTTTGTTCTTCTTTTTCATTATTAGTTGTTGCAGTTTTTCCTTTGTACACATAAAAGCCCAAGACATAATTCACAACGGAGTCGCACAACATCCATACTTTTACACCCCATCGGTGATGTTGTTTTTTGGGAAGGTACTGTTGTAGAACGGTATGGGACTTGGTGCCAATAAGTGACTCGTCAATTGAGAGCTGCTCATGTGGTGTATAGTAGTGTCTAAAAAGCACATTGGCATGATCTACTATAGGTTGAAATTTAGCGCAGGGGTCAAATGGCCTTTGAGCAATGACATCATTGTTTACAATATGAAAAAATCTTAACAAAAGCTGAAATCTGTCTCTCGAAAACATTCCCCTGAACCATGGAGTTCCCAATACTGGACTAGTTGACCAGTAAGAAAAGATAGTCGGTTTCCTAATCAAGCCCATGTTTAGGATGCAAGCAATAAAGCCTATGATTTCAGGAATACATGTAGGAAGCCATTTCTTTGCTCTAGAATGGTCTTTGAATTCAGATCGCTCCAAACACTGATTTGCGTATCGATTAGTTTCTCTTACAATACTCTGAAATAACAATGATGTAAAGAACAAGTTAAAATATTTTATTGGAGGAGAATCTGCTGGTGGCATGTGTTTGGGTCCAGGAATCTCGTGGTATGTAACGGGACGAAGAGGAAAATCTACCTCGGGCCCAATCTCTTCCCATCCATCATCAGTTTCATTTATCTCATTTGCCCCAGGCCCCAGATCTAGAGGAAGCGTTGGACCTTGTTGAGCATCTAAGCCTACCACAGGAGGGGTAAGTTCTTCCACTGGGAGAGGTTCATCCACCATTTCTTCTTCAAGGTCAGTTAGGGGCACTACCATAGACCTAGACGTTTGGTTGTCAGGGTTTGCTGGAGGTGCACCATCGTTAATTTCTTCCTCAGGATCAGGTCTAGGCCTCACAGGACTTAAAAAAGACCAATCAGGCCTCTGGCTGCGATTTGGTTTGTAAAATGTACCTGGAGACACTGCAGATAATTTCGGTTTTTTTGGAGTTGATGAAACAAAATCAACATCATCACAATCATCATCATCATCATCATCGTCGTCGTCGTCGTCGTCGTCATCCTCATGCTCAGATGGAACATAGTCCTTGTCGCCAAAAGTGTTATCTGCCTCACTGAGAATTTCATCATCATCATCATCATCATCATCAGTGGTTGGAACGTCATCTACGTTTTCATCTATGAATGCGTCATCATCATGTTCGCTAATAAATGACATATCTATTGTGCCATTGTCACTCCCGCTGTTCATGTCATTTATTAGATCTCTAAGCCTATCATCATCACCAGCAAAGTTTTTGCGATCCATTTCAAAAAAATATTTTAGGCCTAACTAATACACTAACTATAACTAATACAAACAACAAGAGTTCATGCTCATGCACAAAGTCAATAGGAAATAGACACCATAAAGAAAGGAGGTTACAGAAATTATGAACTTAGGCCTAGGCCAAGTCTGTGAAGAGCAAAAATATGTAAGGTTAAAAAGAAAAAAGAAAGGTTAGACTAATAATAGAGCACAAGAGTTATTCTGGAAAACCTTACTTCACAACAAAACACTTTCTTTTATTTTCAAACACACCTCCGAAAACAATTTTTACTAACCGGAGGCGTCAAGTTATTACGCACTGACACTAGATTCAAGGCGCACTTATTAGGTCAGCTAAAATGGTAATCACAAAAATTGGCTCACTACATTTGTATGAAAATTACTCATTGTACTTCTGAGAACACAAATTTCACAAGTAAAATCATTTATAACTACCAAACAACTCATAAAATGATACGCAGAAGAGCTCAAATCACAACTTGTTTTGAAACTAGCAGACGGATAGCGAACGACGAAAACACAAGATCAAAATGTAAACAAATGACGTCTAGGGACAGTACGTGGGCGAAATAAGGTAGATTTTAGTAGATTGATTGTTTGGGATCGTTTTGGCACGTTTAGCGGCCAGTAAAGTAAAAATGGTATGAAGTAATATATGAAATACGCGGAGTCGCTGACAGCGACGCTCGCACTAAAGGCGCTAAATATGGCGTCGCTGTCAGCGACGCTGTAGCACTAAAAGGGTTAAACACGGTTACCAATTAGAGAGCTTCTGCTTGTTTTATTTAGCTGTCAACTAGATAGTATGCAACAGTGTATTATTTAGCTGGCTTGTTTATTTGTAAAATTTCATTTGCATCTTCTAATTTCTCCTAAAACTAATGTAAAATATGTTAGTTTGTTTACATGATGGATAATATGTTTTTGCACATTGTTTATAGTATTAGGTACTATTAATCATTACACTTTTGACAACACTTTTGACTGAAGACTGTATTTTTCCGCATCTCATGCATTTTCACACATTAACTCCCGCATCGGCATTTTGCCGGGTTGACAGGCCTGTGAACATATTCAAGTTTCATGCGAATCCCAAGCAAGATTATCGAGATAAAGCGTTTTAAATACATCATCTGTAATTAACAGTAATATTTCAAATTTAACATTGTTCTTATGGGACTAAAAATTCAAGATGGTGGAGGTACTGTAGACTCTTAGGTGTTACATGTTATTCTAATCCTCATTAAGTTACTAATTGAATGATACTAATAAGGTTATGCTTTGCGAAACTTACAACTCACTCTTTAGGTAAAAGAAAAATTTGAGTTTCTACCTCTGAATGTATTATTGTCTTTTTCTAACCGTTTTCTTCCAATGTTTTCAAAGATATTTCTAAAAATAAGACAGGAAATAGCCTATACGCTATATTAGTTTGTCGGTTATCTTTTTTTATTCGATAAAAACAAGTTAAATTGTACATTTCAGCTTCTAAAAATTCATTACCAGAAATGAGCAAGGTTTGATCACCAGGTACTCTGATGAATGCAGCGCATTGCGCTGCACGGGCCCTCTAGTGAAATATAATTTTATGTCATCATGTTAACAGCTGATGAAAAGTGTAAATATAACTACTATAAACTGAATAAAGTTTTGTCTATATCACAATAAAATATGTAGGAATATTTTTTAATTTTGCAATAATGGTATCATTTTGTTCCTTATTTGATCTAAATAGAAATATAAGTCTTGTTGAATAAGACACACTCTGGTCGCGTCACCGCGGAGGTCTGCACTCCCTCACTTATTGTCTCTCCTTCTCTTTCTCAATCCAGTGCTCTCTTGTCTCGCGCCGCTCAGGACTACATTCGACCTTGGACCAAGTATAACTGAACGGTGCAATAGATGGGCAAAAATCATGATATTTTAATAAACACCTATAATGACTGATAGCACGATTGAAAAGTGTGTAAAAGTATCGATATGTTTAAGACTTTACTGAAGACACAAAAATAGTGCGTTTTTGCTAAACTATTATCGGGCACAGGTTGTGAGGCTGATACTTTGGTCGGGAATTCCAGTCCTGGAAAAGTGGCCGGAAAAAGTTGGGAATTTCATTTTTTACTTTTGATAGACACCCTGTTGTAAATTTGTTAAATCCTGATTTATGACAGATAAATTGTACCTTGTTATAAATAACTTCTTTACGGTGTTCGCGGCTACACAATTTTTGCGAACCCATATTTAAATCCTGAAATTTAAAAATGTGATAAAAGTTTACATTCATGTGTAATAATGGCGCTAGTATTGTAGTAACAGGCTCCAAATATTTTTCAATGGTGAATAATGACGTCATTTCCATGGCAACATTTGTTGCCGTCAGCACTGTGGATATGACCTTACATGTGACATGTTGATGTTTTTTGTTACCATTGCTTTAAAAATAAACACAATTATACCGTGAAAAATTATTTCATATGTGTGACAATATTTGTTGCTGTTTGCACTCATAAACAGACAATGGAAGTAATATGCTAAAAAATAATAATTTAAATGATAATATGATAATAAAAGTCAGTTAGTGAAATCTAATTATAGTTTTATTATTGATAAAACCGAGAAAAATATATTTACACCATAAAGGCGCTCTGAAACACATCATACTGACTCATAGTTCAATAATCAGCCACCACCATACGGATCCGTTAAGACCATACCTATAAAACATATGGATCCACACCTATAAAACATGCAAAGAAAACATGGCCATACTTGAATTTGCAACGAAAGGTAAAAAGGTGGACATAAAAGAAGAGTTATACATATATGAAAGTTGCCAAACCAACAAAGACAATATTTTGAATGCAATTCAATTCCCAGCCAAAAATCCTATATTTGAAAAAATTTTTGATTTAAAGAAAGATAAAAGAACCATTTTACCACTAATGAATTAAAATCAAGAAAAGCTCAAAACATCTGGGATTTGTTATTAAAATATTAGTTTGCTATTTGGTTAGGTAGAATGAGCACTTGAAAATGACTTAAAAGTCGAAACATGTTGTGCAATAAAAATGAGATTCAAAGGGTACTCTTGTTTTATTTTAACATTTATTGTAACATATACAGTACACTCTCGTTCATCGGACTCGGCGACATCGGAACTCCGCTTCATCGGAACTAAAAATCTGGATATTATTAATTTTTTTTCTTACGAAATAAATAGTTTTTCCGTTTTAGCGCCTTCAATTTCCATTCGTTCTATCCGCACAACAGTGAAGTATCACATTTTGCATCAAACGTCATTAGGCGTTTTCCATAATCTGTACCCATCGATGTGATTTACGAGGCCGTGGAGTATTCGCACAAAAATAGAAAGAGGAAGGGGTAGGAAGTGAACATCCGGTTCGACCTCTTCCCAAACTGTCATTCAGTCTGTCTCGCGTCGCGACTGTACCTGTATTACGTGGAAGTCAGTTGACTGCTGAGTTGATGAGTATAATATGAATATGGAATATGAGAATAAAGAATTTGGATCTTTATTTCCTGCAATGTTTTTATTCCTATCTGTTGATTGTTACCATGTTCAAAGTTTGAGTGCCTTATTTTCATAAAACCTTTTGTATTATCTTAAAAACAAGAGTGAATACAATCACGATAGTTCACCGTACGGGCGGAAATGATGACTCACGACGGACTCCGCTTCATCGGAATTTTTTGACATCCGAACCGGCCGTCCGCCACATTAGTTCCGATGAACGAGAGTGTACTGTATATATATACACACATATATATATATATGAAATTGAACGAATGGCGTTTTTGGCTTCTGTGGACCTCAAAACGAAAAAGTATCATGGTTCCGGACCTAGGTTTCACCATGACTACCACTGTAATAGCGTATTCCCTATATCAAAATTTGCTAAAAATAAATAAAAATAAAAGAATGCAACTTTTAAGCATTGGTTTTGAAACAGCTGTCACCTGTGAAAAGGTATAGTTGGTGTAAACTTCAAAGCGTGATTACTATGCAGTGTTAGGGAAGCTACTTTATAAAAGTATCTAGCTACAGCTTTAACTACTTTTTTAAAAAAGTAGCTTAGCTAAAAATTTAGCTTTTTTCACCAACTGATCCTGGTTTTCTCCAAAAATGTATAGTCGCCTCATTTCCTCTCTTTCAAGTACAGGTAATTTTAGCTTTTTTTAATAGGCCCGCATACCTTTTTTGTGTAACAAGGTTGCGGTAGAGCAGTATATCTGTAGATATCTTATCACTGAGGTCAAACTTCATACGGCCGATGAGTTGCTTGGGTGAATAAACAGGACAGATAGGTGACGTCACTGTTGAGCAGCAGGATTTTTCTAACAATCCTGACAATCAAAAGCAGTGATTAACATTTTAACAAACTTTAAAATATTCATATGTGACACAACACTGTGACATATCAATGTGGCACATCACTACTTTGAAGTTCATACGCGCAAATATACTTCTGGAATTTTGCCAATTACCTCCTTCCATTTCTATTGCTCTCTACTTTAAACTGTTGACTAGATCTGAATAATATAACTGACTATAATCTAATAACTCAACAGTTGAAGATGAAGAGAAGAGTTTTGCATTTTTTGTAGTTTATGTAAGTTATAATGCACATTTAACCACCCAAGGCATGGTAAATATTTTCTTTATCTTTTGTTATGTAGATGCCTACACCTCAACACAAGGGTCCCACGAATATCTCAAGGGTTTATTTTAAATATGTTGAAACATAACCATTTTATATGTTAATTTATTGGATTATTACAGGTTAATGAATGTAATCTAGAACTAAAGAGATTACAGAAAAGGTTTGAATCCGAGAATCAAGAAAAGAAAAAACTTGAGCAACAATTGACAAACCTTCAAGACAACAACGGAGAAGAAAAAATGAGGTATAATTTATGTCATGAAAACAAGTAATATCGTAGTTGAAAATTTGACATTCTAGTCTTTCAGAAATAGTTAAAACAGGCGTAGCTACTGAAAATATTCCAAAAATACTTCTTTCTTATTACTCATACCATTATGTGTAACTTCCTAAAATACCCTCATAAATAACAATATGAACTAGTTATTCTAATTTGTTTGGTTCTTGTATTTTACACAAAGTCGGAGACAGATTGCTGGTTTGAGGTACCAAGCTGACAGTCAAGTGAACCTTCTTGTCAGAAGCTTTGAAGCCCTGATGCTTTTTATACTTAAAACGTTTTCTGGTGTGACCCCTGAAAGTGGATGCCAAGTATATTTTACTACTAATTGTTGGCCCTCTAGTCCAAAGACAGTTACCCATCGCATTTTCGATCGGCTATCAGGGATTGGTCCATGTGTAACAGTATGTGCATGTAACAAAAGTACTGCTGAACAGGTGTTGAAAATTAATGAAAAATTTATTAGTTCTAAAAAAACTCGATAGTAAAAAAATGTTGTGAAAACCTGTTGAATATGCCAATCAGAAGTGCTCTGTATTGCAGATTGACATTCCTCTTCATAGCCAACTGAGTGCGCTCGTCTCTGCTGATACGAGATATTTTGTACCTCAGATCGGATGCACATTTTATGGCCAAATGAAGGCGCTCGTCTGCGCTGATACGAGATATTTTGTACCTCAGATCGGGTGCACATTTTATGGCCAAATGAAGGCGCTCGTCTCTGCTGATACGAGATATTTTGTACCTCAGATCGGATGCACATTTTATGGCCAAATGAAGGCGCTCGTCTCCGCTGATACGAGATATTTTGTACCTCAGATCGGGTGCACATTTTATGGCCAAATGAAGGCGCTCGTCTCTGCTGATACGAGATATTTTGTACCTCAGATCGGATGCACATTTTATGGCCAAATGAAGGCGCTTGTCTGCGCTGATACGAGATATTTTGTATTTCAGATCGGATGCACATTTTATGGCCAAATGAAGGCGCTCGTCTGCGCTGATACGAGATATTTTGTACCTCAGATCGGGTGCACATTTTATGGCCAAATGAAGGCGCTCGTCTGCGCTGATACGAGATATTTTGTATTTCAGATCGGATGCACATTTTATGGCCAAATGAAGGCGCTCGTCTCCGCTAATACGAGATATTTTGTACCTCAGATCGGATGCACATTTTATGGCCAAATGAAGGCGCTCTTCTCTGCTGATACGAGATATTTTGTACCTCAGATCGGATGCACATTTTATGGCCAAATGAAGGCGCTCGTCTCCGCTGATACGAGATATTTTGTACCTCAGATCGGATGCACATTTTATGGCCAAATGAAGGCGCTCGTCTCTGCTGATACGAGATATTTTGTACCTCAGATCGGATGCACATTTTATGGCCAAATGAAGGCGCTCGTCTCCGCTGATAGGAGATATTTTGTACCTCAGATCGGGTGCACATTTTATGGCCAAATGAAGGCGCTCGTCTCCGCTGATACGAGATATATTGTACCTCAGATCGGGTGCACATTTCATGGCCAAATGAAGGCGCTCGTCTCTGCTGATACGAGATATTTTGTACCTCAGATCGGGTGCACATTTTATGGCCAAATGAAGGTGCTCGTGTCTGATGATACGAGATATTTTGTACCTCAGATCGGGTGCACATTTTATGGCCAAATGAAGGCGCTCGTCTCCGCTGATACGAGATATTTTGTACCTCAGATCGGGTGCACATTTCATGGCCAAATGAAGGCGCTCGTCTCTGCTGATACGAGATATTTTGTACCTCAGATCGGATGCACATTTTATGGCCAAATGAAGGCGCTCGTCTGCGCTGATACGAGATATTTTGTACCTCAGATCGGATGCACATTTTATGGCCAAATGAAGGCGCTCGTCTGCGCTGATACGAGATATTTTGTACCTCAGATCGGGTGCACATTTTATGGCCAAATGAAGGCGCTCGTCTCTGCTGATACGAGATATTTTGTACCTCAGATCGGATGCACATTTTATGGCCAAATGAAGGCGCTCGTCTCCGCTGATAGGAGATATTTTGTACCTCAGATCGGGTGCGCATTTCATGGCCAAATGAAGGTGCTCGTGTCTGATGATTGGAAGAGGTCAAGTCCGCCACTTGAGGGCATTATTTATAGCAGATCAGGGCATTCTTTACCGAGGGCGCTGATGCTCGTTAATGGGAGACGCTCTTCACCATCAATCAGAGATGCTTGTTTTGCTCGGCATTATTCCTGCCTATTGGAAAACTCTCATCTGCCAACTGTGGGCTCATCTGCCAACTCTTCACGCTTGTCGAGAGGTGCTAGTGTCCATTGATTATAGGCTCTCATGTGCGCCAATCAAAGACCCATTGCCCGCGGGTGTTCTCTGACCGGAGACTCTCGTTTTCTGATTTATTGGGTTATTTTTTGCTAGCCCAAGTTTGTTCTTGTATTATTGAGTTTATTTCATTATTCTTTTCAAAGATTTTTCTTTTCCATGTGATGAATTAGTCAAAGTCAAAATCTCTTTATTCATAAACAAGCCCATCATTGGTACATCTGAATTATGTCATTTTGTTAGCTTGATTAACACAATAATTTTACATAGTTTGTCAACATAATAATTAGTAAGTTCATCAAATGAATATACTGTATTGCTTGACCTACCAGGTAATCTTTAAGTTTTTTCTTAAATTTGCAACTGTTCTTTTCATTTTTTAATTCTCTTGGCAATATTCAAAAAAATTCAGCTCCTTTATATGACGGCTTCTTTGCATAAAATTGAAGTCTATGATGAGCATGTATGATTTCCAACATTTTCCAACATAACCAACATTTTGTTATTGCACACAGAATATACCTATATAACATTATAAGTTGTCCACTGTAACATTATAAGTTGTTTATGATCCCTACCTCGGGTGTTATGTTATATGTTTGTGGACTTACAGCTGTGCCCTTTTTATTTAAGTTTAAATATATCATAATTGTATTAAAAATATACTGACCATAAACTGTCAAAATGTTAAGTGACCTAAAGTCTCTACATCCAACAAAGTAATAACTTTGTAACTCTTTCTCTACATGACGTATCAGACTGAAGATTCCTAGTGATTCTAATTGCCCTTTTTTTGCTGTTCTATAATTTTGTCAAGGTTTCCGTTTTTAGTTGATCCGTAAAGACTAATCCCATATGATAGGTATGAATGTATGTAGGAATATAGGAATGATGTTGGAAATTTAGGTGCTCTCTCTATTCGTAGATTTTCTTTGCAAGTGTGATTAATCAGATGAAGTTAAGCATTTTACCTTCTAGGGAATTGCAAGCCCAACTTAAAGAGATGGATGAAAAAGTGGAAGACGCTCGCCAAAGTTTGGAGGTGGCAAAAAGAACCAATTTGGAGAAGAAAGATTTGTATTCTCGTTCCTTGGGGAAGTTCAAGGAAACGAGAGAGAATATGATATCAACCAAGAAGAAGTATGAGTGTTGTTTGGATGAAATTAAAAAACTGGTAAAGTAAGTTAATTTTACATTCTTAATATTTACTTTTGTACCTGTTGTTTTTCTTTTACTCATAAAATTTAATTTAAATCACTTAATATTTAAATGTTTTTGAGAGAAGCATCACTTTATGAATGGGCACTCAAAATTAAAGTTTTTATGGAAGTTATTACTTACTCTGAAACTGGTTATTGAAATTCCCTCCTCATTTGTTTTTTCTGGCTTAAGGCGCGTTTACACCACAGGTTGACAACAAAAGATGTTGAATTTTGCCATATGGACATAACAGTAAAAGTCAACAACTTTTGGTTGTCAACCTTTGGTGTAAATGCGCCTTTAAATTCGTTCTTCGTATTGAATGATTTCCATTGTAGCCCAGTGGACTTCCTCCAAGTTTTACTCCTTCCCTATTGTAACTAAATGTTTATCTCCCATCAAACCTTTTAATGTTGCCTTTATATTGTCTCTATCTGTTATGAGATGGAGGCTAAATAATTATTATTATTTGTTTAAGGTTTTATTTTTACCTGAAGGTAATTATATATAAGTGATGGCATGAATACCTTTATTGTAAATGAGGGCAAATCAAAATATTTAAACACACGTTTACTTCCAAATTAAAGTTTTTGACAGTATTAGTTTTTATATTTGATTGTAATTTTAATGTAGGTCACTACATTTTATTACATATATATTTATTTTGACTACAGGAGTGCTCCAGAAATCCAACAGAGACAGGAAAGATTGAAGGTGGAATTAGAAGAACAGAACCAAGAATTGAATGCATTAAAAGCAGCAGAACAACAAGCAGATCATGACAAACGACAGCTTATCGACACAGTGGATGTGACCAGACAGAACCTGCAGAGTTGTGAGCAGAAGTTGGCCATGCTCTCAGGGAAAAAAAGTAAGGATACTAAGTTTTTTTTGCACTGTGTACACATCTAGTGTTCTTTGGAAAAACACTCCTAACTAGAGATTTTCATTATTTAACGTAATAGGATAAATAACACTATTACCAGACTGCAGCCTATTAATCAATTGTTAGGTTACTCTGTTTAACTTATTAATTTTTTAATAGTTAATTTTGAGAGCAAAACCAACCATTTTTTTAAATTTTGCTAAAAGTTTCTTTGCCATCTCGAAATGCTTTAAATACTGCTTCAGCAGACTGGATATTAATTCATTAACCAGGCCTATATAGTTTGGTTTGGTCGCAGCAGAACATTACCAGAAGTGTAATGTTCACTATTCACTATGTTTCACTAAAAATGTCACTATTTGGTGTGTTTTTCACGGATCGTAATCTGTATTCGTTTGTGGAGTAGGTGGCTCAAGTCACCATTTAATAGTTTACACAGGTGAACAATATCAGTATTAATTTAAAATGGAAATTACAAATTTCACTGTTTGCTGTGGTTTTTATGGAATGTAATCTACCTTCGTTTGTGGAGAAGGTGTTATCAAGTCCCGCGCCGCTTTTTGAGGGTTATGTGCTGTCTTAATACAGTGTGGATTAAACTCTTTCTTAGCCTGATCAAATTTAATCCTATAAAGCCTATTTGCTTTTAAATAACCTGCATGGAGTCTATTCCTATCAACCGCAGTAGGTGCAGTACAAGGAAGGTCCTTGAGGAGAACTACGTGTGCTTTCATTTGACGCAATTCATCAGTATAGCACGTCTTATCTGCTGCTGCCAGTGCTTAACGAGACCTATTTCTAGACTTGTTGCAATTTTTTGGTTTGGAGAAGTTTATGACAGGGAAAATGTAATTAAATATTTCAATTTTAGGAAGAATTCAGAAAACATTTCCTCAGGCTGTCTATTGTTGTTTGTACAATGTAGGCCTAGGCTTAAAAAATCCGTCAACTTGAGCGAGGGTTTCCCTTAAAGTAGGCAATAAATCTATGTTTATTTTCCTATGACTACACCTCAACCCTGTAGTCCCAAACGTCCAAGTTGGTCACAATTGTGTCTAGACAGGCATCTCCTCTGGTTGGGGCGATTTTCCAACAAAGATACTGAAGCTCAAAAGCAGGTCCTTGAAGGCTCTTTCATCCTTAGAGCTTTCTTCCAAGTGTATATTGAAATCACCGCAAAGGATGACTTGGTTATTTTAAGCCGTAAGGTAGGCTAGACAATTTTCCAGGAGATTAATCAGAAATCAGAAATGTTTATTCATTATAAATTTGTACAGAACAAACAGTGATGAAAGTCATGTTAGTCAAAGGCTTAGTTATAAAAGAGGCAACAAAGCTTTTCATTGACACGGCTCATGACAACAGGTCATTTAAAAACTCAATCATGAATTATTGCCAAACGCAGATAAAGCAAGTACTTAACAACAATTAACAACTAGTTTTCAAGTTAAAAAATAAATAATATTACATTCAATGACTAGATTTGGTATGTATGGCATTGAAAAGATAGCCATGAACCGAATTTAGTTTTTCCGACTGTAATTTAATTTACAATTCACAAGATAGGCTAATTAATTAATTTAGGAGGCACAGATCAAAACCTCGGACCCGGGCACCCATTACCCTCAAGGCAGCTCTGGATGCTCATATCCGCCGAACACAGATGTCCGTGTCCGCCAATCGAAGACGCTTGAGTCCGCCGATCGAAGACGCTTCAGTTCGCTGACCGGAGATGGATGTGTCCGCTGAACGGCGATGATCATTCCTGTCGATCGAAAAACATTCGTATCTGCCAAACGGAGACGTTCGTTCTTGTCGATCGAAGATGTATAAGCCAACAGAAAAACGCCCCTGATAAATAAATAGATATAAATAAATAAATATCACTTTATTGTCACAAAAGTTCTCACAATCCCAGCGGAGCTGGCAAAACAGGTGACATTATCGTAGCAAAATAAGACTAAAAGCCATCAAAACATACCACATTTATTGGTCATTCAAATGATCTGAAATTGAATAATAATTTTTTTTAAGAGTCCTTCCCCAAAGGTTACCCCAACCAAGAGGAATATCTGTTGCTGAAGAAAATGAAAACTTATGAAGATGTTCAAGGCTTTCTTAATTCAAAAGAACGTGAACAAGGTGATAAAGGAAGGAATTCCGTAAATCGAAGATTTCCTTGGTGAAATCGAGGAATGCCAGAAGATCAGGCTGAAGGCATTGAAGCAGGAGCACAACATCATGAACCAGGTCATCTATGTTTCGCCTCAAACTCAAGCTCATCTGGCTGAATCTCAGACCCATGCCAAGAAGCAAGCAAAGCGGCGGAGAGGTTCTTCGTCGGGAAGCCCTGAGCTTAGGGAATTGGGCTCAGCACAAAAATCATTTTTATTTCTGCCCCCACGCAGACTGAAACTTCTCCGGCTGCTACTTCCATCCTGGCAGTAGTGCCTGCTCCGGTAGGGGTTCCTGCATCAGCAGCTGCTCCGATCCCAGCGTGGATCCCATCGATACCTTTTGACTCACAGGTGTCCGCCCTGTTAACACTTTGGGGAATTGGAAGAGACGCCTGTTGAAGAAGGAGAGGAGGCAGCTAAAACGTTCGGAGGCTGCCTCATAAAAAACACTAGCAGAAGGGAAGAAGACCCAAGTCTCTGATCTGGTTAGGGAGGCCCCATGCAAACCTGCCAAGAAGCCTGCACATCCCAGGCCCAAGAAGCCTAGGGCTGAGGCGATTTTCATCAAGAAGGCCTTTTCTAAGGACAGATTAACCCCAGGCCAAACCGGAGGAGACGGAGACCACAAGTAAGTTCTGAAGGACGAGGATGTCCTCCTCGAACATGGAAAATCAAAGGACAAGGACGGTTTTTCTGCTTCCCTCAAAACCGCTCTTGGTAACAAGGGCTCACAGAGGACGAGGTGATCCAGGCATTAAAGAAGGCGCTCCCAGAACTACCTGTGGAAACAGGAGGTCTCAAGGTCTGGTTCACAAAACCAAATCGGAGCCAGCAGTGGGTGGCAGTTGCCAAACTAGGCGAGAAAAGTGCTAATAAGCTGCTTAGCCTCCAGCACCTGAGAGTTGGAGACTCCGGTTGAGTCCGGCATAGTCCGGTTGAGTTGCAGGCTCAAACGGAGGGTGGTCGTGCAGAGATGCTTCCGGTGTCTTGCGTTCAGTCATTAATCCTGTACCTGCAAAGGGTCCGACCCAAGTGTTAAGAGACCAAGGCCACGAGAAGAAAGACTGCACCTCAAGACCATCCTGTTTCCTCTACAAAGAGACAGGTTCCGCTGAGAATGCTCTTGGTCACTTACGAATAGTTCTGGTCAGTGTAGTGTTTTTAGAACCGCACTGAATCAGGCAAAAGCAGAGACCAGAAATCTGCATCCTCCAGAGATTCAGGGGAGCTGATAATCATCTAAATCAGCTCGCCCGAGAACTCGTTGCCAATGCGCTTCTGGTCAGCGAACAGAATCAGGACAGGGACCCCAGAAAGAAAGTCTAGGTACTGCTACAACAGGATGTTTTGGTGCGAAGTCAACAGACGTGGCCGAGCACTCGTCTGGAGTAGAAAGTAGTTATGTAACTGTCTTCCGTTGGTACCTTACCCCAAACGAGGCCATCCAAAATGACTGCGACAAGATCGATCGCTTTGAGGATAACGTGCTTGGCACTACTGGGCACATCAGCGTTGGCTGCGATTCAAAGCGAGGGCCTTCGAATGGGGAATGCACTCTACCAATTCCCTGAGAAATACATCCTGGACCTCATCGCCAGGTCCGGGCTCATATCCTCAATTGGACACAACCTACTTTCCGGCGCCCCTGGCAGCGCCTCGCTTAGTGCGAAGAAAATTAAGGTTGAAATAATAAAACGTCTTCCAACACTACTCCATATATTTACACTTATACTGTAATTGTTTACAAGACGGTAAATATATATAAAAGATCTTATAATGGCGATCGATTTTGACCAGTCACACCGGTCATCAACAGGCCCAATCAGAGACTGAGAGAATCAAGATGGCGTCCTTGCTTAAATACTATTGGTGCAGGAAGTTCCGGGAAACAAGATGGTGTACATGCTTAAATCTTACTGGCTACCGGATGTTTGGGAATATATTCTGGTAGGTTCCGCCGGAATCGAAGTTCACTTGTTCGTTTATCAACTTGTCCCTGTTTTTACATTTTTCTTTAAATATATATAATTCTTCCCATGCGTTCATTAAGTTTCCTTTCTTACATGTCTTGACTATTTGCAGGTTTTCTTCTATGGTTTTTAGGGAGTGGCCATTTTCTAAAAGGTGTTTTACTACAATTGATCTTTCCGGTTTGTTGTTCTTCCATGCTGATATGTGGTTCTTGAATCTCTTTATTAAAATTAACGGTTTGTCAAACGTAGAAGTTGTCACAATCTTCACAGCTAATTTTGTAAATACCGGATCGATTGAATTGGTTATTATCTTCAATCTTGGGGTGTAGCAGTCCACTCATGGTGTTTTGTGTTTTGAAGGCAACAGAAACTCCGCATTTCTTGAATTTATTGGCGATCTTTTGTGTCACGTTTCCAGTGTAGTTAAATACAGCGAATCTAGTGGATTTGTCTTCTTCATTTTTCAATGTGGTCTGGCTGTAGAGGCGATTCTGATTCTTTATTTTTCTTTTGATTTTATTTCCCATTCCGTCTATGAGGCTAGTACGGTATCCATTGGCTCGTGCAATACTTTTGATGGTAGCTATTACTACAGATTTTTCAACTAATATCATGAAATGTACTCAAGAAATGAAAGAAGATATGAAGAAATGTGAAGAGATAAAGAAGAAACTTGAAGAAAATAACGCACTTGCAATGAAAGCTGACAAAAGTAATGCTGTAGTAATAATGAACCGAAATGACTACATTAAGAAGACAGAAGATTTTATTCGAGAAAACAATTTTAAAGAACTGAAGAAAGACCCTACAGAAAAATACCAGAGAGAATTATCAGATGTCGTGAAGAAGTGTAATAAAGTAATTTCTGAAGAATGTAGGCCTCGAATGAACATTTTAAACTCAAAAGCACCTGTTATGAAAGGAATTCCAAAAATTCACAAGAAGAATGTACCAATTAGACCTCTAGTGAATTTTAAATCAGCACCAACCTACAATGTTTCTAAGATGCTGTCAAATATTTTGTTTAATGATCTGGAACTAGAATACAGACACAATGTAAAAAAAATTATGAATTTGTTGATAAAGTCACTAATATTGATATTACCAAAGATAGTAGATTAATATCCTTCGATATTTCGAATTTATACACTAATGTACCGGTGAATGAAACAATAAATCTTGTTAGATGTAGACTAGAAAACAATGGATTGGAAAAAACGTATGTTAACCAACTTATTATGTTACTGAAGACTGTACTGGACCAGAATTATTTCAGATTCAACAACAAATTCTACATCCAATCAGATGGCCTGGCAATGGGAAGTCCTCTCTCTGCATTAATGTCAGAAGTATTTTTGCAACACCAAGAAGATATTATTTTGGAGCAATTGAAGATGGACCACGATATCCAGTTATATGTAAGATATGTAGATGACGTCCTAATTATTTTCAAAGAAAGGAAAGAAGAAGAAGCAGAGGACATGTTGAAATTAATAAACAGCCACCATAGAAATCTGACATTCACGAGTGAATACGAAGAAGATGGGAAACTCAGTTTCTTAGATTTGACAGTAATAAGAAGGGAGAACAAACTGGATTTCACCATATACAGAAAACCGACGCAGACAGACACAACCATTAACAATAAATCCGTCCATCCATTAAGCCACAAGACTGCTGCATTCAGATCAATGTTATATAGAGCATACAAGATCCCCTTGAAAGAGTCCAGCCGCAAAGAAAAAATAGCTACCATCAAAAGTATTGCACGAGCCAATGGATACCGTACTAGCCTCATAGACGAAATAGGAAATAAAATCAAAAGAAAAATAAAGAATCAGAATCGCCTCTACAGCCAGACCACATTGAAAAATGAAGAAGACAAATCCACTAGATGCGCTGTATTTAACTACACTGGAAACGTGATACAAAAGATCGCCAATAAATTCAAGAAATGCGGAGTTTCTGTTGCCTTCAAAACACAAAACACCATGAGTGGACTGCTACACCCCAAGATTGAAGATAGTAACCAATACAATCGATCCGGTATTTACAAAATTAGCTGTGAAGATTGTGACAACTTCTATGTTGGACAAACCGTTAATTTTATAAAGAGATTCAAGAACCACATATCAGCATGGAAGAACAACAAACCGGAAAGATCAATTGTAGCAAAACACCTTTTAGAAAATGGCCACTCCCTAAAAACCATAGAAGAAAACCTGCAAATAGTCAAGACATGTAAGAAAGGAAACTTAATGAACGCATGGGAAGAATTATATATATTTAAAGAAAAATGTAAAAACAGGGACAAGTAGATAAACGAACAAGTGAACTTCGATTCCGGCGGAACCTACCAGAATATATTCCCGAACATCCAGTAGCCAGTAAGATTTAAGCATGGACGCCATCTTGTTTCCCGGAACTTCCTGCACCAATAGTATTTAAGCAAGGACGCCATCTTGATTCTCTCAGTCTCTGATTGGGCCTATTGATGACCGGTGTGACTGGTCGAAATCGATCGCCATTATAAGATCTTTTATATATATTTACCGTCTTGTAAACAATTACAGTATAAGTGTAAATATATCGAGTAGTGTTGGATGACGTTTTATTATTTCAACCTGAATATCAGTACCAGCACGTATAATGCTAATCAAGAAGTTATTTTGCGAAGAAAAGTCCCTGATTTTCCACTCTAGCATTAACTGTGAGCATGAATAAGCTTAACTGGTGAGCTTGACAGTTGTGGTAGCAATCAGTGATTTGATGACTGCAGCTCAGCTATCCAGGGGAATTTCATCTGACATCTAAGTTCAAAGTATGTAAGCATCGTTATAAGTGACATTTCAGAGATCAGACCCAAGTATAGATCCCAAAGGACCTCCGGATGACATGAGCATACTCTGTGTTCCACTGTTCGTATCTCAAGAGAGCTTGCAGCCCCTGAGGTTGCTTGGTGTATGGAAGGAGTTGTCAGTGCACACCACCTCACCGAGTCTATCACATTACTCATATTTAGGGTTACAAAAGCACTGATAATAAAAAAAATAAATATGTCTTCTCAATTTCTCTGGTTTTCAATTAAAAATAAATTGTGATTTTCCCGAACAAACTTTACTGAAATAATTAATTTTTAGAATAGTGGGACCAAAATAAACTTAACCTTCACAGCAATGTTTGCCTATTTTTTCTTTTTCCCTTCTAAATATTTACCATAATCTATTGGTTTTATTTATTTTGATATTTAATTTTAAAAGTAGGATACAAAACAAGCAAATGATAAGTAACTATACTTTATAATATTTACCCTCTTTGATTTTTCAGGAAAAACTGCTGACCAAATAAAACACTTGACACAGAGCACCAGCAATCTGAGTATCTACGGTGAAGCTATTGTCACTATTGTAGAAGAGATTGAAAAGGCAGTCAGACAGGGAAAGTTCCAAAAGAAGCCAATTGGACCTATTGGTAACTTCAGAGATTTTTTGTTTTTGAATGGAACTAACTACACTATTTACCATTCCAGTAACTTTTCAGTTAGTATAATTTAGGCCTAAATAATTAGTTTGCTGACCGATGTACCCTTTTTAAATGCTCCTGGTCAAATTATTGTGGAAGAATTACAACACCTACCGCTACAGTTGGGTCAACAAACAAAAAGCTGTCCCGATCTTAAAAAAATTGGGTGTTGTGTTGTGCGTGTCTACCAACAGTAATTAAGCTGCATTCACTCCTTGGTTACTCCTTGGTACATAAGCAGCAGCTTTGTACCAAGGAGTAACCAGACTTTCATACAAGTAATCTTCTTACTATCTTTGCTATTTTTCCTGTGCAACAGGTCTTTACCTCAAGTTAGAAGTCTGTTGTTGTTTCTTTGTATCCCGTAGAACATCTGCCATAAATTATTGCATTGCATTTCTGTATTATTTTGACCCTATAATTTAAAACAATTTGTAAAAAATGTGTAAAATGCAAAAAAAATTATTCATTCATTGACTTTTTTAAAAGTAAAGACATTTTAAATATCAAAAGAGTTGAGATGAGCCATTTAATTTGTGTGTTAAGTTACAATGATTTAATAACACCAAGATTTTTATGTGCATTTCTGTTACTCTTTAGGAAGACACATAAGTGTGCGGGACCCAAAATGGGCGGCAGCCGTTGAAAACTACCTGAACAAGGGATTTTTATCCTCATTTTGTGTTGATAATGCGAAGGATTCTCAAGTTCTTTCTGATATAATGAAGAGACCTTGTTCTCGCTACAATACCCCGACTCCTCCCATCATTTGCAGCTCGTTCTTACCACAAGTAAGTCTTTTGACCATACTATTATCACATTACAGTAGGATGACATATCAGTCCCTCATATCCAGCCACCTCAGAACTGAGTTTATGCCACAAAATGATTCAACCAGATGAACCAAAACATTTTTAAAATAAAAAAGTATATTTAAATTGTGTTTGTCCTTGGCCTACTGTTATTTTATAATTGGTTATTTAGAGTGGCTTTATAGGAATTAGTTCAATTTAAATCTTGTGGTTATTTTATCTTATAAACACATGATTTGATTGTATGTTTTTAAAATTTTTATTGTTTACAGAACTTAAAGTGCTTTTTTTTTAACAACTTCTGAACCCTTACGGTACATTATAATGTAAAAGGAGAGCTAAACAGGCATTGTGTCTTAAGATTCCTATTTTTTTTTTTTTTTTTGTGATTTTTTGTAACTTTACACAGTTAAGAGAGTAAATATTTACTTATTTACTGAACAAAGACAATTAAAACCCTGTAAACATGTTTTTATAAATCCCATTCAAAGTGAGGTTAAATTGATAAAAAGTAAGGTGCTACTTACTTTTTCTATTTCATAATAATGTGATTTTTACTATTACTGTATTATGGTTACAGTAAAGCCTGGCTTCCATGACTCTTGATAACACGACTACCTTGATGAAATAATATTTTCTAGTAACTCTGATTTGCCCATAACACTCAATGTTAATACCTAATACCTCTATATGACAAATTCTTTCCATATAAATACCTCCATACGATGTATTTTGCAAGTTGAAATGAACTCAAAACCAACCTCTATAACACACTTTTAAAAATTTCGAACCTCCAAAGCATAAATTTAACCTTGGTGACATCAATCTTTCAGTAAATGAACTTCGTAACACGAACCTAACCTCAGAAGTATCTTGTTACATAACCTTTATAACACAAATCTCCATTCCCATACATATGTCCGACAATTTTTACAGTCATCTCAGTTGTATTAAACCCTCTCCCTACACTTCCTTCCGGAGATATATTTTTATCAATCAGTTTCATATCTGCTGTTAAACTAATTTTACTGATTTTATTTACGTCATGTGTCTCAAAGCTTCTATGCTACCATTTTAGGTACTGTATTACGTTTAGAATCTGTGTAGAACAAGACAGTAATTATTGATTACAGAAATATGTGTGGAAAACGTAAACTTATGCCATTAGCGGTTTAATTTAAGAACAAAAGTTTTTCTCAACTCTAAAAATTATGTTTTATAATATGTGTGTTTAATTTAATGGTTGATTACAACAATTTTCTATGAACTCTTGCTAGTAAGGTTTTATTGAAATTGCACTTGCTATATAGAAAGTAAAAAGTCTCCTCTATAATACGAAATATAGAAATGATCTTGATAGCATGACACTCAATTAGATAAGCACTTCAATCAGACGTTTGTTTTATATGAAACCCTGAAAATTGTCTTATTGAGGTTCTACTGTAGGTATTAAATATATGCCAATATGTATTTTTTGTTTGGATTTTTTTGTGTTGTAATTTAAATTTGCAACATTGTCCATATTTTTATAGTTTATACTTTAGATTTGGTAGTTGAGTTATAATTCGAACATATTTCTTTCATCCTACAATATCTTTTCTAGCCAAGAAGTGGGCAGGTTAGAGTGAAAAAACTAGGGATGGGTCGGTTGTTAAAGTCGGTTGTCGGTTTTATCGGTTTTTGAAAAAAAAAACCGATAACCGAGAATTGATAACACATATCATTTTCGGTTAATCGTTTTTTTACTAACGAAAGATTAAAAGTTAAATATAGAAATCAATTATCAAGGAAAGGACGTCCAGTTCTAGGAATATAACAATGCAATTGTAATATGAAACAATAGATGGAATGGGGGACACCTGCCGATAAGAGCTCTATTCTGGCCGCTCGGCGATCCCTTATCTGATTTGCAACCTTATCAGTTCCCTAGTACATTATATTTAGTTTCTGATCTAATTTACTTAAAAAAACAAACTTAAGCTCATTTTTTGTCTGATTTTCACAAATTGAATAAAACTTGAATCAAAGTTGTACTGTCTATGGTTCAACCTGAATTGGTGAATTAATGTTATTATTATGTTGTTTTCAATATTGAACTCAAAAATCCTACAACAGTCTTTATTTTTTGTAAGTATACCTTTTTCATTCATAGTAATCAAATTATTATTTTACTGAATAAAAAGAAAACTAAAAATAAGTATCTCAACGAAATTCATTTAAACATAATAGTTTGTAATTCTTGAAAAATGAGACATAGAATAACAAAACATTTCAAAGCCATAATTTTTTCCAAACTTTTTACATAGTTGGATTTTATTCTATAGGCCTACCTCCACATATTTAATAAATTCTTACAAAAATGCATTAGTCAAAGTTTTTATCATTTAGTTTTTGTTTTTGTTTAAAACTGCAAATTTGCCCACTAAAATGGTTGTATTGCTTTTTGACTACTTTCAGATAAAATATAAAGCCAGTTTAATGGTAGGATAAACATTTAATATATTTATATTTTCTTGCAATGACTAAATGGTCTTATTAAAAAGCATAAAGGTGTAAAAGGCAGAAAATAGGCATTAGCCTGATTTTATATGGTAACCTTGAGTTGTTTCATGTTTACATCTAAAATGAACCGAAAAACCGACAACCGGTGCCTGTGAAAAACCGAACCGATAAATTTAGGAACCAACCCATCACTAAAAGAAACATTTGGCAATGAAAAATATCTTCAATAATAGTTATTTATGCAACAAGTGCGGAAAGTGCCAATTTGCTGCACTCGAGAGAAATGTTTATGCACGAGCCGCAGGCGAGTGCGGAATAATTTCTCTCGAGTTACTTGTTACTTGTTACTTACTTACTTGCTTATTCCGTCCGTAGTCCAGTAGGCCAGGAGTTGGACAGGTCAATAGGTACAGGGTACCAGTAAAACTTAAAACTACTTATTGAGAAAGCTACTTATATCATAAAAAGCCTGTTCCAGGAGGAACTTTTTGGTTTCATTTTTGAACTTTAAAAAATCATCAATCCTTTGTAGTTTTTCTGGCAGTGCTTGCAAAAGTTTGAGGCCACAATATTTTGGTTTGTTTTCGTATAAGGTTAGCCTGTGTTGTTCAGCGTGGATGCCCTTTTTACGTGTATTATATCTATGGTTTACAAAATTGGGTCTTATCTTTTGACTTTTAATATAGCAAACTGCTTCCAAAATAAAGAGACTGGGAACAGTCAGAAGGCCTAGCTGAACAAAATGGTCCTTGCAGCTAGTCTGTGGTGGTAATCCTAAAATAATTCGAATGGCTTTCTTTTGCCAGACGAATATCTTATCTAAATTCCCCTTAACTGATCCCCAGAGAATGATGGAATAGGATATATGCTGTTCAAACAGGCCATAGTAGACCAGCTTAGAAAGAGGAATGCTGCCGTAAGCCCTCATCCTTCTGAGGATAAAGAGACCTCTAGCAAGCGATCCCTCCAACTTTGCAAGCTGGCCCGCCCATCCCAGCCCATCATCCAATCTCACCCCTAAAAAGTCTGCAGAGTTTGAAAATTCAGCCTCTTCCTCTCCAATAAATATGTTCGGAGACACGTTGTTTTTTGAATTTTGCCTTTGAACTGTTTGGAAAACAAGAAATTTAGTTTTTTGTGAATTTAAATTTAATTTGTTGTTTGAGAAAAAAATTGAAAGGTCTTTCACTCTCTGATTTGTCTCAGTTTCCAAAGCAGTCATGTCCGATCCCCTCGCGAGCAACGTTGTGTCGTCTGCAAAGAGATAGACACTAGACAGTGGAACTGAGTTAGTTATGTCATTGATGTAAACCAAAAACAGGAGAGGTCCCAGCACCGATCCCTGAGGGACTCCGCTGGTGATAGGCTGGGGGGTCGACATGACTTTTTTAATTTTGAATTTTGACCTATCTTGAACTTCCGTTATTTGAAATCTATTTGTCATGTACGACCTTAGCCAACTGAGGGCTGACCCTAATAGTCCAATTGCTGCCAATTTTTCGAACAATATGAAATGATCGACACAGTGAGATTGGACGATAGTTACCAGGATCCGACCTATCTGATTTCTTGTACAAAGGCTTTACTTTTGATATTTTGCAATTTGAAGGAAAAACTCCACTCTCCAGTGAAAAGTTCACCAGATGTGTTAGGGGTATAGCCAATTCTTCCTTGCAGTGTTTTAGTACTTGCATACTGATCCCATCCATGCCACATGATTTTTTTGGAGCAATTTTTGTAATTATTTTTAATAAGGCATCCGTGGTGATTGAACTAAATTTACTCAGTGTTGGTTTTTCCGGCTGTGCTCTTGGGAAACCAGAAATCGAGATGTCCTCTTGATTGGTATTCACTTCTTTTGAGACATTGACAAAATATCTATTAAAGGTTTCTGCTACCAAGAATGGATCTTCTATTTGTTCATTATTTATTTTTAAAGCGATGTTCTTTTCATTGGAAACATTCTGAGTTCTAACGCTGTTTATTATAGTCCAGGATTCTTTCGATTTATTTTTTGCATTTGAAATTGTTTCAATTGCCCATTTAGATTTTCCTACTTGAATCTTTTTCCTATAGTTCAATTTCATGTCATTGTATTTAGATTTATCAAACTGTGAACCAGTGAGTTTCCAATTTGAGTACCAATCAAACATTTTATTCCTAGCCTCTATAATTTCATCGGACATCCATTTCGGATCTTTAATTTTTCCCATCTGTATTTTCTTTCTTTTTATTGGACAGCTCACATCAAAGTAATAATTGAATGTATTTATGAAGCTATTATACATTGTTATTACTAAGGGTAAATTTAAGAATATATCTGTAATGAGTGTTTATGCGCCTACAGAAGATGCAGAAGATGACAGCAAAGATGCTTTCTATGAAATGTTGGAAGAAGAATATAGAAAACTTCCAAGCTATGATACTAAGATAGTGATGGGGGATTTTAACGCAAAAATTGGCCAAGAACAAATGTGGAAAAAGGTTGCAGGATCGTATAGCCTTCATGCAAACAGCAATGATAATGGAGTGAGACTTCTGAGCCTCTCAGTGGCTACAAACATGAAGGTGATGAGTACATCCTATCAGAGAAAAGACATACATAAAGTCACGTGGACATCACCAAATGGAATAATTAACAACCAAATAGATCATGTTCTAATAGATCTCAGACATTCTAGTCATATTACTAATGTACGTAGCATAAGGAAGGCGGAATGTGGGTCGGATCACTACCTTATTCTAGTCAATCTACGTCAGAGAATCAAAATAGAGAAGCAAAGAAAACAGAAAACTTCATCAAATATAGATTTTGAAAAGCTAAGAGAAGAAAAAGTGAGGAAAGATTTTCAACTTAAACTTTCAAACCGTTTCCAGGTGTTGAACAACCTTGATCAAGAAGACTCAGAGATGAGTAACATTAAGAAGAGTTGGAAAAACATTAAAGAGACCTTACAAAACTGTGCAAAAGAGGTATGTGGAAAAAGAGAAAGGAAAAACAAAAAACCATGGTTTGACGAAGAATGTAAAGTTAAGGTCTCCCAAAGGAAAAAAGCAAAAGAAACCTGGCTCAATAAGAAGCAAGTAAGAGATAGAGAAGAATATAAAAAAATCTCAAGAGAGACAGTAAAATTACTTAGGAGGAAAAAGAGAGAATGGGTAAACAAAATTTTAGAGAAAGCGGAGCAGGATAGGACAGCAAACAATAGTAGAGACTTCTACCGATCAATACGATTTTTTAGAAAGGGATACAGTCCAATGCCATTTGGGATCAAAAACAAATCAGGAGAACTGGTGGTAGAGAGCAAAAAAGGGCTACAGGTGTGGCAGGAATATTTCAAAGACCTTTTAAATGTAAGACAGTTTAATCAAGACGAAAGAGAAGAAGAGGAAGAAGAAACGTACCAACATGTAGATCCACTTGTCCCATACCCAACATTGCAAGAAGTAGAAACGTCAATTAAGGAAATAAAAAATAATAAAGCTCCAGGGGAGGACTCTATCCCATCGGAAGTCATTAAAGCAGGAGGCACAGAACTTGCAAGGGAGATACACAAGCTGATCCTTGAAATTTGGGACAACGAATTGATTCCAAATGAGTGGAAGGAAGCAGTTATCATTCCTATTCACAAGAAAGGTGACAAAAAGAATGTACCAATTACAGAGGCATATCCCTCCTCAACTGTACTTACAAAATACTGTCCAAGATTTTACAGAAAAGACTTGAGGAATATACTTCAAACATCATAGGAGATCATCAAGCTGGCTTCACAAGGGGAAGATCAACTACTGATCAAATTTTTATACTAAAAGAGGCAATTGCCAAATATTATGAATTCAATCAATCCTTCCTTTGCCTTTTCATTGACTTCTCAAAAGCATACTACTCGATCAGTAGAAATAAACTCTGGAAAATAATGGAAAAATACTGAATTCCTAAAAAGTTAATAAGTCTATCAAGATCAACGATATCAGGATCTAAATGCAAGGTTAAAGTCAATGGAGAAGTCTCAGAGGATTTTGATATAAATACTGGTGTGAGACAGGGAGATGGCTTGTCCCCATTGCTATTCAATGTAGCTTTAGAAGATTCACTGCAAGAAGTTCATAAACTAGAAGCTGGAATTAATATGGGAACCAACATAAATATCTTGGCATTTGCAGACGATGTGGCAGTTGTTGCAAAAAACGAAGAATTAAAAGTTATGGTCACAACACTGATAAACAATGCTCAAAAGGTAGGCTTAAAAATCAATGAAGGCAAAACTAAGATAATGGAATGTGGAAGAGCTACTCAATTAAATAATAAAGATCACGTGGAAATAGAAGGACACAAATTTCAGAGAGTAAACAATTTCTCTTATCTAGGAGTAATGCTGACAAATAATAATGAAGAAGATGCAGAAATACAACAAAGATTAAATGCAGCACATAAAAGTTTATCGGCATGTCACAAACTATTAAGTTCTCGCCTACTGTCACACAAAACAAAGATTCGTATTTACAAAACCATAATAAGACCTGTCTTACTATATGGATCAGAGAATTGGGTGCTAAACAAAAAAACAGAAAAACGACTGATAGTATTTGAAAATAAAATTCTAAGAAAAATCTATGGACCAACCTTTGAAAACGGAGAATGGAGAATAAAGCACAACAGGGAGTTGAGAGAGTTATATAGAGATCCAGATATTGTGGCCGAGGTGAGAAGTAAAAGATTGAAATGGGCAGGCCATGTGTTTAGAAAGGAAGAAGGCTCCTTGGTGAAAAACTTGTTAGTCAACAACCCTGAGGGTAGAAGACCTCCTGGAAGGCCAAAACTGAGATGGCTAGATCAAGTAAGAAAAGACCTGAGAAGACTTGGGAGAAGGGAGGAGGAGGCAATGGACAGAGAAATCTGGAGACAGTGTGTTGGCGAGGCGAAGTACCTCCTTGGGTACCAAGAGCCACGGCAGTAAGTAAGTAAGTAAGTATTATACATTGTGTCAATATTATCTGAATCAAACACAGATAACCAACCTTCACTTCTAAGCCTAAATTTTAGTTCATCTAAATTTTGGGGAGTGATATGTCTATCTTCTAAAATTAGGTTCCGGTTCGCTTTGTTATCTGAAGGTATGTCTAAATCTAGCACTAGGGCACAATGGTCTGAAATATGAGGTTCAACAACATCACTGTAAACATGTTTTTGAGTGGTCAGTTAACCTTGTTGGTTGATAAATGTTAGGTCTCAGGTTGAAGCTCTCAGCCAAGTTTAGAAAGTTATTACAAACATTATCTTTTTTCAGGATGTCAATATTAAAATCTGAGCCTATGATGATAAACGTGTTTCTATGGCCTAACTTTTCTAAGTAGTCATTCAGTTTAATCATGTACATTTCAATATTGTTTGGGTGAGGTGACCTATATAGTGAAGCCACTATATAGTTTTTATCGGCAATAGAGAAACTAATCTCTGTACTCTCAAATACAGTGTCCTCGTTAAGGTTTTTACCTAACTCTAAGCTCAAGATGTTTTGCATCGCTGAGCAATTATTATTTTTGAAAATTGCAACTCCACCAAAAGATTTTTTCTCTCTACTGTAGCCAGAAACTAACTCTTAATTATTGATGTGTAATTCTACAAGGCTAGCTTGATCTAATCCATGTTCATTCAATAGCAAAATATCTGGGTTTTTTTCTGTTAAAAAATTTTCTAATATGTCAATTTTGCTCAAAATTCCACAAACATTCAAATGTATAATCCTTAACCTATTGCATTTATTACTATTTGACTTAGACTCGATTTTTTCAACCTTGGCCCTAGGCCTATGACCTTTTCTATTCCTATTTGTACGATTTAAGTTGGTTCCCGCAACTCCTGGCCTACTGGAATATTCCTGTTTCCCTGCACACTCATCAAGTTTTTTGATGTGCTGCTCTCGTTCATCAATACAATATAAGTTGTTATAAGTTCACTTAACACGGTTTTACCATCCCCACTCAAGTGAAGCCCGTGTTTAGTATAGTCAGATCTATTCAACATGCAATTAATACTAATATAGCCTAGCTTATTTTATTTGCAAATTTTCTTAATCATAACATTTTGCGATACAATACCAGAGTTTAAAGATTTTTTATCCATCCTGAATGGGGTCTCTACCACTACAAGATTACTACATTTTTGAAGTTTGCCACTGATACGATTGAGACAATCTTTCACAGATCTCTGTCCCTCACTAGAAACATCATTTGTCCCACCTATCACTACGCATATATCGCTACCTCCAATATAACCCCTTTCCAAGTCCCGTTCCAGATCACCAAGCACAGCCTTCAATGGTGCACCAGGCATCACATCAGCCCATACTCCATAGCCTTTTATGGGTCCAATTTTTCCCCGCAACCTCTGGCATGGCTATCCCCATACAATCTTACCGTAGGAGAGTGTTTGTTTTTCACAGAAACATGTTTAGCCCTTTTAACAATGACCCTTTTTGGACCTATATTAGTATTAGGATTTCCCGACCCATCTCCCACAGAATTTTCGGTCGTCTCAGCCAAAACCTCAAACGAGTTTGAGGTTTCCAGAGCGACGCCCGGTCCCTGACAGTCTCCACCCTTAACCTCAAGAGCAGGTCTTGGGGATAAAGGAGCCCCTCCTCGTCCGCTCCCCCCTCCACCCCTCACCACCTCAGTCCAGCTAGAATGCCCAGTCCCCCCCGACAACCCTTCGACTCTTTGTTCAGTAAATCTATCTCTTATTTCGATCAGTTCCGCCTCTTTAAGATTCAATTGTTCCTGAAGAGCTTTTTTCTCTGACAACAGTTTTTCTGCCAACGTGATTGATTTATCTAACTCAGCCTTCATTGATTCATAAGACAAACCCCCCTTTAATTTCTTATACTTAACAACACATGGTGGACAGACATATGGATCCCTACTAGTGATTAGTTCAAAAATTGACTTCTTCAATTTACTACAGGAATACTTTGAATGTACCCAGTCGTTACATATATCACAAGCAATAGAACTAGACTTATAATCTAAAATTTCCTTGGTGCACGATTTACAAGTTACAAGGATACTCTTGGTTGGAGTTGGCATTTTCGTTAAAAAATTGATTTTCTAGGCCTAGTTGTTCCTGCAATTTTTGACATGAAAAAATGTGAAAAAATGTGACTGCCGAGCAAGGTCAATGGCCAGAAAAATTACTTGTTAAATGACAGGCAAATTAATTACAAAATTAAAATGAACACTAAGTTTTACTGGTAAAAAAAATTCTAGGATTTTAAGGTATGGAGTGTGTACAGAGGATTTATACTTATGTGGAAGGCCTGTGCAGCGTCGTCTTCGATTCAAAATGGCGAGATGGCTTCTCGTGCACAGCATCAGTTTTCAAGTCGACGTAGTATTTCTCCTTTTGCCTCCGGTTTGAAATTGATTACTTATTTATTGTCTTAGATGATTAAAATAACTTTTCACAACAACTAATTGACTCAAAAAACATTTAAACACTTATTATTTCAAATTTAATGAGGAGCTTGTACGGAGACCATTTTCACTTGCTCGGCAGTGTTGCCAACCTCCGAGTGCAGTGAAGGCACTTTTCGCACGAGTTGCATATTACATTTTTCCTACGACTGCCAAATATTTCTTAAATAAGTATAAAAGTTTAATATTCATGTTAAAATACCTACTATGTGAGGTCCCTATCTCAAGATAGTGATATATATTTATGATAGCCTGTATTATGCACTTCCTACATTTTTAGTTAAAAACTCATTGGATTTTTCATGCAGAAGATTTAACGCCACTCTTTTAGCAGTCTTAGCAAGATCGTCAGGGAATAAGTCACGTAAATCACTAAAGTCACTGTTATAGTTGATCATTGCGCACTTAACTTACGTACCGGTAGCTCACCTGTAGCTGGTTTGTAGGTTACACATGGACGACCACATGGACAACAATAGATCAGATGTTTATATCCAGTGTTGCCAACTTAATTCCTGACTAAACAACGTTTCCTATCTGGCTAATGCAAATTATTTTGTGTTCTGATGGTTAAACACTGGAGTGCGCAAAGTAAATCTAGCGTGCGCAAAGTAAATCTAGCGTGCGCAAAGTAAAATGAATACGGCAATCACCTGTTTTGCGACGAGTATTGAGTGCGTAAACAACTGTTTTCACGGACAGTCGTAGGAAAAAGTCTTTTACTGACTTGAAATAATAAACAAATATATGTAGTCACATATTACCAACAACTTTTAATTTATATAGATGCACAACATCAGTAGACACGAGACCGGCACAACACAGTACAGCAATCTAGTCCGCGCGTTGGACATAGACAACCCGGTGGTGGCCAACTGTCTGATAGACCAGCAGGAGGCGGAGACGGTGCTTCTGATTCCCTCCAACAAGGAGGCCTACCAGCTGCTGGACGAGGAACATAAGGTAAAATGGTGCCATCTCACCACGATGTTCATTTGATGAATCATTGCCATCACGCAGCATTAGCCTGGTAGTAAAATGTTAATGTAAACCTATACACGTTATGCGCAGATTTCTCCTACGATGCACAAAAGCTGAGAAGAAAAGGAGTAAAAAAAACATGCTTATGTATTAATATATAGATTCCTTCTCAAAACTCCAAAATACTACTCATTTATATCACGAAATATTTTGTTGAGATCAATTACAGCCATTGGAAATTTGTAGGTGTGCTGCCAGTGCCACAGGGGTATTTTTAACTAAGTTGGAACTCTTTCACAGAACAATTTTTTTTAATCAACAATATGGACACTACTGTTCTTTTATCAAATATCAGACCTACCAAAATGAACAGAAATATACAGGGTGAATCAAACCACCCGTGCACATACTTTTACGGGAGTACAGTTTCACCTAGAAACGCGAAATAAAATTATTCCCCATAAATCACATACGAAGAAACCTTTTAAAATAGGCTACTTAGAACATGATTCAAGCACAGGGTGTTCCAGAAATGAAGGTCACAGGTTCGAATCTCGAATTGTCCTTACATAAACCTATATCACTTTGCACATTTTTAGAAAGGTCCTGCTTAGAGACACATTTTGGTGAAAACAGATCTCAATTCAATTCAAAATGGTGGCCATTTTTGTGAATTTTCCTCGTAGGGACGAAATACCATGTATTTTTGAAACCGCTTAACATTTTTCCATTCTGATCGAAAATTCACAATCCTGGTAAACACAGCTTTAAAATCATGTGTCTGTCACACTTAATAATTTTCAAAATGATAATTTTTTACCAACAATTTTTTTGTAATATTGGTAGCCCTGTAAATAAAAAAAATCAAATGGCAAAATACGTCAAAAAGCATACCATTTTAAGTGCCTTGTAAAGATGAACAACTTTCAAATTTAAACTACTGTCTATTTCTTTTAGTATTTGAGTAATAAACCAAAAACTAAATTTTCCCATATAAAATGCATATTAATTAGGTCAACAGTAAGCTTTTAAAAATCTGACATTGTTTGATAATGCATTGTTTACCTAGCATTTTATGTGGGAAAATTTAGTTTTTGGTTTATTCAATTTTGACAAAAATAGACCATTTTGAAAATTAATTATTGAATTGGACACATCATTTGAAAGCTGTGTTTACAAGGATTACGAATTTTCAATCAGAATGGAAAAATGTTTAGCTGTTCCAAAAATACAGGGTAGGCCTATTCTGTCCATAGGCGCAAAATTCACAAAAATGGCCGCCATTTTGAAATGAATTGAGATAATTGAGTTCTTTTTTCACCATCATTTTGATTTAGCAAGAACTTTCTAAAAATTTACAATGTGATATAGTTTTACATAAGTAAATTTCCAGATTCTAAACTGTGACCTTCGTTTCTGGAACATCCTACTTGAATCATGTTCTTAAGTATTTTAAATGGGTTGCTTTGTATGTTATTTAAGGGGGGAATAATTTTATTTCGCATTTCTAGGTGAAACCGTACTCCTGTAAAAGTTTGTGCACGGGTGGTCTGATTCAACCTGTATATTAGTTAATTAATAGTACTGTACAGTTCACATCAATGTCGTTGTTTGGCCAGGTGCCGAGGAACTGCCGGCGCGCGTTCACGCTGACCGGCGACCAGTTCATCCCGGCGCCCAACTACAAGTCGTACTCCGCCATGAGGGCCGTCACACGAGCCACGCTGCTTCAGGCCAGACAGGAGGACCTTATCAGGTACGACCCCTCACAATATGACCATTTGCAATATGACCCCCATTACATATGACAACCTCGCAATATGACCCACTCGCAATGTGACCCCAGTACAACCCCCTCAATATAAGCCTCTGCAATAGCCCCCCACCCCCCCCCCTCCCCGCCCATAATTGATTCCCTTTGCAATTTTATAACTCTGTCGTCATATACTTTTGGGGGTCTGCGGTAGAAGAATTTTCCGGTTGGTACGGTTCGGTACGGTACATTTTTGTGTACATTGGTTCTCAGTACAAAATTGGTACGGTACGGTATGTTGATGATATTAGTTTAATACAAAGTAGTAAAAATGAACATGATGTGAGTAGCAGCATCACAACAATAATTGAAAACATAGATTTATTTTTGGCTGGTAGGCCTAAAAAACTTAATAACATAAATAGATTTTCAAAACGGTTCTAGGCGAAACATGCTGTATCAGTCTTTTTTAATTAATTACCTGATATACATACTAATATATTTTGGTACATGCATTTGAACATATTAAAGGACAAACTAATTAAAAAAGAAATTCAAAACAGAACTAAGAACTATTTAATTTGTAGGCTAGGTCTGTGTAGCCGCAGTAGGCCTATTGTATAAGCGGCAGATTTCGTCATTGGAGCGTGATCGCCAGTGTCAATATCACTCATGATTTCAATCTTTATTTATAACTAAACTATTATGCTTCAAATTTGTTAACCTATTCACATCCTAAATTTATTCCATATAAATTCCAGGGCAACTATCATACAAAAGATGCGATGAAGTAGGCCTGACTAGAGACAGAGCAAGTATAATGAACGAAACAAAAACTTTTCAACAAGAAAAGCCAACAAGTACAACAAGAAAGTAAATGCGACTAGAGTACGTCTGTATTGCAACATATAAACCTCCAAAAGAAAGAAAGATATAATGTAATATAACAAACAGCTTTTGGACTCTTTGCGCAGCGATCATATGCCATTTATTGCCGAATGGTGAATACACTTGGCATTCGGCCAACTCGGGTAGACGGGTACCGTATGCAAAGATATATTTCAGGTTAGGACAGATCTGTTCAATCGGCAGTCGACAGACAATCTCTGCATATTATAAACTGCTGCACAACTTTAAAACCCGTTGTTATAGTCTTTGCCATAAATAAAACTGATTTGCCAAACTGTAGTATGATCGTAGTTGTTCGTTTACGTTTTTTAATTATATGGACCGAGTAAATAATATTGACAAACGGCATCGATACGCATTCTAATCTTTCAACTGTTTTTAAAACAACTGCCTTACTGACTCGAGCGTTCCTGGTGGCGTGTAATCACATCACTGTAATTTGTTGTAGTTGTCACTGAATTAAGGTTACGGTAATGTAATTGATTAGTTGTTATGCCGCTTTGAGCGCTGCTGCCAACAAGACCATTCCACCGTATGACGAAGACGAAGACGTATCACTGAGGAACGTGATTATCAAAATAACGGTGGACCGCGAATTGTAATAGTATTCCTTTCCTTGGACTCCTTGACCGCTGTATCATCAGTTGTAATCTTGATGCTAGACGATGAGGATGAAAAATTCTTTTGCAGTAATCCATTAAAATGAAAAGATAACAACAAGTAATTGATTTATTTCCGTAGATACCGGTACCTTTATTTCTTTACATTTGTAATCAGTACCGAACTGGATTTGTAGCGATGCCTTTTAACTGTACCAAACCGATGATGGTAAATCGTCTTGTACCGTACCTGTACCGAATGTTTGGTGCACCGCAGACCCCTATATACTTTGGTACAATACACACCCGTTGCAGTCCAGCCAAGTTCCAATAAACTCTGCCGCATAAATCCTTGTAGTTATATTCTCTCATGATTAATCCTTGAAGCAAAATATCCCAATTACTATATAACCTCGCCATATTATAATTCTACAAAAAACTACCCCTGTCGCAATATAGTAACCTTTTTGCAATACAACCTTGTTGCCATATATCTCTGTTGCAATATAACCCTTTAGCAATATTCCCCATAGCACCATGCACTATTTTGCAAAGTTCCGGGGAAGAATTCATGTTACATTGTCTGTTCTGTACATAAAATGGTCCAAGAATGTAGTGGCATGAGACTTGTCAACAAGAAGCAGCAGAAGTTGGCCTTGTCTAAATAAGTGAAGATTGTTTAAAACTATAAAATATCTAAATCGGAACAATTTGTTTGTGTGTTAGACTATAAATATTCCTCTAAAAGATTATCTGTTATATATGATTTTTTTTTTTATAATGATCATTAGTTTCATTTGTTAATATTTTTCCAGGGAGTTGACCAACGAAGTTAAAAGACTAAGTGAAGAAATATGTCAAGTAGAGGAAGAAAAAAAGACAGTTCAACACCAACTTGGTGATATTAGTACTTCAATGAGAAAAACTGAGGCGGAACTAAGGAATCTTAGGCATAGGAGGCTCGACGTTGAGCAGAAAATAAAACAGGTTAAAGATGAGCTAAGTGATACAGATTCTCGAACCAATATTGGATTTTTGGAAGAAGAATCACAAGAGTTGAAGAGGCAGTATGAAAGTGAATCAGAAAAGTGTGAGGTAACCAACTTCTTTGATTACATATCGTGTGAATAAATGTATTTATTGAACACCTATTTCTATGATGTGATAGGTATGTTAAAAAGTACTTTTCAAACATGTACTGCAAAATGTTGGTTAGTATTTTTTATTTTTAACAGTCAGTTTATGAAGTTTTATCTATTTCACACATTTACTCATTTAAAAATTTTTTGCTTTTTATCTTAACATTCCTAATTGTAGGTACTTATAACAGGGTTGCCAGCATCCGGGAATTTCAGGAAAATCGGGGATTATGCATGAATTATACACTCCGTTAAAAAACCAATGAATTTCCTTCTGTGACACATCCTTGAATTTAAAAAAAATGTCTGTAAAATTAAAATAACATAAGTTTTTGCGTTGTGTTTTGTATTGTGGTTATTTTCCAATCTCTCGGCAACTGAGCATCTGAACAAGATACCTGTATTCGCCAATCGTAAAGAATAAAACAGCTGTTGACTCGGGAGCAGACAGTGAGACAGCAGACAGCTCACCAGGGAGCGTGACCTTGATTCCTTCTACCCTTCAGTTCGCCATGTACGTGTGCTGCTAATGTCCTGTCGTCTGCCGTTCTTCTGAGTAAAAGTTGTGTATTAAATTTACTGCTGGTACTCTATGGTACATGTTCTGAGGAATGTATAGCCTATTTTTCTGCATTTGAATTAAATATCCAAATACAGTAGAACCTTGATTATTCGGGGTAATCATGGGGGGGACACTCACGGCTAACTAAAAACCATGGTTAAACCGAAATATAGGAGTGTGCGAGTACTCGAGTGGTCGAATAGTAGCACTATTCGGCTCGGCTCGAGATTATGCAAAACTATTTGAGTGGTCAAGCTAAAAATGGTTTCAGAACAATCCTGCAAAAAAAAAAAAAAAAAAACTGTTTTGAGAAGAAAACTCTGTTACAGTACACTCTTGTTCATCGAACTCGGCGACATCGGAACTACGCTTCATCGGAACTGAAAATCTGAATATTATAAATTTTTATTTTTACGAAATAAATAATTTTTCCGTTTTAGCTCCTTCAATTTCCGTTTGTTCTATCTGCACAACAGTGAAGTATCACATTTTGTATCAAACGTCATCAGGCGTTTTCCAAAATCTGTACCCATCGATGTGATTTACGAGGCCGTGGCACAAAAATGGAAAGAGTAAGGAGGGGGGGGGGGGGCAGGCAGTGACATTCACTTCGACCGCTTCCCAAACTGTCATTCAGTCTGTCTTGCGTCGCGACTGCACCTGTGTTACGTGGAAGTCAGTTGACTGCTTGAATATAAATGGAATATGATAATGGAATTTGAGAATAAAGATTTTGGATCTTTATTGTCTGCGTTGTTTTTATTCCTATAGGTCCATTGTTACCATGTTCAAAGTTTGAGTGATTTATTTTCATAAAATCTCTTGTGTTATCTTAAAAACACGAGTGAATACAATCATGATAGGTCACCGTACGGGCGGAAATGATATCTCACGACGGACTCCGCTTCATCGGAATTTTTGACATCCGAACCGGCCGTCCGCCACATTAGTTCCGATGAACGAGAGTGTACTGTATTTGATGTATTAATTAATGCAAAAAGCATAGAAACATGGCAATTTATACTTGAGTGGTTTGATCGTCAGGGAGGTAAGTTGTGGAGCAGGGCAGGGCGGGACGAACGACGCTATAGGAGCGGGGTAGTGACCTTCACAGACGACACACACACACTTACGCACACACGCACCCACACATACAAGCACACACTATCACATGCACGCACACTCATACAATCACACAAACACTCACACACCGACACTGCTCCCTCGCCTGGCAAGGATGTTCTAAAAATAGAAACCAAAATAGGTGTTGTTTTGTTTCTAGTTCAGTGCTTGATTATCGCTCTAATCCCCTAGTAATTTATGTTTTGTTTTACGCTAAATGCATTTCAAGAAATGTTTGATGAAGTAACATAAGTTTTATTTGACAAAGTTATAAATTTATTAGCCTACCAGGAATTCATTAATGAACCTAAATTTTGAACAATAGAGTGTCTAGAGTGTCTTTGGTTGACTTTTCTTCCAATTTGTACATAATTAGACAAAAAAATAAGCCCTTTATTTTTGTTCAAGTAGTTTAAAAAAGGATAATGGCTTTTATCTTGAATAAATTATACTGAGATCCCCTCTCCTCCCACACCCCAGCACAACCTTCCCCCCTCACCCTGCCCCCTTGCCCAGGCAAGGCATGGGATTCCCATTAGTACAACAATAGAGAAGAGACCCTTATTAGTTTTTTGTCCACTTCAATGTTCAGTCAACTGGAAGAGCTGGAAGATCATTCTATTGAAGTTTGGTGGTTGAAACATAATGAATTTATAACTCACTCTGATATCCTCATATTCCTAATTAAAACGTGTTTATTTAATGTTATACTTTTTAAAATTTTTATGGCCAAAAAATGAACTTTTGGGCAGATAAAACCGGAAATCTTCATATTCCTAATTAAAACTATTTTATTTCATGTTATACTTGTTAAAATTTTTAATGGCCAAAAAATGGCTTTCTGGGCAGATAAAACCTGGTATTTTTACCACAATTTATATATATATATATATATATATATATATATATATTTTTTTTTTTTGCTGTTTGGGCTCTGCTTGAAACTCGAATATTTTATTACCAGCTCGGCTCGGCTCAGCTCGACCAGAAAAATAACTATTCGCACATCTCTACCGAAATACAGTAGACTCCCTCTTAACCAGCCACCTTTTAACCGGTCTCCGCTTTAACCGGCCTACCCTGACAAAAAACAACATCTTTTTAAACTGTCATTTTTTATCTCATCATTGCTTTAACCGGCCATATTTCACCAGAAACGTATTTTTCTTATCTACTGTATCATTCAATTCAACGTTATATCATATTGATGTTCTCAAACCAATTAAAATGTACTGTCCTGGACGGAAGTGTACGCCAACGGAAATGAATGCTTTTGGAACTACTATCGAGTAGACCACAATAAAGAGAGGAATAATTATTATTACCGTACCAGTAAATCATATACAGTGATGTATTTAAAGATTTTTTTTTTAAGTCATAAAATTAATTGTATTTAGTCCATATAATATTGTAGGTTGGCGTTTTTAAATGTACATCGGTTTAACCGGCCAATTTATTATCTGCCCGTGGCCTGGTCCCAAGATGGCCGGTTAAGAGGGAGTCTACTGTATAAACAAGGCAAGCAGCTGAACGCCAACTAAGACCACCTTCCCGTCCCCCTTCCATCTCCCCCTGGCAAGGAAAGGAAATGAATAGAAAGGCCACTAAAAAGATTTATGGAGTTACATGTATTGGACAAGTTAAACAAAAACAGGACTATAATAATATACACATACCAATTATTATTAATTAAAATAATTACAATCAGTTTACTGCCGAAATCGACAACCGATTAATATCAAAGCCAGAAATACACTGCTACGGTGGGATTATTATTGCAAGATTAAACACACAAAAATTGCAAAGTTATCAGAGAATTGCTATGTTGACATTCTGTTACTCATTGCACGCATGCGTATCTTGAATTACGCAGAAGCTTATCGGCCGATTATTTCCAATAACAACCAGCGCGACATTGACTGGGGGAGAGAGAGAGAGAGAAGAGTATGTTTTTGTTGTCCTTTCTATTGCCCCTTCTCTTCTTTCCCATTGTACTCCCCCCCCCCTCCCCCCGCCAACACTGCGTGCGTGTTTCTTCCTCTCTTTCTCCTCTGTTGTTCTCACCGCCCACTGGATACTATTTCGTGGCTTGTTTTGTTGCCATGGTTACGTGATGTCCACCGTCCACGCGTGCTTACGTTACTGCACATCAGAAAGCCGGGCAAGGACACAAATGTGTGGGCATTAGTCTCATTGACCGCTATTTGTTGCCGTTGTCTCTTCACTTGGTTCGTTACCCTCCCTATCGAACTACAAATATTTCATTATTAGTTATCAAATAATTCATTTTTCATAAATATAACAGGAATTTATTTTGTATTTAAAATTTTTTTTATTAGTTTGTCCCCGGATTTTATTCCGGTTGATTCGCACCCGGAAAATCAAGGTTCTACTGTATACGGTAACAAAAACTATCCCTGCCCCTTCCAATAAAACTCCTTAAAAGCAAATAGGTTACCTCTAAGAAATAAGTGGCCTTAAAACATCATTGAAATGAAATGGTTATCATCTGAAAATTAATTTTGTAACGAGTGTACGATGGCGAACCTATAATAGCCTATAGGCCTACGTATGGGACGAAGGATATTTCTCCAAGATATTGTGTAATAAAAACCATTGTTTAGTCGTCGATATGCAAAAATAGCTGTCTTTGTTTATAATGTGATTTAACAGAGACAAGAAAAATCGGAATTAAATTTGTTTTTTGGTCCCCTGCTTGCCGATTGATGATCATTGCAAACAATCAGTGCACGACGAATCCATTCTACAGCGCAAGGGGTAGAATCTTGGAGGGGGAAGAGTTCACATTATATTTTTCTAATGTTCTTATCTCTATTTTGTTCATGCATTCCTTTGTACTCTCTCTCCCCGTACACCTAACCTGCGCAGTGAAGAATGCCAGTTTTTCATGTCACTAATTTTCGTCGTGCGTTTTGCGCTAGCGCTATGTGTACACACGCTTTAATATTGGAGTGTGACGCGGCGCTGCGCCGGCGGCAGCATTGTAAAAGACATCTTTTGGATATATTTTGAAAATTCTCTTATGTTTAAGGCTTTCTCCTGCAAATAGATTTTCTGTATGGTTATTGTTTTGGAGTTGAGTTATTTGAATATTGGGTTTTTAAGTGTGGATCTTAACAAAATGAGAAATTGAGAAATTATATTGTCTTCAAACAAGGGATCTGAAGAGCTTAGCTAATATTACTTTAGAAAAATATAAGAAAATGTGTTATAAAAGTGAATATTTATCTGATATTAACAAGTAAAAAAATATCAGTACTTAGGATTACGATATGTCCTTTTTTACCCGTACATGTCCTCTTTTTAGAACATAAAAATGTCCTCTAATCAAATTATACTCATTTTATTAGTTTAACAACATAATTAAATATTAAATAAATTATTGATAATATTAAAAGATGATTGGTCTCACGCATTAAAATGTAATAGGCCTATTTTTTCTACGTTTTGGACCATAAAATGTGCGTTGTTTACGTGATTCGTAAAATAAAGTTATTGATTATTTCATACCAATTTTGGTGTATGATATATGAACCATACTCCTTGGATATGGAGTATCGTCATTCAGACCCAATATTTAGTATATCAGTATAATATGTTATATTTTATTCTTGGCAATTATCGAGCCTGTGACCAATAGATAAGTATTGTGAAGGGTTTCAAATTACTGCATCTCCCACCGCTCCCTCCATTCTGATTACATCATTCCCGAGTCTTGATCCTTCAACAACAATAAAGGCACATCGTCGGCTTCAGATAACGGAACCTTATCAGGTGGAAATTTCAGTAGGCCAACTGATTGACAAATATTGGCAAGTTCTAACTTATTTTATAGTTATATATTTTTAAGTCCGTAGTTCTCATTATTAGCCGAGCACAATTTAGATCGTAGATTAATAAAAAGAGGTGCATTTACTAAGTTTGAGTTTTTTGTCATACACAAACTGTGTACTGTAAATGTCTATAATAATTGATAAAACTAAAATCATTTAACGATTTTGTAAACATCCTTACTTTATCCAAATTGAATCTTATCTGTACTTGATTAGCATTAGCCTTGAATTTAGACTATTTTTGCCGGGAATACCGGGAAAGATGCTTGAATTTTCCTGAGTCCGTTTGCTGGCAACCCTGTTATGACCTCTTGACCCTCACACCTAGACTGTAAAAATATGGCAGTTATCTTGTGTTGTAGAATATTTATATTTACTTAATTTGATTATTCCAGAGTATGAAATCTGATTGTGAAAGAGCCAAAGCGGAATTTGAGGAGGCTAGATCACTCTATGAAAAGTACAAAAGCACCATTGATGAGTCAAACAGACAGAAGGCCCCTATTCAGGTAATAAAATTTAAATAAAGATTGTGTAATATGATAATTTTTCAACTATTGTACTCTTTTTCTTACAATCATGCTTAAGTTTGAATTTACTAATCTGTAGTTTCAACTCTTCCGTTTTATAAACTTGTGTAATGAATATAAGGGGCATGACATAAGATTTTTAGTTACTGGTAGGCAAACAAATTCACCATATGAAGTTACACAGTGGAACCTTGATAAATCGAACCTCAATATATCAAACTCCTCAATGTAACGAAGTTTTCCCGTTCCCCTTAAACCTGCCAATCAATCTTGTGTTATTTCTACCTTAGCAGTATATCGAAGGATTAGCCAGGATAAACTCAATATTTCAATCTTTTTTGGTGCCAAAACACAATCTAAGAATCTCTACATAAAGAAGTAATAAAAAAAACAACTAATTGAACCCTTTTACTCATATTTTTTTTTTTTTTGTGTTGCTACCTGTCCCTCAACAGACATGGCCTAGTGCCCTTTCGTGTTCAAAGCGCTGTTCATGTTTCCGATATTTGCAGTTAACTTATTGGTTGTATCCCAGGAACATGGAGGAACATTACCAGTTACTTTGTAATGTTTTGTGGTCTGTAACTTACTATAGTTATATATTAGAAGTGGTAAGAAAAACGTTACCAAAATGAATTGTAGTCTGCTAGCCAAGTAACCAGAATGGTTTCTGGGCGCTAATCAAGGGTCTGCGGTACAACAATTTTCGGGTTGGTATAGTACAATTTTGTGTACCTCGGCTCTCAGTACAAAATCGGTACGCTAGGCGTAATCAATATATGCCTAGTGGTATTAATATCGATGGGTAACACTTCAAATACCTAATTACCTCATTTACCATATTTTGCTAGGTCACAACTTTAATAGGAAAAATATCATAATACCTTAAGTTTAAGTCCTTGTACCTGTGCATGTTTGCTGTTGATATCAGTTTAATGCTAAAGTCGCGGCCACGAAATCAGGCGGGTGAACAATTTTGCAACGTTGCCAAATTTCCAGTGCTTATTAATTTAATCATATGGTTTATATTTATGTCAATGTTTTTATCTGTTTTATTAGATGATAGTTATTTTGATAATTTCTATAGAATGTACATTCAACATACGGTCTAGGCAACGCTGCATGATCAGTGTTGCCAGTTTTTGCATCAAAGTAAGCAATTTTCGACAATCTCTTTCATCTTTTGGTTCCATGTGACAACATCGCATTTTCAGTCACCCGCCTATTTTCGTGGCCGCTACTGTAGGTAGTAAAAATGGGCATAAAGTGAGTAGCAGCATTACAAAAATAATTGAAAACAGATTTATTTTTGGCTGATAAAAAACTTGCAAAAAAAGAGATTTTCCAAAGGAAGCCTATATCCTAAATGCTGTATCAGTCTTTTTTTTCAATTCTTCGCCTAAATATATAAAAGAAAAAACTAAGTTTTAACTTAATGAAGAAAAAAATCAAAGTGGAACTCAAAAACTATTTTTAACAGGCGGTTGTAGCCACAGTAGGCCAGGCCTATTGTAGAAGCAGCAGATGTCATCATTGGAGCGGTATCGGCTGCTTGTCATCATTCGAGCGGTATCGCCAGTGTTTGAATCACTCATAATTACAATTAATCATTTATTTACAACTAAGCTATTTGTGCTTCACATTTGGTTAGATTCAAATACTAAACTTATTTCATAAAACTTCCAGGGCAACATTAAATAAAGACACAATGTATTAGTAGGCTAGTGTAGGCCTGATTAGAGACAGAGTAAGCGTATTAACCAATCCAACAAGAGTGAGTAGGCAAAGTACAACAAGAAAGTAAACGCCACAGAGTACGTTTGTACAACATCTAAACCTCTGGAATGAACGTATATAACGATGCAAAATATAGTTGTTTTGAAAACATTGCCTATATTTTAAAAGCCAATCCGGTGTGGGGTAAACAATTTGAAAAATTTATCTTAGAATGTTTCTAGTTTTTTCTGATTGATATAAATTCATATGAACATACAGATTTTGGATGGTCTTACCCTTTGCGCAAAGTGATCGTGTATTATTTGAATTAATTCAGCTAATCCGGTTCACTTTAGAGGTTAGGACACATCTTTTCAATCGGCAGTTGATCCAGTTCTTGTCATTTCTCATCAAACAACTGTCCTTACTGACGCTAGCGTCTCTTGCGGAGGGCATTCAAATCACTGTTGTTTATGTTGTTACCGAATAAGAGCTAATGTACTTAATCAGCCGCTATGAGCGCTGTTGCTAATGAGAACATGATTGTCTAAATGGTGTTGGACTGCGAATTGTAAACTGTAGTTAACTTGTTAATCGTTAGTTAACTTGTAATCTTGTTGCTGAGTGATGATGTCAAGCCATTCTTTAAATGTGTTAATTCATAAAAACAAAGAGATAACGACAAAATATTAATTACTTCCGTTTTTCTAAAAGCAAATATGACATTAGATACATTAATATTTTTGACATTTGTAATCTGTACCGAACAGTATTCATACCGATGCCTTTAACCGTACCGAACCGATGACGGTATTTCATTTTGTACCATACCTGTACCGAATATTCTGTGCACCGCAGACCCCTTGCGCTAATTAGAGAACGGTAGTTACCAATCACATTCCTGTAATACAAACATTGTGTAACTGTTGTGTGACTTATTACAAAAGCTATGGTTGAGGTAAGCCTCCATGATCTTGTGTGTAACGGTAGTGTGAAGAGTACTAAGTGTAGATGATCAATTCATGACAAAAATCCATTGAAGAGTTTATAAACAACTTAAATGTTTCAATGAACTGTTTGTTATTCTTCTATTCAATGGCAAAAAGTAAGTTACCAAATCACAGTGAACAATTATTTATTCCTCTTAGACTTTCATGTGTCATAATGTAAAATTAATGAAAACACTTTTTTGGGTTTTTCTGACACATTTTATTATTATTATTATTATTATTTTTTTTTTTACATAGCAATATTTTTGTTTTTTTGGAATGTAGTATAAAAATAATAAAATGTGTCAGAAAAACCCAAAAAAAGTGTTTTCATTAATTATTTATTTCTAACAGTGAGCAATTATTTATTTCTAAATTGCTAGGTCTATTGGAAATAGGCAATGGGCGGTCGTCCTGAACCTCTGCATATCAAAGATGACTAAAAATAACCTTCATGTAACGAACTTCAATATATTGATGACATTGTTATCACGAAGTTTTCACAATCCCCTTAAGGTTCGAAATATCAATGTTTCTCTGTAGTTATCTTATTCCCATTGGAAATCTATATACAGTCAACTCTTGGTAAATCAAAATTTATGAGTTAGAAATTAGGAATGAGGACCTGTTACAAAGGTCATTTTGGTTTAAATTAAACTTATAGAGAATGAAAAAGGTCCATAGATAAAACTTTAAAATAAATAAGTAAACTTTTGATGTGCGAAGGTAAAGTGACAATGAAGTTGGACTTAATTATTAAACTAATTGTTAATTTTTAGGTAATATCTTGGTGTTCTGACAGATTGATTTTTTAGGGTGAAATCCAACGCTTAAAAGCGATCATGAACGAGGCTTCTTCTAAAGTGGACATAATAAAACATCGAATGAGAGATAACACTAGCAGGATGGAGAAAATTGAGAAGGATATCACAGAAGTAAAAAAGGAGCTGGCTTCATCCAGGGCAAATGCAAGCCAAACGTGTGATGAAGAAGTTGAAACTAATCGGTGAGCTGAAAAAATTATGAAGATTCTCAACTCAAACAACACTTAATTTTTAATTGATATGCCATACCATTCATCGGTAAAAATTCCAGTATTATTTTTATCTTCTTAAATGTTGATTTGTTTGTTCATAATTTTTTTTACGTGTTTAACAATTAAGCACTAAACCAATTTAAGTTGGACTATTAAGATACCTTTCAATCAAATTTATGGTACTTTTTGTTTGAGTTAAAAAATAATTACTTTCTGACCAAGGACAAATTTAGTTTCAGGTTACAACTGGTGGTTTTACCATTTGAACTATGTTAGACTGTTCAAGACAAATTTGGACATAATTTTTCTATTGGTACCTGTTTTAGGTCCAAAGAAGATATTGAAAGGGAACTAAATGCAGTTAAAACTTATTTGAAAAAGTTAGAGGAGAAATTAGGTGGTTCGGAAGAAGTGCTTCAAAATAGCTTGAAGAAAAGACAGGAAGCATTTGATGCTGTTACCCAAAACTTAAACGAGCTACGAAGTTTGGTGAAGGTAAATTATTTGATATTTTCAAAGTTAATGTATAATTTCTTCCTTCAAAGCGACAACAGCGGGACAAAACGGAGCTAGGGCAACTAGATGGCTATGGTAGACGTGGACATTTTTGTGTCTAAAAAAAACGGTAAATGTTAGGTTTGGGAGAGGTTTAGAAATGGTATGGTCAACCAGGTCCTCGTTTGCCATATGATTGCCACTTGTTTGCAGAGCGCTCCTTCCACTGCTCCACAATCATGGTTGATTTCCAAAGTGACTAGTTGCTCATCTTCACAGTAAATTACATTCACTTGTATTTCTAGCATTTTAAGCAATTTAATACCAACCTAACTCCCACAGCACACTAAGCTGGCTTAGAACATGTAGCAGATCGGTGTTGCAACCATGATGAATTTACCAGGATGCATTTACAGAAAAGATAAAAATTAAAAATAACTAGTGATGGGTCGGTTGCCAAATTTATCTGTTCGGTTTCGGTTAGGTTTTTCACTGGTACTATTTGTAGGTTTGTGTTTTTTTTTCTTTTTTTAATGTTTATCCTACTATATAACTGGCCATATATTATATCTGAAAGTAGTCAAAAAGCAATACAAAACATTTTAGTGAGAAAATTTGCAATTTTAATCAAAAATTAAAACTAAAAGATAAAAACTTTGACTATTGTATTTTTGTAGGAATTGATGAAATATGTGGGAGTAGGCATATAGAATAAAATCCAACCATTTATCAAAAAGTTACAAAATACCCTCAAATTAAGAAAGGTTTTGTTATTCCATGTCTAATTTTTTAAGAATTACTAACTATTATGTGTTATAGAAATGCATTTTGTTAAGATAATTATTTTTAGTTCCTTAATTCAGTAAAATAATAATTCTATATATTTATAAAAAAGAACCTGTTATAGTATTTTTAGTAAAATATTGAAAACGACATAAAAATAGTTATTTTAAAAAGCCGGTAAACCGAAAACCGAAATGTGCTATCAATCCTCTGTGTTATCAATCTCTGTGTCTGGGATATAGTTTTTTCGTCAAAAACCATTAAAACCGACAACCAACTTTAACAACCGACCCATCCTTAAAAATAACCTCAAGTTATTTTATTATTATTATTATGTAAGGAGTGTTACCAATGGCATTCTTATACAGGGTGAGTTTTTAATGTCCCCCCCCCCCTAATTTTTTCCACATTTCTTAAGATATTGACTCTCAACCACCACCAAACATCATTGATTAGTTTATACTATTTTTTGGTATGGTTCACTTTTTTGGCCGCCATCTTGAATCCGCCATATTGGACTGAACTTAATTTTTTTCAATGTAAGGGTAGGGTTGTGACCCATCATTTCAAAGTGATTTTTTGCGTAGAACAAGACGCCGCAATCCGTTTTTGATTATCTGTTTTTGTCCCAGAGATATTACAGGTTTTTAAAACTAAATTTAAAAATGAGAAATTTTAAAAATCTCTGGTTTTATCCAATTTTTTTCTAAAGAATATTGACTTTTTATCACCAGATATCCCATAATTTAAAAGTACTTCAATTTGATGGGACTTAAATTTTTGGCCGCCATCTTGGATCTGCCATCTTGGAATGAAATTAAAATTTTTAAATGTAAAGGTAGGGTTGTGACCCATCATTTTAAAATATTTTTTTTGTGCTTAGTACGTTGCCGCAATCCGTTTTTCATTATCTGTTTTCGTTCTAAAAATATTAGGGTTTTTTTTTACAAATATTAAATATTTTTTCACAAAATACACTTGAGTCCCGCTAGTCCGAACACGGGTAATCCGAACAAGCTCCGGACGCATTTTGCAAAAAAATTTACGTAATAAAGATAGAATTTACAATGGGAAAGATAAGAATTGTGGTAAGGAAATTAAAACAAAGTATTAATTGAGGAATATACAAATACTGTATTTAGTTTATTGTTTGTGTATGGGCTAAATTTACACAATGTAAACAAAAGAAAAAGAAATTACAGTATACCCTGTAAAAATTATTGCACATGTTGTAGATTAATAGGTACTATAACATTAAAAGCAACATTAATTTATTTGTTACTGACCATAAAGTCCATCATTGTCTTTTGTTGGAGTTTAGTCAGTCTGTTTTTTGCCGCGTGGTTCCGCCATTTTCTGATAAACATCACATCCGCGGGCGTGGCAGTTGACTGTTGTTCCAAGTAACGAAGAGCAAGGTCAAACGCAGCTGTCGCTTCATTGTGCGACACCTTCTCCTCTCCCCCCCCCCCGCACGAAAGTTCATCATCACTCCCCTCCCCCTCATCGCACTGAACCGGTTCTTGCGTCACTGCCGCAATGATTTCGTCGTCGCTCAAAATCTCATTGCTGTCAGCGTCCGCCGCCAACCATTCGCTCACGTCTGCTTCATCTGCGTTCTCACAACCGGGGATGTTTTGGATCAGTGGTACGAGGTTTGCCGTGTCATTTTCGGTGGCGTAGTCTACAAATTCCAATGATGTCCATAATTTTTTCCAGGATTTTCTAATTGCTCCTTCTGTCACATTTTCCCACGACTCAGCAACCCAATAGACAACATCCTTCACGTTTGTTTGTTTGATTTTCTGTACCAAAGGAATAGTATCGTCTTCGATTAATGATTTTAAAAACTTTTTTCGGTACTTCAACTTAAGTGCCTGCAAAACTCCCTGGTCCATTGGCTGTAGTAACGGTGTCACATTTGGTGGTAAGAAAACTGCCTTTATATCGCCACAAGAAAGTTCTTCGATGTCTGGGTGGGACGGCGCGTTGTCAAGCAAAAGCAGAGCTCGTGGAGGCAAATCATTTTCCCTGCTAAACTTCTTGACGGAAGGCACGAATTGCTCATCGAACCATTCCTTGAATAATTTTCCTTCCATCCAGCCTCTTTTCTGATTTCTATAATGAACAGGAAGTGACTTCATGTTTATGTGTTTGAAAGCACGAGGTTTAGCAGCTTTGCCTATCATCAAAAGAGGCAGTTTATGGTTACCGGCAGCATTGGAACAAGCCATTATTGTTACGCGGTCCTTACTCATTTTGAATCCTGGAGCTCGAGATTCTTCCTTGGAGGCCAAGCTTTTTGTTGGAAGGGCCCTAAAATTGAGGCCCGTTTCGTCGGCGTTATAAATTTGTTGGGGGGAATAATTTCCTTCAAGGATCAATTCTTCAAATGTAGACAGGTACTCCTGCGCTGCTACGTGATCTGAAGAGAGTTGTTCTCCCGTGATCGTTAATTGACGGATACCATGGCGCTTTTTCCATCGGTCGAACCAACCAGTACTGGCCGTAAATGAGCTGTCACCATTTAAAAGAGTGTTTAAATGTATCGCCTTTTCTTGGACAATAGGCCCACTTAAAGGTGTTCCCCTTTCCCTTTCTTGGCAGAACCATAGAAAAAGTGCTTCATCAACTTTTTCAAAAATCGACCGCCGCGCTGTTTGACGATGTTGAAGAGTCTCTTCAGATGTTGTGGTAGAATATTGTTGAAGCTTCGCACGGTTTTTTTTTCCAATCACAAATCGTGGCTTTACCAACGTTCAACTCTTTTGCGAGTTTAGTCACACTTTCACCGCTGTCCAAACGATTTAAAGCATCTAGCTTGTCTTTAATAGTCAATGTGTTGTGTTTACGTTTTGTAGCCATTGCACTTTACACTTTCACACTTGACAATCACTATAGTATAAAAACTACACAGCTGTACTTACAGTAAATTAAATAAAAACACGCGTAACCGCACAGGTGACTGACCTCCGAACGGGTTAAAAGCCAACTAGGCCAAGGTCGTGCTGTGATTAATTTTGGCGCATAAAGTGGTGGGGATGCAGACGTACAGTCTCTGCTGGCAGGGGGTACAGTCCGCGGACTGCGACGTACCCGGCGCGGGCGAGGCGCGAGCGAACAGTATCTTCACGTCATGCGTACAGGCAGCATACACTATTTGCCCGCTCTCTGCTCACATCCCAAAATTACGTGCAGTGGGCCACTGTGCTGTCTGCAATGCTCTGTTCAATTGTTTGTTTTGCTTATAAGAGTGAAAGCACTGTTTAAATTCGTTTTTGTGAATTATTCGTTAATATTACAACACTAAAACCCTTTTAAATTGCTTCATACTCCCTTATTATGTTATTTCGGATAATCCGAACAATTAGCTAATCCGAACAGCGTTCGGTCCCAATTAGTTCGGATTAGCCGGACTCAAGTGTATCAAATATTTTTATAACAAAAACATATAATGAAAAACGGATTGCGGCACCGTACTAAGCGCAAAAAAATACTTTAAAATGATGGGTCACAACCCTACCTTTACATTTAAAATTTTTAATTTCATTCCAAGATGGCGGATCCAAGATGGCGGCCAAAAATTTAAGTCCCATCAAAATGAAGTACTTTTAAATTATGGGATATCTGATGATAAAAAGTCGATATTATTTAGAAAAAAATTGGATAAAACCAGAGATTGTTTAATTTTTTTATTTTGAAATTTAGTTTTTAAAAACCTGTAATATTTTGGGAACGAAAAAAGATAATCAAAAATGGATTGCGGCGTCTTGTTCTACACAAAAAATCACTTTGAAATGATGGGTCACCACCCTACCCTTACATTGAAAAAAATTTAGTTCAGTCCAATAGCCTATAGCGGATTCAAGATGGCGGCCAAAAAAGTGAACCATACCAAAAAATAGTATAAACTAATCAATGATATTTGGTGGTGGTTGGGAGAAAATATCTTATGAAATGCAGAAAAAAATTAGGGGGGGGGACATTAAAAACTCACCCTGTATAAAACAAATACAACCAGAACCCTCTATGACTGTTATAGGTATCGTAAATTAAGGATGTTAGCATGCACACTGTCTCTCTCATGTATATATCACTATTAACCTCATTACACAAAATTTTACCGGTAAAGTGTAAAAAAAAAATTGACAATTAATTACTTCTAAGCTTGAAGTTAGGATTTCAATGAAAAAGCCCTGGGTTTAGGAATTTTTTGCCTAATTTGTATGTTAAATTCTAATTCTACTCAAGCACATATTGTAACGATTTTCAACTTTTTTTTTGCATTTCATACTCCTTGACACATATAACTAAATACGTACCCAGTATAAAAAAATCTATTTTTTAATTTCTCTTCAGTATAGGGTAGGTAGTATCAACATAAAAATAAGGTTCACAAGTTTTAAAAACACTAGGGGGCCCGTGCAGCGCAATGCGCTGCATTTATTATAGACTATTAAATCTTGCTCCATGGTAATGGACAGAGTTACTTTGAATAAAAATTAAACTATAGTGAAAATCAGATAAAACATAATGGTGTTTCATCAATCGATCTTCATTACTAATTCTGCAACTTGCCAATGTGACAATGTTGAGATTTGGTGGTTGTTCTTTTAGTTCAAAATTAGCTAAGATTACTTAGTTGTTCTTTTGCCGATTTGTCTTAGGGTCTCTGTCTAAACACTCCTATAAAATCTAGAATAAATTCACAGATGTTGGATCTACATAGTTCATCAAACATAAAACTGAAATGACAACAGAATAAAAATCAACATTTCATTACAACTCCCCGGTCCTGTATGAGTTATGCAACACTCACTGAGGATGTTATGAGGTAGTTGTCGACATAGTGAATGAGTCCACATTAGGCCTACTATTGAAAAAGAAATAAAGCCCCTATAATTCGTAATTTTCCATGGCATTACAAAATGTAAATAAAGAAAACACTAAAATAAGGAGAATCTACATATTTGTTAGTGTGGTCCATTTTGGTTTGATGTGGTATTTATTTTTTGATTGAAATTTCTCTTTGTACAAACCATATTTGAGATAAACTTGTTTTCTACACTGGAAGTAAAAAACATTTAAATTTTGTTTCTTTTAAACATGAGTTTTAATATGTGTATCATTCTGCATTAAATTTTTTATAGTATAATATTAAACAAACAGGTTATAACACCTATAAGCAACTATCCCTTTTCCTCATAATTTACAGAGTTTGAAACCCCATGCACACAAATTTAGTGTTCTATTTTAATATTTGTAAACTTTCCTTATTATTTAAATACCAATCAGACAACCCATAAGACCCAAGTCAAAATTTCAATTTCCAAACTTGTTTTTGGAGGCCCTGCATGAATTTTTCTAGGGTTACGTAATAAACTTATTTTGTGCCCAAATGCACGTAAATAAAATGTTCAAGAAAATCTCCCGCTAAATTTTGAGAAAAGGTTCAAATACGACAAAAGACACTTCTTGTTTAAAGTATGAATTTGTGTTGATGTTTCAGTACCAGTAGTTCAATTGCTTGTATTCAGCTTAAAACATGTGTTTGTCTGTTTTAAAATCAACAGCTGTTTTATATTGCAATTCAATACAAATTGTTCCCCATGTTAATCTTATGGACAAAAAAATGAACTTTGAGGGCTTCCCGTGAGCTCCAGAATTAAAATATCAAAAATCTAAGACCTTATTGCAAAACTACGAACTGAGACCATTCTTTTGACGCCTCAAACTTTAAAATTGGTCCAGAAATAAGGGAGGAGTAGTGTTAACAAAAAAAGGGCATCACGTATTATATATATAGAATAGATTTGTTAGCTTAGGAAACATTAAAAATGTATTAATTTGAAAAGCAATGTAACATTTCAGTTTATATCTGTACCCAGTTATTATACACTTGGCATTGTAGAATCAGGTGTCACTGTTAAAAGTCAAACCTTCCTTTTCCCTGGTTATTTCCAGCTTATTCCTTGGGTGGTTTATTATTAGGGGTGTGCGAGTACTCGAGTGGTCGAATAGTTGTGGTCTAGCACTATTTGTGAACTAGCACTATTCGGCTCGGCTCGAGGTTATGCAAACTATTCGAGTGGTCGAGCTGAAAATGATTACAGAAGCAACAATTCCAACAACAAAAAAGAGTTAGAAAACTCTGTACTAACAATTATTTGATTTATTAATTAATGGAAAAAAGCAGAGAAACACGGCAATTTATAATTGAGCTGTGTGATCGCAACAGGGTTAGGGAGATAAGACGATGGCAGGTGCGGGGCGGGGTTTGTTTACGACGAAATAGGACCACGGTAATGACCTTGACTGGTGGAGACAACACACGCACACACTCTCACACACCCTCGCCCGGCGAGAAATATGTTCTAAAAATAGAAACCATAAACAAGAAAGGTCCTACAGTACACTCTCGTTCATCGGAACTAATGTGGCGGACAGCTGGTTCGGATGTCAAAAATTTCCGATGAAGCGGAGTCCGTCGTGAGTCCTCATTTCCGCCCGTACGGTGACCTATCGTGATTGTGTTCACTCTTGTTTTTAAGATAACACAAGAGATTTTATAAAAATAAGGCACTCGAACTTTGAACATGGTAACAATGAACCTATAGGAATAAAAACAACGCAGGAAATAAAGATCCAAAATCTTTATTATCATATTCCATATTCATATTCCAGCAGTCAACTGACTTCCACGTAACACAGGTGCAGTCGCAACGCAAACAGACTGAATGACAGTTTGGGAAGCGGTTGTTCACTTCCTGCCCCCTTCCTCTTTTCTATTTTTGTGCAAATACTCCATGGCCTCCTAAATCACATCGATGGCTAGAGATTATGGAAAACGCCTGATGACGTTTGATGCAAAATGTGATTCTTCACTGTTGTGCGGGTAGAACGAATAGAAATTGAAGGCGCTAAAACGGAAAAATTGTTTATTTCATAAGAAAAAAAAATAATATCCAGATTTTCAGTTCCGATGAAGCGGAGTTCTGATGTCGCCGAGTCCGATGAACGAGAGTGTACTGTATTAGTTTCCACTTCATTGTGTAATTATCGTTCTGATTCGTGTGCTGTTCAGTGACCCTAGTAATTTTGGGTTATATTATGCAAAACAACACATTTCAAAATGCATTTGATTTGCATTTCAAGAAATGTTGATAAAGTGACATTAAAATTTTATTGACAAATTTATTAGACTAATTTAGTAATTAGCATACATTTAAAACAATTTATTGTTCTTAAATTTTTACCAGTTAGACAAAAAGATGAACAATAACTTGTTTTTGTTTGCGTGCTCTTATCTTGAATAAATTATCCAAGCGACCCTCCCCCCTCACCCAGCGCCGGACCTCCCCCCACCTTCACGTTACCCACCCATCCTTGGTTTTTTGTCCACGTTGGACCCTTTTATTGTTCCTTGTTCACTCAATTAGAAGATCTGTCAACCGTGGTTTTGGGTTATCCGGGATCCTTCAACCAGTCATTACCCGGTTAATCGGGAGTTGACTGTGTTTTACTTTTTTCATATAATGGCCAAAAAATGGCCTTTTGGGAAGATAAAAGCTGGTATTTTGACAGGAAAAATTACTTTTTTTTTTTTTTTTTTTTTGCTGTCTGGCTTGGCTCGGCTTGAAACTCGAATATTTTATTACCAGCTCGACTCGGCTCGGCTCGACCAGAAAAATCACTATTCGCACACCCCTATTTATTATCATTAATTAGTTATAACTGTATTGTCTTGAGTACTTGTACTGGCTTCAAGTACCTCACAAGATTTAGAATGTTTTATTTTCACTGATTTAGTTTTCAACCACTCATCCATACCGTAGTTTGTTTAAAAAATACACTGCAGAATTAAAACACACAAACACTACGTTCAAGAATAATTCATGTGACAAAGCGGTATGATGTACGTAGTTCCAGTGTGACTGACAGATATAAAGATTACAGCAGATTATATATTTTTTTATAAAAGACGTAAGCAATGTACAACAGCAATCTTATGCACTTGCACTGCCAAGTGGCCAGGAAGACATTAAGACCATTAAACCATCTCACTAGTTATGTAATAGTTTAGTAAATTATCGCAGACATTTTCCATCACTGATTAGTGATGAAAATGTCCACAACAATTTACTAAACAATTTAACAAAACTCACCATTACCAACAATGAACTTTAACCCATTTGTACCCACTGTCGACATTTGTCGAAGCTGTATTTTAATTTATGAAAATCCATGGAATTTTAGGTTTTTTTCATGATTAAAATTGGCGTTTTGGAGTGAAAATATAATTATCTTTCGTATTTGAAGGCCGTAGTGACACACACATAGTAAACAGAAGTAAAAGTAGCAAAATCAGTGTTGACCAAGGTGCAACTCTCAAAGAATTAACCGATCCCGTCAACTTCCATGCAAGCCTGCCACCGTTTATTTTACGTGGGCCCTCCCACCAACTTTGCCACAGATCGGCTAACCCTTTAAGAGTTGCACCACCAGGTCAGGGTTTGGTCGTGAGCGGATTCGAACCCGCGCCGACGCAGACATCCTGGCCAAGGATGCCTACGCCTTAGCCATCTGAGCTATCACGACCGACAGCCTATCACGACCGACAGCCTAGACATGAGAACTTGGGTTTTGAATGGTGCGCGCCCCTAGCGGGAAAGACTGTAGGCCGTTGGTATGCGAGTTCGCCACAAGAGCGCAGCATTAAGCCACTGCACCAGAGTCACAAGAAACAATTTGGGCATAAATGGGTTAATCAAACACTAGTTATGTTTGACAGATCAAATAAATCATACACAGTTTTGATGGTATATTCAGTAATTGCGATTTATCTTTAATATAATGATTTAATTTGTAGTAAAATGGTTTAATTGTGCATTTAATTTTTTTATGTACAAGTCCACATCATGCTTTATACATGCTTTGACATGTCTCAAATTTTTGGATTGATCTATCCTAGTACACAAACCAATTCACGTTTTCTTCATGTACCAATTTTTTCCAGAAATCACAAGATGCCTTGCGAGGTAGGAGGTTAAAACAGACCAGGCTTCAACGCATCATGATGAGTTCAGCCAAGCACAACTTTCAAATTGCTTTGAAGGAAAGAAATTTTGAGGTTAGTTTTGACTCACAGAATTGCAGTGATGCCATTTCTACCTTAAAAATACTCTTGGCACCCATCTTGTTTGGTAAAATTTCACTGAGCCTCAATTTTGATTAATTGCGTTTTCTTCTTGAAGAATCTGTTCTTTTTGATCATCAGGCTTTTCTACCAAGGTTTCATTCTATCCTGTTTTTTCCAAAGTTTGTAAAAAATAATGTTCTAAAATTTTTAAAAATGCATCAGACCATTTTTATTTGAATTTTTGAGTAGAAAACTAAGTAAAATTTGATTTACATATGTAGAAAACAGATCTTTTCTATCTTCTGTGTTAAGGAAGTAGCAGTTTGATAGAGCCTGTGGACTTGACTGGCCAAATTTTTTAAATTGGATTAGTGGGCTTTCATCCGGGTAAAACAACACACTACCAAATTAAATTAATTGTGGAAACACTTGAAATAGACTCACAGTTGAAATGTGGATTGCAGGGAAAGCTCGAGTTCGATGTAATGAACGAGACTTTAGAGATCAAAGTGTCGCGGCCGCAGCACAACGAGGGCGGGGACGGGAGTGGCAAGCGGCTAGACACATCATCCCTGTCGGGTGGAGAGAAGAGCTACTCTACAGTCTGCTTCATCATGGCTCTGTGGAATGAGGTAGAGCTGCCCTTCCACTTCATGGATGAGTTTGACGTCTTTATGGTGAGTCCAGTGAAAATTTGTATGCAGGTGTTGTTGTGGTTTGTCAAAGCAAAGAAAACCTTTTACTTTTAAGAATTTATTGCAACTAAGTTAGGAACAGTAATTTAGACAGTAACGCCTGCCCTTGGTTTAAAGATTTAGAGGCGATTTAAGAGCTCGCGCCTAAATAGTCCGAGGATATCTCTAAGCCCTCATTAACATAGCAGTTAAAAAATTTGTAGCAGAAAAGTTAATTGGGTTTGAGATCTTGCGCGTAACTTCTCTGCTCGAATTTCTCCTTCAACTGATGGTTGAAGGCCATGGAACTGCAGGGAATTTGTGGTTTAAGGCTGGCAACAGCCAGCTGGAACCCTGGCAGCTAGCCGTAATAATCTTCTTCTTTCCTTTGTTCATTACGTATTTCAATCCTATTTTAAAATCAGTCTGTGTTAGATGTGTTTATTTTTTATTGAATGTTTATTAGATTTCTTAATTAATCCTTCTTTATTCTGTGTTAAAATATCAATAATTTTTTTTGCCAAAATGAAACATGAATATAACACTTAGGCCTGAGCAAAATAGAAATAAATAAATTAATAAAAACTCAGCAAATCTTGAATTAAAATAATTACATAAAAAAAGAGTATCTTTTAAATGCCACTCTGTATTCACTGGAAGAATTTCTCCACCTCCCGCGCATGTAATCGTAAAAAAAATGGAAACTCAATTGTTTGTTATTATTAACTATTATAGAATAAAAGTCAGTTACACTTAAGGCGTGCATGTTATATGTATATTTATTTCTCCTGACACACAAACTCCCCCTTTATTTATGGGATTTTTTAATTTTATGTTTTACATATGGTTTTGGCCACAAAGAACTGGTTGGAGCTGGTCCCATGACTGGAAAACCCCCATTTTTACTTTCTCCCCCCTATACCATAGTAGCCTATATGGAGAAAGTATTGTTTTTGTCAAAATTTTCGAATTTGAGTTGTTGGTGGATTTATCCGTTTTTTTTGCCCCCTGGTTCAAAAAAGTGGTTTTCAGAGTGATGTCTGTGTGTGTGTGTGTGTGTGTGTGTGTGTGTGTCAGGATGTAAACAGAGCTAGAGAATGCCACAATGGTCCGATTTTGGTGAAATTTGATATGTAGGTCCAAACCCACAATAATTCCAGGCGTTTTTTTTTCATTTTTATGATTTTTTTATTTTTAAGGGTAGTTTACCCCCAAAAACCCTCAAAAAAAGCGAAAAATTCAAATTTCTCAAAAACGGCTCTAACGATTTTGATTAAAACTTTGTGGTTTAGTAAGTTTAAAATGTTGAATAAAATGACACCAACCGCATCTCCGAGAAAATGCACGTTCAAAAGTTGTGAAGTAAAAAGTGTTTCAAAAATCAATTTTTTGGATTTTCAAAATAGCTGTTACCTTGAATTAAATTTTATTCATCACCATTAAATCAAGCTCAAAAAACTAAATAATCCTGTATTTAAACTTATTGCTCTACGTTAAGTGGTTGCAGAGAAAATTCAATTTTTCGTTTAGCGGTAAACTCAGTACGTTGTTAAAAGCCACAGACGAGCATAGGGTCAAAAATGAGCGCTGCTCAGCCGGTAGCTATCCAACTGAGTCATCAAGACATTAATGTTTAAAGCTTTTAACACCTTTTTCATATTGTTGGGAGAAAGTATGTGTCAGTTAACTGATACCTTTTATTTTGCCCCTCAGCCTTTTAGAGTGCCCATTTTATCTTTATAGACACTTTTTGTAACTATTAAATTGAATAAATATCAGTTTATAACTGTTGAAAAACCTACGTGTTACATTTTAAACCTGTGGTTTGGTTTGTTAATTTTAAATCAGATTGCAGCACTTTTGGCCTGGCGAGTGAGCCAAGCGAATGAGCTCGTTGCAAGGACGAGCCCTCATTCCAAGTTTCACAAGTTAACCGAGCAAATTGACTGTCCCCCTGGTGCTTGTAATCTTTATAATAGTTGTAATGTCTGTAGGATGGGATCAATCGCAAGGTCGTCATAGACATGCTGCTTGGCCACGCGAGGAACATCAACCAACAGTTTGTCTTCCTCACGCCGCTCGATGCGAGCTCCATTCCTGAGAATGACAACATCACCATCCACAGGTCAGTTATTGTAACTAACCAACACTTATTGTTCCTAAAGATTAGTCTTAATATTTATTTTGCCATTGTTGTAGTTAATGACTGCCTTTGAAAGTACTTTTGTAATTTATTCGCCTGCACTACGCTACAGTATACATGATGAATAAATATTTAAAATAAATAAATATAAATGTGGTATGAATAGGCCTACATTCACCTTTTGATCTAAACCAAGGTTAGTATGGAGAAGTGACAACACATTGTTGCCCTAAATACATAAAAAATTAGTTTTGAATCTGTTTAAACATGCCACGTGTTTTAGACACTTTTAAACCACTTTACATAGGTACCATATCAATTTCACTGAAAAACTATCCAAGATATGTAGAAATTGTTTGGTAATTGTTTTATTATATAGTATGTACAAGTTGTATATAAACTAATACAAATAATTTAGATTTTTTAATTTGACACAAAAACAGGATGTTCACACTCAGAACATTATGAAAATCCTGATTATTGTTTTATGTTTATTTGGTAGTGTTGTATCAAAAGATACATGGTCACACCAAAAAACTTCAAGTGGGTGAAGCCCAAAAAAATAACATTAAAATATCAATAAAATAACATTTGTTAGAAAAAATCATATGAGTTGGGAATCATAACCTTTCTGGGCCAATTTTTAAATAGTAGCTAAGGTTGAAATTCCAAAACAGTTGGATTTTGAGTAAAAAGAGGTGGAGAAATTTAGGATATAAATCATTTCTGAAGGATAGTTAATTTAAGGTATTTAATTTATTAGGAGGAAAAAAATTATAAGCTATATTTTTGTGGGATTTACTAATAGGATAATTTTATTTTAAACTGCAGTAAACGTTGATAGTTTGACTCTTAGTTCGACACTATCCATGACAACTTAACATGTCAGTAACAGCTGATAGTGTCCATGTTGGAGTCTAAAAAGGTGAAAATATAAACCAAGTGGCAAATGATTTTAATGTTGGCTATGTTAAAGTTCAATAAAGTTATTGTTTCATTAAAGTTTAGTGTCTCCTTAAAACTCATGATTTTTATACTCCCTAAGTTCAAATTTCCCATATACTCCATATTGTTTGACTCTTTAGATACTTAGACACTCTCTAAGTCCACGAAGTGTTAAACTACCAAGGTTCTGCTGTACATAAATTTTAATTACTGGTACAAGTATTTTTTCTTTCCTTAAACGTTATTAAGACCCTATTGAAAATGATAACACTTTTGGGATCTTTCTGCTTATTTTATTTTAGTGAATTTCCCTATAGGGAATACGCTATCATGGTAGTAGTCACGGTAAGACCTAAGCCCAAGACAATGATACTTTTTTGGTTGAGGTCCCTAGAAGTAAAAAACAATGTTCGTTTAAATCGATACATATGTGTGTGTCCGTTAACTCTTGAGCAAAACCTCCGATTTAGATAAAATTTGGTTCAGAGGTGTAAAGCAGCATTCTTCAGGTTAAGTTTGAAAACAATCCTGATTGTACCATGGGAACGGGGTTTTATAAGGTTCTAAAAGGGTTAAAAATTGGGTTTTTGGCATTTTTTACTTGAAATTTTCTCAGATGCCATATAAAAAGATGCTCTATGAGAAAATATTATAAGAAATAAAAAGAATTCATTTTGATTAGACTTATTACTTAGGGAATGGTTTTTATAATTTCTGATTTGTTTTATTTTGTTTAACACTTGACACTATTCTTGTACCCTGTACATTTTGTGAATAAAGAATTTATGAATATGAATACCGAGAACTGACTTTAGGTACCGACACATCCCTAGTTCCCAACCAAATTCCCTTATCAAATTCTGAGTGTGATGTGCCGCATGTGGACGGACATTATCTTGAAGCAAAATGATGCCTTTACTCAGCATGCCACGCCTTTTGTTCTGAAAAACGATCTTAACGGAGTTTTCTTAATGTCTCACATTACATCAGTGAATTTTTATTGTCCCCACGAGGCGAAAACTCCACCAGCAAAACCCCCTTCCTGCCCCAAAACATGGTTCACTTGATTTTTCGTTCTGACATCGTCTGTTTAAATTTGACTTTTCTATGCAATGTTGAATGCCCCCATTCCATAGACTGTTGTTTTTTATTCAGGTGTAACGTAGGCCACCCACGTTTCATTGCTCATTTGGCTTAAGAAATCATCACCTTCTTAATCTTACTGAAAAAAGAAAGTCAAAGCACTGTCCTAACGTTTGGTTTTGTGTATCTCAGTGAGCATTTTCGGTACCCAGCTTGAACAAAATTTCCGATAGCCTAAAGGTTCCTTTACAATTTCATAAACAAGACATCAGGAAACTTGAGGAAACTGCACAGAAATTGATAAAATCGTAAAACGCCTGTTCCTTTAATTTTTTTTGTCAAGTTTTTCCACCAAATCGTCAGTAATGATCGAAGGGTGGCCACTGCGTTCCTCATCAAGCATATTTGTCCAGCCATATTTAAACGCCCTAACCCACTTTTGCACCATTCCATCACTCTTAATGTTTTCTCTGTACATTCAGTAGATCTCACGATGCATATTGATCGACTTGAGGCCTTTAGCCCACAGAAAACGGATCACAGACCGTAATTCCCAGTCAGTATGACTCTTGATGAGCGTGGGTATCTTAAACACTTGAAAATGTAAAATCTGCAGTGAAAAGTGCCATTATGGCGTCTGTACGTTGCCGACAGTTGTAGGTATACAGTGTGCATGCTCGGAATGATGACCGCAGCACTGCAACAGCAGAATTTCAAAACGGTACTTACTTTAATAACACGCCTAGAAAATTCATTAGGAAAGACCTAAATTATATTTGCTTACAAAGCCCATAAGGGGTCAAACCTACTCACTCATCCTTATGAGGCTTATGGGGAAAATAAAATAGAATAACTTGATAAAATTTTGTATGTGTGTTCATCATGTAGGGTTTAACTTATATTTACTTACAAAACCTACATGGCAGTAACCTACATACTCACCCCCATGGTTTTTATGAGGAAATAGAAATAATGCCAAAAGTTCCATTGGAAATTTGCTGAGGACACAGGTCTCCTTTAACAAGGGTATTATTTTGATTTCGATACTGTTAGGTTTCCCCATTATTTAGTGTTCCTCTCGGTGTTCAACCTTTTGGTTGTCATAACCATAGCCTGGTCGTGTCAATGTTGAATTTGAGAAATTCTGCTGTTTTGAGGTTTGTACATTAGTCACTGACTGTATGAAATTTTTGTTTTTTATAGGTTGGCAGCTCCTCGAAAGTAATTTCACCATCCCAGCCAATTGGACAAAGACTGTGATTATGTATTTCTATCTCAATAATTTAGTTCTATAATAATTATATATTAATGCTTTTAAGTGCCTCTCTTCTACACATAAGAAGAATAATTCCATTTAATATGTGTTATCAGACGTTCCTTAAAATGGATGAATAAAGTACAGTAGTACTATATACTCCTACTTCTTCTTTATACTAGAAATGTTATCTTTGTATTTTGAAATGTGCCTTAAATAACTCGTTTAGGCATAATTGTTAATTAGTAAACGAGAAGTACCAACAAAAATATCTTAAATATTGGTTCTTTTGTACTTGTAGCATTGTAGAATTGTTTCTTAATAAATTATGTTACTTGTTATGAAATTTGAATTTTATACCTCATTGATGTTTCTATTTTGATGGAGTGCCTCAAAATGGGGTGCTTTAGTGTTTTTAAATTTTTCGTGTTTATCAAGTGAAGATGGAAGATTTGGTTCAAGGATTATCTTACAAGAAGAATTACCATAAACAAGCGTTGAAGGAAAACACTAACTTTCCAAACATGAAAAAACATGAGTTTTATAAATGTAAGTAACCTATAATATTGTCATAAGTGTGGCTTCTCTGCTGGCCAGGCAGAGCGAACCGCCCTACATGACTGAGGGCGTAGCTCATTACATGAAAGAGACATGTTAAGATTCAAACCAATAATAAACAGCAAAGCAATTGATAATAATTCACAAAATATAATTCACATCTCAACTAGTAGAATGATCAATAAACTTGAAAGGAAATAAACATTTAACAAATTAAATGTTAGGGTTAAGCAGACTGGAACTCTTTAGAATAACTCAATCTTTAAAATAGAGTACAATCTTTAAACAATTTATCAATTTAATTCGAACACCCAATTTAGAAAACCCCGTCAAATTTAGACTTACCCCCGGCCCCAGGCTTTGAGCCCCATGGCCCCTCGGACAGGGCCGATTTTGTAAATTGGCCCGGTGGGCCCGGGCCCAGGGGCGCAAGGGCCAAGGGGCGCAAGGGCCAAGGGGCGCAAGAGCCCAAGGGCTTTATTAGGTTTGTTGGGAGCACGACAAAGAAAATATTTTACAATTTATCAAGCAGATTTTGACGTTGACGCCATAACCACGGGCTTCGTACTCCTAACAGTAATAATCATAAATGTTTTGCGATCAGTAGAGGTCGCAGTATACAGCGCGTACTGTACTGTGTAGCACACAAGTGCGGAAAGGCGACGTGGCAGGAACACCCGTGCTCCCAAACGGCGCGCCAACGACTAATCCCCACGGACGGGAGTTTGTCCGTCTCCCGCCTGCCCCACCCTCTTCCCCCCCCCCCCCCCCCCCACAGCACCAACGTGCCCGAGCAATTCTCGAGATCGTGGTTCTGCGCATGTTCTTCTCCGTCTGGTAGACCTATAAATAGACCGCCAATTGAATCCTCTCCACACTCGATTCCCACTCATGACTCATCATTGCCACTGTCTGATCTCTGCGTGTTGCTACTTGATAGTTAGTTGGCAATGTTGTCTCTCATTGACATTTCGTTTTGTTCAATCGTGTGATAATGAGTAAGAAACCAAGTTGTAATAAAGTGTGAATGTAAGGAAAACTTTTATTGTATTTAATGACAGTTTATATTTTTTTACTTTTACAATGCGCAATTGCATTATTAGCGGTCGAAAATGAACACAATAAAAATAGTTCTGTCATTGTTTCATTTTGTTGTTATGTTGCGAATGCGCGTCTCAAATCGTCAAATGCCTATGGCATTGGGTTTGTTTATTTGGTGATTCATATCCTCGGGGAGGAGTGGGGAGGGGCGGAAGGGGGGGGGGCGTCACATACAAACCGCGGGCCTGCCCTCGGACATAACCCCCCAAACCTATACACTCACATCACTGCACTAGACTGACTCTCCTGAATCTAAATCTGCTGAGCTATTTAAGCCAGAGCTACCAATAGGTCAGCATAAACAAGTTAGTGTTTAATAACAGTTCCAGCCTACTCATACAACAGCAAGCTCAAATACTTCCTCCTCACATTACTTCCTTGACCTCACCTGAAACTAGCAATTTAGAACTCCACAATTATAAACTACTAATGAAATAAAACAACATAAATCCAGTTCCCCCATTACAATATATGTTGTAATTTTCATATTTTACAAAAACCTACTATGTTAGACTACATTAAAAAAACACGATTAGCCTAAATAGTTGTCAAGCCTACAAGTGTCTGACACGAAAGTCTTCCTTAGCTATTAAGACCAACTCTGGTTTTCAAATATATTTCTCAAATTTTAGAAACTTACAATAATAAAAATAAAAATAATGTTAGTAGGCCCAACCATTATTATTATTATTTTTTTTTTATTCTGAGGCCTGTTTCATAAAAATGTGACAGGTTTGACAGTTCCAATAATTTGACAAAATTGTCGGAAACCATGCATTATTTGTAGATTATACTATTCGACAGGTGACAATTTAAAAGTTGTAAACTGTCACTAGTTTTTTACATCTTTTAAACAAGTTGACAATTATTACAATAACACATGTCAAGAATTGTGTGTCAGAAAGATTAATCTGACAAATTTGTCAAGACATTGACATATTTGTAAAAAGTATTTGACACAAAATTTTTAATTTCAAAACTTATATGAAACAAAAATCTGAGGAATTTTTTATATGTCAAATGTACCTGTCACCTGTCACTTGTTATGAAACAGGCCCCTGGTCAAAAAAGGTTACCTTATAAAAACCGTTTTCTAATAAAATCTACGAAAAGATAGTGGGGCCGGGTCTATCTTTCGGCTCAGAAACAAAAATACTGTTCGGCCGCTCCCATGGTTCACAATTCACTTTATGCCGCTGGTCCACTTGCATAGAAAACAAACAAGTGCAGGCCTTTCAGGCGAGAACTGTCAGTTTGTTGCTGATCTCCCTCCACTGACATTTACTTATTATTTTTTAATGTACTAGGAAAATATGTTATGACAGCTGCTTGGCCACCCACCAATAAGCCTGTCCAGTACTAAAGTACTGCTAGTATTAAATAAAAACATCAACTGATTGCTATTGCTGAAGCTTTGCTGAATTGCTTATATCTACGATCAATTGATCTCTTTTTCACTTGAGTAAAATCCTACTTTAGCTCCGCAATGCACAAATGAAGGGTGCAGGGGAAGAACGATCAAAGTCCAAAAATACAAAAAATTTAAATACCGGTATATTTCGATTCGTCTGAGCGTGTTTTAAAACCACGTGCTTTCTATAAACGTGAGTAACGAACAGACTCCGCACTAGAATACAAAACATTTTGAGTATGCAGGGGAATATCGGTCAAGCTCCACTGCGTTCATGGGAAGAACGGACAAAATCCGTTAAAAATCACTTTTAAAG